>JAJSOF020000036.1:13220077-13425077 GCA_025594305.2 Periplaneta americana | reverse complement strand
ATTGTATTCCTCTTTAATGTATAACAGCGATCGCCAAAAGCTGTGTCGCAACACATGCCCCTGTCTCCACTCAAGCGTAACAATGATATCATATCCCCACCCTCTGTTTACAGCCATCACTTCGATATAGAGCGGCATCAATTTATTTTTACTAACATTCCTAATATTAACCTGGCTATACCTTTCAATCAACGGTTGAGACCGAAAAAACCGTTTGCTACCCCCTTCCACAACTGGAGTTCGATGATACTGGCGTAAAATACAAACAAATCTCTTTACTAGGTATAGGAGGGAAGAAAAGTAGTTCATCCATTTACGTAAACTAGGAAATATCGCGATTTTGAGTTTGATATCTTTCATTAGGTTTTTGTTTAATCAAAATACAATACAGTATTTACAATGAGTGTTTTTACTCACGAACTGAGCTATCCATGCGGACGTATTCATTATGCAGTGTATATTATACTGTCTACAGCACATTACCGTACACTATAGAGAATGAAGTTAAATTGAAAAATAATCATAATATGGATATTTAAACACATTTTTTTTAAATGGTGGCCATTCATTTCGATACAGGCTTCAGTTCTAATATGCATATTATCGCACTATAGAAAGAGTACCTTACGTACTGTAAATTCAATCTTCACTTCTGCCCGATCCGAAAAGATAAAATTACTCAGACATGCTACTTCCGTCCAAGTTGTTATGTCGCAGGGTCGTAGAAAGGGAGGAAATCACGTGACAGTTAATTACTTAACGAGGCCCTTTTTCTTTAAATTATTTTAAACAGTTGTATAATATTACGTAGACGTCCAATTCCTAACAGAAATTAATGTTCTCAGAAAAAGCTAAGACAGCCCAGCCACTAGCCTTTACAGAGAGGCGAATAGAAACTGGTGGGGGAATCTGGGACGACAGTACCTGTGCGAAAATGATTCAATAATGAAAGCTCTTTCGTCACTGGAAAACGCGAACATATTTTTGGAACGTAGTGTTTACTATGACCGTAAGGCTACTATGACTGTATTTCCGGTCTTGGATCTGTGTGGAGGACGGTTGAACTTCGTTAGTAGAAGGGGTGGTGGGAGTGGAGTACATTAAAAAACTCAGGTACAATAAAAATTGAAGTAAAAATAAAATGATGTCCCTGTATAAGTGAAGACATTTATCAGCAGCGGACGTACACATGTAATGTTACAAGTGTGTAGGATAATATTTTTCGATGTAATTTCGAAAACAGATAGTAAGTAAAAACGTAATTTTAAGGAGCATGGAAGGAAAATCGTTTAGCCTTTCCTTGAATGTGGTTATTGTCTGGCAGCCCCTTATCTTCAATGAACGGGTTACATCAGCTTCTTGTCTATGCAGATGACGTGAATATGTTAGGAGAAAATACACAAACGAATAGGGAAAACACGGAAATTTTACTTGAAGCAAGTAAAGCGATTGGTTTGGAAGTAAATCCCGAAAAGACAAAGTATATGATTATGTCTCGTGATCAGAATATTGTACGAAATGGAAATATAAAAATTGGAGATATATCCTTCGAAGAGGTGGAAAAATTCAAATATCTTGGAGCAACAGTAACAAATATAAATGACACTCGGGAGGAAATTAAACGCAGAATAAATATGGGAAATGCGTGTTACTATTCGGTTGAGAAGCTCTTATCATCCAGTTTGCTGTCCAAAAATCTGAAAGTTATAATTTATAAAACAGTTATATTACCGGTTGTTCTTTATGGTTGTGAAACTTGGACTCTCACTCTGAGAGAGGAACATAGGTTAAAGGTGTTTGAGAATAAGGTTCTTAGTAAAATATTTGGGGCTAAGCGGGATGAAGTTACAGGAGAATGGAGAAAGTTACACAACACAGAACTGCACGCATTGTATTCTTCACCTGACATAATTAGGAACTTAAAATCCAGACGTTTGAGATGGGCAGGGCATGTAGCACGTATGGGCGAATCCAGAAATGCATATAGATTGTTAGTTGAGATACCGGAGGGAAAAAGACCTTTGGGGATTCCGAGACGTAGATGGGAAGATAATATTAAAATGGATTTGAGGGAGGTGGGGTATGATGATAGAGACTGGATTAATCTTGCACAGGATAGGGACCGATGGAGGGCTTATGTGAGGGCGGCAATGAACCTTCGGGTTCCTTAAAAGTCATTTGTAAGTAAGTAAGTAAACCCCTTATCTTCTGAGGTAGAGAATTCCATTCACGGGGGACTGAGACAGTAAAAGAGGATGAATAGTGGGATGTTCTGTGGGCAGGAATTGCTAGGATTTGGCTCTCCTGTGACCTGGTGTTTAGATTGTGAGGAAGAAAAGTCCCACAACGCGAGGAAGATAATCCAGCCTTCCGAATATCCGAACTAGCCTACAGTCTAAACCAGTTTCCTTCAGTGCGGTTTTCCGAATCGTTTGATGTTCAATCCAATAGCGGATGATCCACCGAGGGAGGCCTCGATATCCAGACTCGCGAAAGACGTTATCGATCTCCTGGAGGGATGCCACTCTTGCACGCAAGTTGACATCCCAACGTATCACGACATCCAAGAAGTTAGTTTGACCAATGCGCTCACTTCCCGTTCGGTATCTTGACCAATCAGCAGCCGCTGGAGCACTGCTGTGGGCGGTGGCCCCCAGGAGCAGGAGGTGGGGGCCAGGACATCTCATTAACATCTCATTTTTTTGCTGTGTCTCAGAGTCGCACAGACTGCCTGCGCTGGTCAACTTGCTCGATCTGGAAGGGCAGAACTGTCGTGTGTCACGGGATGGATTTTGTTGCTTGCGGGGCCCCCCTTGGGGCAGAGTTTGTTTTCCCTCGCCTCACCCTTCCCTTCTTCCCCGTAACCTGGTCTTTGAATGAAGCTTTTCTTGTACATAAGAGCGTCCCGTTTAACAGTCGGTACAAAAGGAATGGACCCTACCCGGTTTTATAGTACTGGAATTTTTTATAAGATTGCTCCAGCCTACATTTGCAAAAAATATTGTCTACATTTGCAAAAAAATATTTTCTCATCTTCACTCCTTGTTCCATATGAAAGAATTTCTACCACTTAGTCTAAAAAAGAATCTTATTCAGACGCTTGTAATGCCCCATTTTGATTATTGCGATTCCTTGCTAGCTAATGTAAGTTCCCGTGTTCATAATGTCTGCATGCGATTCATCTGCAATACTCGTAAATTTGTCCATATAACACCTTCCCTCCAGTTACTTTCATGGGTGCGTCTGAAGGAACGAAGAACAATACATTCACTGTCTCTTCTGTTTAGAATCATGCATACTTCTACTCCGAATTATCTGTTATCGCGCTTTCAATTTTTTACAACTCTTCGAAACCGACATCAAGCAGTTCTTTCTATCCCTCATCATAGAACGTTTTTATACTCATCTTCCTATACTGTAGAAATACCTCGCCTCTGGAATTCGTTACCTAATGACGTCAGGGACTGCCGGACTTTATCACAATTCAAAATTAAAATGGAAAATTTTGTCTTAGTTAATGTTTCTACGTATTGCTAGAAGTATTGATTTGTGTTTTTTTTTCTTTTTCTTTTTTAATCTAGATTAAAATTGCAAGTTTCTTGTTTATGTTAGCTAATTAGTTAGGATACAATTAATTATGATACTTAATCACTCATTTAAAGTTTGTGTGACTGCAACCTGTGTATATTTTTGTGTGGCTTTACTTTGTATATAGTGTATTTTTTCTGTTTATTTCTATTATTGTATTTGTATTCCTGGTGTTGTGGAAGAGAAGGTCTGATGGCCTTAACTACACCAGAATAAATAAATAAATAAATATATTAGCTATATTTTATGGAGTCGTATTATTGAAATACTTCTTATTTGCCATGGATAAACGCCTTCCTGTCCACATTGTCTAGTAAGGGAAGTTCCTTCTTATCACATGCAAAATAATGGTAAAAAAGTCTATCTTCAAGCAGTCATAAATACAATACTATTTATCATTGCTCTTTTATTTTTTTTAGTGGTGTGCAGTAGCGGCTGGTGGTCAAAATAATGAGTGTGCTACAATCTCTATATCGGCCTACTGTATACACTTATATGCATTTATCTTAATTTGGGACTCGCCTAGTGACGAAATATAGAGTTCCTTCCTACTGCAGAACTTGTCAATTACCCTGGTGTTAAACGTTAAACCCCTCCATCCTGGACATTATACTCTTTTCTATTGACAGTATTGCAAGAGCAGTGAGGCGATCCTGTTCCTTAAAAACGTTTTTATGCGTTTCAAGCAAGAAAAACATCTTTCTGGCTCAGCAGTGGTCATTAGTGTTGTAACCAAAATATTGAACAACTTCGTTACTTCACAGAATGGATCCCGTGAATTGTTGGAGACTGTGATTTGTAACAATTGAACAGCCATCTATATTTCGGAAGTCGGATCTTCCGTATAGAACTCCAAGTTGTGTCTTTAACATTCTTTTGTTCAGTACAGTATAGCTGTTGACAGCAACTTCAAGTTCGCGTTCAGGAAAATTATGCAAAAAATTGTCAAAAAATTCGCTGTTTAACAATTTTGTTGCGTCTAGGTAGCTTAAAGATTGGAAACGATGAGTAGTCTCCTGAATTATACGGTTACATACCTCCTTGGCATCAATTTTCTGGGATTCAATTTTACGTCGCTTGCTGACTGATTCAGGAGGAACCTCAAAAAACTGGTAGATGGCAGCAGCAGTCGAGCATTTGAATTACCAAATACATTGTACATAGTTCCGAGTTCCTCCACAAACAAGCATTCTTTCGTTACGCTTTAGTTTTGCAATCTCCAAGCTGTGTTGTGCTGAAGCTGACTACAGCACTTCCCCGCGTAAAAATAGCCAATCAGAGCAATGATTTCAGCTTCGCACATGCGCATTAACTGTCTACATTCTCATGTAAGTTTTGAGTAGCACAACGAACCCCCTGAGGCACCAAAGAGCTAAGAGCGAAGACTAAACACTTTATAACGCGTCATGAACATAACCACGGGAAATTGTCAAATGGCAGATTAAATACGATGGTATTGCAAACACTTTATTTGAGCAAAAATTATCATTGTACTGTAGCACTGTAGCACATAAGGACGGGCCGCCACTGGTGGTGTGTATACATATTAAGCTTTAAAATACAAAAAGAATGGTTACTTTACTTCCACCTTAAAATAAATTTTGAATCTAAACATGTTTTATAAAAATATATAAGTTATATATCTTTTACATTCAAGATTGGTATAAGCCCTATGTCCGTATTATTGCATATATATTAATAATTTTGGTAGGATGTGTTTTAGTATATAGCCTATTAGCAGTAAGTAGGACTAAAATCTCAATTGAATGTGTGCCATAATAAGTGAATAAAGTGTACCTAATCAAAGGCATTAAGTGAATTTATAAAAAAATAATGTTTAAATTAAAAAGATTATTTTAAGGGGAAAGATTTAGGCCCACTCTAGAACAGTGATGTCAAAGTAAGCGCATTTTTCTGACCTTGACGTCGTGCGCGGGCAGCAAGCGCTAAGTATGGAAAGAGGAAGGGTTGTGTATATGAATAAGCAGCCTGTTGGATTAAGAAAAGAGTGGTGCACAAACTTCAGACGGAACGTGAAATTTTATGTCGTTATTTTTATATGGCTTCTTTCTGTTTAATTTATCTATATTGTCTGTAAAACAAACGTACTAACACTGATTTCTTAATATTGCAGTTGTGTTTTAAATCTTAATAACATAATAGACAGTTAAGAAGGAATATTCACTTGAATTCCATAGTAGTATAATAATATACCGTATTAAGTGGATGAAACACATCATTCATAAAGAAAGTGATATTCCAAAGAAAGAGATTGAGTATGACATGATATGTTGGAATTTATATTGATGGTATCTTTAGCCTTACAAAAGTAATCAATAAACTAATCAAAACAATATTACAGTACAAAGCAAAGTTACCTAGGTACTGTATATGTTTTAAGTGTAACTAATATTACATAACAAAACTCTTATCGCATTATGCTTTTAAGGAGATATTTGTGAGCAACTTCCTATCATCAGAATATTAAATTATTTTCTCGAAATCTGCTGAAGCTATAGAGATGACATTTTTACAACACATGGACACGTATCTTTTGCTTATGATGTAACAGTATTGCTTTGTTAATTCATTTCCTTACAAACAATTTCCATGCGAATATTTTCAAATTTTTATATATAATATCTTCAGTAATACGTATATACGGTATATTATATTTACGAAAACATTCTGTAAAGCAACTAAATAAATAGTCCTAACCTGAAAATTTCACTTTTGTATACGAAAAGCTGAGAAAATATTTCTTTTGAATAAAAAAATCAAACTTGTGAAAAATGAGCATTAAAATTAAAACTTACATTCTTATAATGCACTTATATTCTCAGGCAAATCTAAAAATTAACATGGATACAGTTTTAATAAGTTCTCTTCCCTTTATCTATTGAATCAGTGCTGGCCATCCCTGAATATAGCTCGACCAAGCGGCATATACTACCTCTTTCGTCTGTCTCTTTCCTTTCCGCTGTAAAGCGCTCAGGCTCTCCTGGGCTCTAAAGCGCGCTTGCTCCTGTGGGCATCAATTGACATGCCTGCTCTAGAGTAACCATTCCTTTTGTATTTTAAAGCTAAACGTCTATACACACCATTAAAATAATGAGAGAGCTCTGATAAATCGCTGGCTCAATATTACAAGGTTCTATGTCTATATCAGAAATGTTACTACATACACCCTTGTAACATTTAGCCAGCGAAATAGTATTATATTTATGATTACCTCAAGATAGGCTATTTTTACAATTACTTTGCATGCGATAAGAAGGAACTCCCCTTAGCAATATCGCTACAGCAGGCATGTTTCTTAACAAATATTTACTAATCATTCATAGGTTAAATATT
The DNA here is from genome assembly GCA_025594305.2 of Periplaneta americana. NCBI lineage: Eukaryota > Metazoa > Arthropoda > Insecta > Blattodea > Blattidae > Periplaneta > Periplaneta americana. The sequence goes on along the minus strand of JAJSOF020000036.1, from coordinate 13,418,135 downwards.
ACTTTTTACATTAATTCCTAATTATAGAAATATCATATTTATTATTGTTATTTTATAATTTTTATTATTACTTTCTACTGCTGCTACTACTACTACTACTACTACTACTACTATTATTATTATTATTATTATTATTATTATTATTATTATTATTATTATTATTATTATTATTATTATTTATAGTAAGTTTCATATGAAGTCATCTTATGAAACAATACAGGACAAAACACTCTACACTGGCTAGTAGACAATATGTAGATGTTCTTTTTTGCACCTCTTATCGGACTCAACTTACGTACCTACCTGGTAATACTGTAAATAACCAGCTTGGGACTCAATTTACTTTACCCCGACACACAGAGGTGGCTCATGTTTCGTCCACAGATAGGCCTATCTCGGTCCCTTCCCAAGTTTGAACATCTGCTCTGTTAGTGTGAACTTAAAATACAGAATGTCCACAGAAAACCTCCATGATTATAAACGGTTACATCGTCTCTGTCTGTAGTCGTATGTAGGTCTACATGAAAATGATGACACCAAAAAAACAGCTCAAAATGTGTGGTGCATATCTTACAAAGACTTAATATGCAACCCGCGTATCACACACTACATAGGCCTATTAAGGCGATATTCCAACATATCTACTGGAATGGACTCAGTGGCACTGGAGATAATGTCGGAATTCTTGAAGACTCTAAAGCAGTGGAGGTACATAGATAATGTTTTATGTAACCCTATAAGAAAAGTTAGCCATTCAAGTCGGGGGACCTCGGTGGCCACTTGTAGAAGACTTTGTCTTAGTCTCCAACGCGCCCAATCCATTGTACTGCCAGTTGTTTGTTAAGATGACAACGAACATTTGTTACAATGCAATAACGCAAAAATAACAAAAGACTGTCAAACCAGAACAAACGAAACCTATAGTAACAGCTTCTATTCGCTTCTGCTGCCATCTATTGCTTTTTGCTGACAGTTAGACATACCGCAATATTCAAAACAGGAATTATTTGAGTCGTCCTTTCTTATGAAGGTAGTATAACGTTCGTAAGTGCACCTTTACGAAATTATAGTCGTTTGTAATCACGGAGGGTTTCTGTGGACATATTATAGAACTGAACCTATATACTGTAACAAGTCTATAACGCTGTGAGTAATTCTTGTTTCTTTTATTTTCAGGTAAGTGAGAGAGGCAGAAATCAATGCCGAGTGCAGATCTTTGTGTAGATAATAGAAGAGCCAAGATGTGAAAACGGCTAACGGTGTTAAAGGCAAGTTGGGATTTTATTTTGCATGGTTAAATGAGACGAATTAATTAGGCCGGTTTTACCAACTGTGATCGCGAAAATGAATCAATATCACATTATGAACAACATACTTTAATGTTATAGACGTTGTTAATCTTTGGTAAGTCTGTGGTTAAATTTGAATATGGGATTTTGGTCCATGAATTGAGTTCACTGTCGTCAATTAACTGAAGAAGTATTTTGAAGTTGTACTTCTTGAATACTTAATACTGGTATAATAGTTTGGGGTGGAAGTACAAAAATTAATCTTAGTCCGTTAAATTTAGTACAAAAACGAATAATTAAAATTTGTTTGAAGAAACGTTTCGATTATCCAACTAAATTAATTTATTCTGAATTTAATGTATTTAATATTGAACAAATTTATAAGTATACGCTGTTAAAATTTTATCATAAAAATCGTAATAAGTTTGTATTACAGACACACAATTATGACACAAGACGAAATATTAATTCAACATTAGTAGAACTTAAATGTCTCACATCTGCTGGTCTAAAGCATAGCATTAATTTTGGCCCTCGGTTGTACAATGCTTTAACTAAATTACACCCAGAACTTCTAACATGTAACCCACTAACATATAACAAGAAAATTAGAAACGTGTTAATATCTTCAATTTGATTAAATAAATTTATAGCCTATGTGTATGAATTAATCAACCTATATTATATTTGTATTCTATAATTTTGAAATATATATTAGTCCTACTTTTCACGTGCGATATTATTCTTCTATAGTGTTAATATTATATTATATAATTCCATTGCCGCTGTAATTATATTTTAGTTCCTATTTTATTTTACTTATTTATATATATTATTATTTTTTATTTTAATATTATATCTGAACTGCGACCGAGCACGAGCGCTGCTCATTCGGTCTCAAATTTTGTTAATACTACTGTATCTTCTTTTTATATTGCTTGTATTATTTTATTTGTATTTCTCTTTGTTTGTTTTGTAATTATATTTCTTTATTCTGTAAATTTGAAATAAATAAAATTGAAATTGAAATTGGATTAAAATAAATACTGTTTTTTTTTCTAGTTAGTATACAAATTTATTAACTAATTTTAATAAGTAAAATAAAAGATAACTTTGGTGGTAATATTTCTACCCTAAGAGGAAATATATAGCCTCACCGGAATAGGGACTTTCTTTTAAATATTTCATAAAGTCATTGTTATGTTTCAATAATATCATTGAAATGAAAATATTTCGAGTTACCAAACAGAATATGTGTGTAATAGATTCATTATTGTAATTGACTATAACAGCTAGGCCTATACGATATTGATTAATTTGTCAATAGTAAAATCAGATGAGGTCTGAGATTTCCCGTTCGTGGATTTATCTGGGGAATGTCAGACCTCGAGAGACATTTATTAGGACTATTTCGTGAATGAAATAAAAATGTGAATAATAGCTATATCCCTAAAATTCGCTCACAAAATATTAATATTGTATATTTATGAATACTTATCTATTCAGACATTGTGAAGTTGAAATGGATAAATATCGATTGTTGAAATAAAGAAATTGAATGTTATTCAGTAATGCCAATTGAGAAAAGCGAAATATAGATTTAACAATGTTAATTATATACAGTATACTACGCTTTTATATTTTTATCATAACAATAGTAACCTACATTATGCAACGAGCCTATAATGGTAGTAATTAAGACGCGAGTATGTTTATGAAACGAACGCAAGCGAGTTTCATAATTTTCATACGAGCGTCTTAATTACCACTATAGGCAAGTTTCATACGACTTTTTATGCTCGACCATATTTCTAACTTGAAATTATTCATAAGTATTCATATTATTCTTATCTGACTGGGGAGCGGAACTGACCTTGTGTAATATCTCGTAAATTGTGAGATATGCGCAGACGCAAGAGTATTGATTTTTCCGAGACACAAATGTCATTGACCTTGATATAATCTAGAGAGTAAAATAAACATTAAACTTGATATAACCTTGAAATTGATTTAGACATTGAAAAACGAGATGACAAATTGAATTTATTTGAATAGGGTAAACTGGGGTCTGTTGGACAGTCGGGCATGTTGGACACTCCGTACTTTAACGTGTTACCACGCCACTTGGGGGCACCACATTCAGCTAGAAGTCAATGACGGAAGTAGGCACGAGTGAGGCTACTTCTGTCATTGACTTCTAGCTGAATGTGGTGCCCACAAGTGGCGTGGTAACACGTTAAAGTACAGAGTGTCCAACATGCCCGACTGTCCAACAGACCCTAGTTTACCCTATTATTTACAATTAACGCTAATTATTATAGTAACAGAACATAACCTTCTGCGACAGTATTGGATTTCCAGCCTCCGTGACGTTTCACTAGTTGTCTTTCGATTGCATATCCGAGAATAATCGATACTTGCGCTTTCATATTGCTACAATGATGTTTTCTGATTGGTGGAACACCTGAACTTTAATGAATAGGTGTACTTTAATGAGGTCCATTAAAGGGCTGCTACCAGGTGTATAATTACTACATTTCGGCATGGTCGAGCATAATTATTATCTGCTGAAATCATAATTTAATTTAAACATTTTATACTGTAATTCCATATAATCTGATTAATGCATTAATTAAGTGAACAATTGTTGAAAACACAGTTATCAAATCTTAATGAAAGAGAGTAATTTTTTTAGATACACTGGACATGGAATTAGAAGATGAAGATGTACATGTGGAAGTAGGATTTCGCATTTTATTTATTTAATACTTTATCGTTATATTAATGGACTCATGCTCATCGATTTACGGGAAAACAGTTGGCGACACTGACTAAACAAAAGAACGACCATGCGATAAATTGATTGTCATAAGTCGAGTTGCAAACATTATCGCGATATTTGACTATGATAGGTTGGAATTCAAAATTTCATTACACTTTATTGGTCGAAAATGGAATGACGTCATATAAACGAAACAGTATTTCTAAAAGCTTAAGGGTACGACGAATTAGGATAGTTGTGACAATAATTGAAACACTTTTACTGATTTATATTTTCTGATTTTATATCCACCTATTTTAACCTAGATTTTATATATATTCTGTTTTCAGAATATTAAATTGAGTTCATATTTATTTTTTATAAATATTTGGTCGTTATGAATTAGGTCACTTGTTCGTTTCTTTAAATTGCCAGTTCTTGTGAAATATAAGCAATAGGCCCAAGGCTATCAAATCCTAGTGCCACTATTTTAAATAGACTCTACCAAACATTTCTGTAAGATAAATTTCACATCACTACGCAAGTTAAGTGGAGGCAGATTTGTTTGAAATTGATCATGGATACTAAGTATGTTATTAGTAATGAACAAACCAAGTTTCATCTTTCTAAGTACAATAGTTCTGTAAATATTAATAATTTTATAAAACTTTATATAGTTTGATATAAAATGCTCCATGCACCATATTGTAAGAAATTTTCAATATTTATTTTTATTTGTATGTTCAGAGAAGGTTATATAAATAATGATAAGTATTAGTTTATTATGGGAATAATATAGTAATACAGTTATCTTGGTTTTTAATTTCGTACTTTTAAGGGCACAAAATCAAAAACTAACATCGGAATATCAAAATAAAGATAATAAAAACGGAAAAAACAAATTTTCATTTGTTCTTCAGTTTTGTTCGAAAATTTCACCTCTGCCTCCCCTTAAATTATGTAATATACCGGTATTTCAATTATTTAACCCCGAAGAATACGAATATTTTTACTAGTTTATATTTCCATGCAGATAGCAGAGAAAGTGCCAAAATAAGTACCACGACATAATCTGTTTCTTGTTTCTTGAAGCCGGAATTGAGACGATGCACAACATGGGAATCTGATGCCCTCTGGACAGTGGTACTCATATAAAATACAATGGAAAGCTTATTTCAATGCATCAATCAGCCAAGGCTTACCTATTAAAATTGTTTAATAATTTTTATGCTCGACCATGCGAAATGTAGTAATTATACACCTGGTAGCAGCCCTTTAATGGACCTCGTTAAAGTACACCTATTCATTAAAGTTCAGGTGTTCCACCAATCAGAAAACACCATTATAACAATATGAAAGCACAAGTATCAATTATTCTCGGATATGCAATCGAAACACAACTAGCGAAACGTCACGGAGGCTGGAAATCCAATACTGTCGCAGAAGGTTATGTTCTGTTACTATAATAATTAGCGTTAATTGTAAATAATATTCAAATAAATTCAATTTGTCATCTCGTTTTTCAATGCCTAAATCAATTTCAATGTCATATCAAGATTAATGTTTATTTTACTCTCTAGATTATATCAAGGTCAGTGACATTTGTTTCTCGGAAAAAATCAATACTTTCGCGTCTGCGCATATCTCACAATTTATGAGATATTGCACAAGGTCAGTTCCGCTCCCCAGTCAGATAAGAATAACATGAATACTTATGAATTATATATATATATATATATATATATATATATATATATATATTTTTTAATGTACCGAAGTACATATGATATTTCCATGCAGATATTCTGCGTCATCATACGATGAAAGAGTAATGGAACGGAGAAAATTCTCTCCGGCGCCGGGATTTGAACCCGGGTTTTCAGTTCTACGTGCTGATGCTTTATCCACTAAGCCACATCGGATACAACTCCGACGCCGGTTAGAATCGTCTCAGATTAAGCTCCAACTCTTGGGTTCCCTCTAGTGGCCGCTCTCTGCACTACGTCATAGAAATGTTATGTTTTATTTAACGACGCTCGCAACTGCAGAGGTTATATCAGCGTCGCCGGATGTGCCGGAATTTTGTCCCGCAGGAGTTCTTTTACATGCCAGTAAATCTACTGACATGAGCCTGTCACATTTAAGCACACTTAAATGCCATCGACCTGGCCCGGGATCGAACCCGCAACCTTGGGCATAGAAGGCCAGCGCTATACCAACTTGCCAACCAGGGCGACAAACGTCATAGATGTCTATGTCTCCGTTCCATTACTCTTTCATCGTATGATGACGCAGAATATCTGCATGGAAATATCATATGTACTTCGGTACATTAAAATGATATATATATATATATATATATATATATATATATATATATATATATATATATATATATATGTGTATGATATGCGTAAATCACTTCGTGATTTAAGACGGCGCTTATTCCGTCGGATCCCGGCCAACTAGTCACTCATACCGAGTGCACCTCAGCACATGTGTGGACTTCGGTCCTGCGTTCATAGACATCTATGACGTAGTGTAGAGGGCGGCCACTAGAGGGAATCCAAGAGTTGGAGCTTAATCTGAGACGATTGTAACCGGCGCTCGTTTCATAAACATACTCGCGTCTTAATTACTACCATTATACGCTCGTTGCATAATGTACTATTCGAATTGAAATTACTAAATTATTTTAACAGTTGTAGGCCTAACTTCTCCCTACTGACTAGGGCTGTGCAGTCTGATTTCTGCGGCACTTATTCATACTGATTTGCAATTTGCAATTATCTTCTACTCCCGCCCACTGTGTACAGATAGTACTATTCCATTAACATCAAAGTGGCGTATGTGATAACAAATAAAACAAAATGTAATGCAGAAGAGTTTCCCCGCGGCAAGCATTAAAGAAACTCTGTGATGCCCGTCACTAAGAACAGTTCTCCACGAGGTTAATGCATCATGAATATTGCTCATTCGCTATTGCAATTTTTCCCTTCCATAGTCAGAAGCAAACCGACCGCGGTACATAAAAATCTTATTAATTAATGCTATCTTGGAAAGCACTTAGAATCTTTACATAGCCTATAGATTTTATATAAATAGTAGGTCTATTTATGTTTAAGGAGATTTTTCGTTTATTGCTTCTTTTATTTATTTATTTATTTTTTTTGTTACTTTTGTTACATTTGGTGTTGCTTTCTTAACTTTCAAATCTGAACTGCTGCTACTGCTACTACTACTAGTACTACTATTGCTGCTACCACTACTACTAGGCTACTACTATTATTATTATTAGGCTACTACTACTGCCACTGCTATTGGTACTGCTACTACTACTACTACTATTTCTAGGCTGCTACTAGTGCTATTCCTACAGCTACTACTACAACTAGTACTACTACTACTGCTGCTGATACTACTACTACTACTACTCCCACTGCTATTGGTATTGGTACTACTGCTACTGCTACTACTACTACTACTACTACTACTACTACTACTTCTAGGCTACTACTACTACTGCTATTGCTACAGCTACTACTACAACTAGTACTACTACTACTGCTGCTGCTGATACTACTACTACTACTGCCACTGCTATTGGTATTGGTACTACTGCTACTACTACTACTATTTCTAGGCTGCTACTACTACTGCTATTGCTACAGCTACTACTACAACTAGTACTACTACTACTGCTACTGCTACTACTACTACTGCTACTGCTACTACTACTACTACTACTACTACTACTACTATTACTACTATTGCTGCTCCTACTGCTACTGCTACTAATACTACTAGGCTACTATTACTATTACTAGGCTACTACTACTACTACCACTACTGCTGCTACTACTACCACCACTACTGCTTCTGCTGCTACTACTACCACTACTACTGCTACTACTACCACTACTACTGCTACTACTACCACTACTACTGCTACTACTACCACTACTACTGCTACTACTACTACAACAATCACTATTACTGCTGCTACTACTATCACTACTGCTGCTGCTACTTCTACTACTACTATTACTACTACTACTATTGCTGCTACTACTGCTACTTCTGCTGCTACTACTAATACTAGTAGTACTACTACTGCTACTGCTGTTACTACTACTACTACTACTACTGTTACTAGATTACTACTACTGCTACTACTACTAGTACTACTAGGCTACTACTATTACCACTACTACTACTGCTGCTACTACTACAATCACTACTGCTGCTACTGCTACTATCACCACTACAACTGCTGCTACTACTATCACTACTGCTGCTACTACTACTACTATCACTACTACTGCTGCTACTTCTACTACTACTACTACTACTATTGCTGCTACTACTGCTACTTCTGCTGCTACTACTACTACTACTACTGCTGTTACTAGACTACTACCACTTCTACTTCTACTGCTGCTACTACTAATACTAGTAGTACTACTACTGCTACTGCTGTTACTACTACTACTACTACTACTACTACTACTACTGCTGCTGTTACTACTACTACTGTTACTAGATTACTACTACTGCTACTGCTGCTACTACTAGTACTACTAGGCTACTACTACTACTACCACCACTACTACTGCTGCTACTACTATCACTACTGCTGTTACTACTACTATCACTACTACTATTTCAGCTGCTACCACTACTACTAGGCTACTACTACTGCTACTTCTACTGCTGCTACTACTGCTACTGCTACTGCTACTACTACTAGTACTACTGCTACTGCCACCACTACTACTAGGTTACTACTATTAAGCTTATTATTAGGCTACTACTACTACTACTACTACTACTACTACTGCTGCTGCTGCTGCTATTGCTACTGGTACTACTACTGCTACTAATACTACTACTACTACCACTACTATTACTATTACTGTTACTACCATTACTAGCCTATTACTACTACAAGCTACTATTACTAACCATTTCCATTAAGATTAAAGACCGAATTCTATCACTGTTGAAATGGAAATGGGGAATAAATACATCTTTAGCTCATCATGCGGGAGGCCTAACGCTAAACAATTAGGCCTGTATATTCGGTTCAAAAGACGGAATGTCAACCGCAAGTCCTTGCAGTCCCTTCGCTAGCTTTCCTCAGCTTGGCATCCCAGGCAGTGACTCACAGCCAGTGAGGTTTCGTCCTGCATCGCTTCTGTCTATGAACCGGGGCCCGGGGGCCTAGCCTTAACAGGAAATATAGGCAAGTGTCGTAATATATCAAACAGGTTCTGTTTACATTCCGTTGGCATGTATTAATTAGTACGGACAGCTAAACCTTTGATGCTAAAACTTTGGTCGTTTTGTAGGTTAATTAGAATTAAGTTCATTGTTACTTCCTTTTCACGTAACGGCGCGTGAGGTGGACATTCTCTTAACCCTTAAATGAATCATCAGTGTTGAGACAAACATCATCAGCAATCATGAATTAGGACGTAGTAGATCTGTTTCGTCATCATGAATTTACTAATTTACTCTCTTGGAAAGTCTTCATGTCGACTGTAATATTTTGGATTTGTAACATGGTATCATTTTTCTGTTCAAGAAAAAAGCGGCGCCTTTTATGTCTTCAACTCCCCTCCACATCGTAGGTACAGCGGCAAGAAATAGTTCCACATACTTGTTCCAATATAGGTAAAAGATAAAGGTAAAGTCAACCCCATGACAGGTCAAATCCGAGAGGTTGACTTCCACCTTCATAGGCAATCGGCAATCTGTGACCCAATCGGGAATCGACGCTACCATGCGCCCCTCCAATATATATTTCTATTTAAGTAGATTATTTTACGACCCTTTATCAACATCTTAGGTTAGTTAGCGTCTGAATGAGATGAAGGTGATAATGCCGGTGAAATGAGTCCGGAGTCCAGCACCGAAAGTTACCCAGCATTTGCTCATATTGGGTTGAGGGAAAACCCCGGAAAAACCTCAACCAGTAACTTGCCCCGACCGGGAATCGAACCCGGGCCACCTGGTTTCGCAGCCAGATGCGCTGACCGTTACTCCACAGGCAGGGGCGGACGCAGGATTTTCTTTTCGGGGAGGGATTTGAGGAGATAGTAAAAGTGGAGTAATGAGAAATAAGTTTATATACTCACAATTTGTTTCCGAGTCACAAACATTTACAAGTTGGCCTGAGTAGCGTAGTCGGTATAGCCTTCTGTGCTCGAAGTTGCGGGTTCTACCCCAACCCAGGTCGATGGCATTTAAGTGTGTTTAAATGCGACAGGCCTCATATCAGTCGATTTACTGTCATGTGAAAGAAGTCCTGAGGGAAAAATTCCGGCACACCGGCGACGCTGATATAACCTCGGCAATTGCGAGCGTTGTTAAATAAACCATAATTTTTAAATTTTAACATTTACAATGACTGCAATACAAAAAGAATGACATTTACAGAAGAAGGCGACGAGTCTTCTTAGACATTTCATCCAGTACTTCATGAACTTTTACTTCTACATTTATATATATACTTACTTGAGGAGCGTGCTCCTCAAGTAAGTCTTCAAATACCGCAATGTTGAGAACGACCGTTCTGGTGTTGCTGTAGTTACAGGCAACGTGCAGAAAAGTTTCAGCGCCTTGTGAGTGCAGGGAAAAATAATTTCATTGCACCTGTTCAAAGATGATATAAAATCAGTAGTTATTAGGTGAAGATTTTTCTGATCAAGGGAATTTCTTCTCCACATCTTCAATTCATTGAAGAAAGACTCTGGTGTGCATCAACATCATTGGGCCACTGATCACTACAGCCTCAACAGCAGTTTCTAAATCTTCATCTGATGCTCGCACTATGTTTTTAGGCAGCAAAGTTTGTATGGACTTTAGGATTCCCTTATGATTTAAAAACCTGTCCTTGAGCTGACTAATGAAATAGTCTAAGAAGAGAAGGAAAATTAAAAGCCTGAAATACTCTTCATGACTCTCTGTCTTGAAGTAAGAACGCTGTGTTTGTCTTCCTGCAGTTCTTGGAATTTAACACTTTAGCAAAGAGAATTTACGTGGAAAACTCTCTAATTCCTATGTACATTCACGAATTAAAATTAATATTATTTTTGTTTCTTGTTTCGTATTTTTCTCAAAATTTCGGGAGGGGATATATCCCATTAATCCCCCCCCCCTTGCATCCGCGACCACAGGTGTGGACTACATACATACATACATACAACTAATGTAATCAGTATAGCGTTGGCCTTCTTCTATGCTCAAAGTTGCGGGTTCGATCCCGGCCCAGGTCGATGGCATTTAAGTGTGCTTAAATGCGAAAGGCTCATGTCAGTATATTTATTGCCATGTAAAAGAACTCTTGCGGGACAAATTCTCGGGCACACCGGCGACGCTGATATAATCTCAACAGGTTGTGAGCGTTGTTAAATAAAACATAATTTCATTTTTTTACATACATACATACAGTCGGCCTGTGTAGCTTAGTTAGTGTAGCGCAGGCCTTCTATGCTCAAGGTTACGGGTTCGATCCCGGCCCAGGTCGATGGCATTTAAGTGTGTTTAAATTCGACAGGATCATGTCAGTAGATTTACTGGCATGTAAAAGAACTCCTGCGGGGAAAAAATTTCGGCACACCGGAGACGCTGATAGGCCTATAACCTCTGCAGTTGCGAGCGTCGTTAAATAAACTATATATTTTGTTTTTATTTTACATACACACATACTTACTTACTTACCCACACTGTACATATTTCATAGTCATAACATTTTTGGTATATGATTATGTCTCGTGACCAGAATATTGTACGAAATGGAAATATAAAAATTGGAGATTTATCCTTCGAAGAGGTGGAAAAATTCAAATGTCTTGGAGCAACAGTAACAAATATAAATGACACTCGGGAGGAAATTAAACACAGAATAAATATGGGAAATGCGTGTTATTATTCGGTTGAGAAGCTCTTATCATCCAGTCTGCTGTCCAAAAATCTGAAAGGTAGAATTTATAAAACAGTTATATTACCGGTTGTTCTGTATGGTTGTGAAACTTGAACTCTCACTCTGAGAGAGGAACATAGGTTAAGGGTGTTTGAGAATAAGGGGCTTAGGAAAATATTTGGGGCTAAGCGGGATGAAGTTACAGGAGAATGGAGAAAGTTACACAACACAGAACTGCACGCATTGCATTCTTCACCTGACATAATTAGGAACATTAAATCCAGACGTTTGAGATGGGCAGGGCATGTAGCACTGGATTAATCTTGCATAGGATAGGGACCGATGGCGGGCTTGTGTGAGGGCGGCAATGAACCTTCGGGTTCCTTAAAAGCCATTTGTAAGTAAGTAAGTAAGTAACATTTTTGGATAATGCATGAATAATTCATTCCACTACTTTGTCGTGCAATACATTATTGCGATTTATCACATAAAATTCTAATTTTCTGTGTACTTATTTTCCTAGAAGTAATATTAAGCCGTAATGTCTGGTCAGGGTGGAAAATTGCCGACATAATACAATTGAAATATTACTGGCCGCTTTCAAGGAACGAGCTACTATAAATCATTGTTCCCGTGATGGAAAGCTGCAGAAACTCACAATGGACCATCTTTCCTCTATGGCTTGAAGAGGTGGAATTACGGTGCAGAAATATCTGTTTTCACTGGACATTCCACACAGTGCAGGCAATATATTTTACATTTATAGCCGATCCTAAAGTCAGTAATTGTATAACTGTATTATAGCATTTATTGGAATAGTTTCATACAACAGAGGAGGAAAGAGATGATTATACGAGTACATGCAGCCTACTTGTGAGGAAGAGAGAGAACTCGTGTGTTCAATAAGAAATATACAGGGTGTTTCAAAAGTTGTGGTCAAAAATTTGAGAATGAAAAATAAAGTCGAAGAGGAGCAAAATTGTTTCAATAAACATGGATCCTCAAATTAACTGTTTACGAGTGTCATTTTGTGCTGGTTAGGGCCCGATTTATTCGTGGGAAGGCTATATCTGGAGCCCCTAATATTAATGGTACTAATCAATTACCAAAACCTCCAATTATGATTGGTATTACTATAAAGAAAATTATAATGAAGGCATGAGCAGTAACAATTACATTATAAATTGGTCATCCCCAATCAGTGAACCTGGTTGCCCAAGTCGATGAATACTAACAAAAGCAGTCACGATTTTATTTTATTTATCAATCACGAGACGTAAAATTAATATTTTTGGCTTCAACACCATAAAAATGTGATTAAACATACCCAAAGATTTTTTTTTTTTTTTTGTTTCTTTGTTTGAAGAAGAGCAGTAAAGTTTTTTGATAAACAAGTTATAGTACAGTATGATTATTAGGGTTAGGATTTTGATGAAATTGCATCTTTTTTTTTCTAGTAAGTCAGAAACATAGCTGCTTTAGTATTTTTATGCTCGACCATGCCGAAATGTAATTATACACCTGGTAGCAGTTCTTTAATGCATGTCATTAAAGTACACCTACTCATTAAAGTACAGGTGTTCAGCCAATGACAAGTCAGCTTTGTACCGTTATAAAACCGCAAATATCGATTATTCTCGGATATGCAATCGAAAGAGAATTAGCGAAAAGTCACGGAGGCTGGAAATCCAATACTGTCGCAGAAGGTTATGTTCTGTTACTATAATAATTAGCGTTAATTGTAAATCATATTCAAATAAATTCAATTTGTCATCTCGTTTTTCAATGTCGAATTCAATAATCAATGTTATATGAAGTTTAACGGGATTACATCAAGGTCAATGACATTATTTTTCCTCGGAAAAAAATCAATACTTTCGCGTCTGCGCACATCTCACAATTCACGACCTAGAACAAGGTCACTTCCGATCTTGTCAGATACAAATAAAATGTATACATCTGAATACCGGTAATTTCAAGTTAGAAATATGGTCGAGCATAAAAAGTCGTATGAAACTTGCCTATAATGGTAATTAAGACGCTCGTATGAATATTATGAAACTCGCTTGCGCTCGTTTCATAAACATCCATACTTTCGTCTTAATTACTATCATTATAGGCTCGTTGCATAATGTACTAATATGATATGTGATAAACAGAGTGTTTTAAGACACATTTGTTAGGGAATTTTATTGCATTTTTTGCCTGTTTCAACTCATAAGAGCATCTTTTATTTTATTTGGAGTTTTTTTTTTTTCAGGCTTTTTAATTTAATTTTGGCCATAAATCCCGATTATTAATATAAAATAATGTTTATTTCCTTTAATATTTTGTCTACATATTTTGTCCATTAATACCCATTATTTTTTTACTTGGTTATTTCACGACGCTGCATCAACTACGAGGTTATTTAGCGTCGATGGAATTGGTGAAAGCGATATGATATTTGGCGAGATGAGGCCGAGGATTCGCCATAGATTAACTGACATTTGCCTTACGGTTGGGAAAAACATCGGAAAAAACCCAACCAGATAATCAGCCCAAGCGGGAATCGAACCCGCGACCGAGCGCAACTGCGGATCGGCTGGCAAGCGCCTTAACCGACCAAGCTATGCTGGTGGCTAATACCCATTATTTTGTGTAATATTTTAATCGTTTTTCGACACAAATATTGCCATTTTAACGCAGTACACTCCAACCACCCTTTCAATATAGACTCGTCTATACCTGCTAGTTCCGGATAAGAGTGGCCTTGTGGTGGCTACATGGAAACTACATCTGGTAAAATAATTAATGAAAATGTAAAAGTTTGGAAGTAAATCCCGAAAAGACGAAGTATATGGTTATGTCTCGTGACCAGAATATTGTACGAAATGGAAATATAAAAATTGGAGATTTATCCTTCGAAGTGGTGGAAAAATTCAAATACCTTGGAGCAACAGTAACAAATATAAATGACACTCGGGAGGAAATTAAACGCAGAATAAATATGGGAAATGCCTGTTATTATTCGGTTGAGAAGCTTTTGTCATCTAGTCTGCTGTCCAAAAATCTGAAAGTTAGAATTTATAAAACAATTATATTACCGGTTGTTCTGTATGATTGTGAAACTTGGACTCTCACTCTGAGAGAGGAACATAGGTTAAGGGTGTTTGAGAATAAGGTTCTTAGTAAAATATTTGGGGCTAAGCGGGATGAAGCTACAGGAGAATGGAGAAAGTTACACAACACAGAACTGCACGCATTGTATTCTTCACCTAACATAATTAGGAACTTAAAATCCAGACTTTTGAGATGGGCAGGGCATGTAGCACGTATGGGCGAATCCAGAAATGCATATAGAGTGTTAGTTGGGAGGTCGGAGGGAAAAAGACCTTTAGGGAGGCCGAGACGTAGATGGGAGGATAATATTAAAATGGATTTGAGGGAGTTGGGGTGTGATGATAGAGACTGGATTAATCTTGCACAGGATAGGGACCGATGGCGGGCTTATGTGAGGGCGGCAATGAGCCTTCGGGTTCCTTAAAAGCCATTTGTAAGTAAGTAAGTAAATAAAGGTATCCCCGTAACATGCCATGAAGGCACTTGGGGACATGAAAGTGTACCACTTAGAAAAAATTATGTAAAATTAAATAAATTTAAATGTTGGTACTAGAATTTAATTTAATTACTAGTCTAAATATGAAGTAGTACAATATTTATTTTCCTACTAAGCCAATTATGTAAGAACAATTTTAGGGCATTTTTTTTTTAGATTTTTAGGTCATAAATGCATTGTTTTTAGGACATTTTTTCATGATTTATAGGTCATCAAAATCCTATGTTATGTTAACTGAAAAATTTTACAGCAGGTGTTCAAAATACTGACCATGGACTTGAATGCATCTGTCTAGTCTTCTCCGCAAAGACCCAAGAATGCGCTCAAGCAATCCTGGATCATTCTTAATTTGCTGGAATGCATCTCAAACCCGATGCTGCAATTCTTCGGTTGTGTAAAATAGGCTTTTTGCATAACCCCAATACAGGAAAATCCAAAGGATTTAAATCCGGTGATCTATGTCCAGGTCCTCCTCTACAAATCCACCGTACACCATATCGTCTCACACTTAGAAGGAAATGGGATGGAGAAAGTGCGGCATATATACGAAGCATGAATGATAATGAATAATATCTCGTAAAGGGATAATTTGCAGTCCCATTTTTTGCTTCTTTTTGTTTTTACTTCACATTCCTAACTTTTTTACCATCACTTTTGGAACACTCTGTATACCGGTATATACAGAGTGATTCATGATGATTTACCGCCACTTTCGGAGCTTATTTCCGAAAACATTCTGAGCCAAAAAAAGTCATATAAACTTGTGTCCTAATCTCAATATTTTCAGAGTTACATTAATTTGAATTTGTTTGTAAAATACCACTATTCTTTAGTTTTAAGGGTAAAATAATATTACAGATAAAAAATTAACTATTCAGGAGTATCATTTCTTTAATTAGCTAGTATTCTGAAGCTAAAAATGTTTGTTAATTCCATAGTTGCTTTGAACCTTTTTTTTTTTTTTCCAATTTTTACTCCAGAATTACATTTTCTTACGCATTTATCACAACAATTATTACAAATCACACCACTCTTGTAAATTCTTTAAGACTATACTTTAGGATGTTTAATTAAACTGTAAATAATCAAGTTCCTAAAGTGTATGATTTGTAGCAATTTTTGTGTTAAGTGCGTAAGAATGATGTCATTTTTAGTTACAAATTGGAAAACAAAATCTGTGCAAAGCAGTTAACACCACATTTTTAGCTTCAGAACACTAGCCAATTAAATGATACTTCTGAATAGTTCATTCTCTATATGTATTTTTTTTTTATCTTTAAAACTAAAGAAAAAATGTATTTTACTAACAACTTCAAATTATTGTAACTCTGAAAACATTGAGATTAGGACAAATGTTTATATGACATTTTTCCTCAGAATGTCTTCGGAAATAAGCTCCGTAAGTGACGGTAAATCCTCGTGAATCACCCTGTATATTGTATACATACAGGGTGTACTGGAAAAAAAGTTCCGATATTTAGAGAGGAAATAGTATGCACCAAACAAGAAATAAAAGTCCTCTAAACATGGGTCTTAAAATTAATATCTTTTGAGAAATGATCAAATGTTTACCATCACTGTGAGAGTAGCATATCTTCCATTGTGAGCTCTTTGGCAAGAAACAAAACATGCTCCGATTCAACTGCACTCAACTGAACTCTATAACGCACTGCAGCGGTGATCAAAGCGGGTGTTGTGATTACATCATGTAATCACAGACATTCAAACGGATACGAGGGGTTTCCTGTACATTGCTGTGTGTTTCATTCACGTACTGTAGACAAGCAGTGGCGGTATCATGTCGCTCTACAAATTCTGTCTCTACAAGCAGTAAGAGGTGGTTTCATAAAGAATGAGAAGGAGAACTTTTTTGTTGTTCTATCGGACAAAATGTAATATGATTACTTTGCTCAACGGTTCAATTAGGAGTATATAGAAACATTAATTTCCATTATTATTATTATTATTATTATTATTATTATTATTATTATTATTATTATTATTATTATTATTGACCGCTAAGTATGTGTTTCTATAATTTTATTCTTTTGTACCTGCATGATATTTTTAGATCTTCTCCCTAGAAGGATAAAATTATTAGGTTTTATGTAAATTTTAATCTTCTTAATCTTTAGATGAGGGTAACTATTTATCAGTTATTCTTTTAATAATAATATTGTAGAAAAACTGATTCAATATTATGTGCCAACGAACTGTTAAACGCCAGGAATTGACATAAGTCTTAAAACCATAGACAGGAACAGAAAGAGGACATAAATAGAGTACGGAACTCAGCTACCTAATGGGGTTTGAAATATCTCGTACTCTGAAGCCTTTTAATAGAACAGAATTTCTCAAAAGAGGAATGATTAAAATAGCTTAAATAACCTGTTCATAAGAAGTTTTTAATTAAAAAAAACTACGAATTTCTCGACCAAGCATCGAGAGAAGAATTCAGAAAATTCCTGATTATATTCAAGAGGAAATTAAAAAAAGAAGCAAGAAAAATCGTATATTATTCACTGGCTCTTGATGACAGCAGTGACATTACTGATACAGCAAAGCTTGAGATTTTTATCCGCGGGATTGATCAAGATGTTAATACAGGAATCAACATTGGTTGCAGTTTTCATGCCAACTACCTTTCCTCTGTCTCCTTACTTCATATGTTGTCTGTCACATGTAATCACTGCAGTTCGAGTTTTGGTCACAGCTGACGTATTGTCATCTGCTTAATCGTCCTCTTGATACAAACACAAACAAAGGTATGCTGTGTAATACGTAGTGATAAATTCTAGGCATGATTATTCCAGCTTTAGACATAAACTAATGATTTGTCAGATTTATCAGACATGAAAATGATCGCAAGCTGTAGATCACTAAAATTTATGAGTCGTTGTCGTGAGTGACATTGATGTTCCAGAGTGTTAAATTACATTCTTATTACGTAGGCTATAAATGGTGACAATTATTATCAATTATCGGAGAAATAAATTTATTAGTATCCATCGCATTGTCGTTTAAAATCATTCTGTTTTGACCACTTTCAGAACAATAACAGTGAAAATTTTAGAATTTCAACTAATTGATGGATATTATAGATTTATTAATTTGTCACACAGAATAATATCTGTTATATTGACAATTAATATTTGAGGAGAAAAATACGCTCCGGCGCTGGGGATAGAACCCGGGTCTTTGGTTTTACGTACCAAGCGCTCTGACCACTGAGCTACGCCGAATTCAATCCACATTGGACATATAAGTTTACCGTACTATGGCTGTGTTCTGATGGGAATAATAATAATAATAATAATAATAATAACAATAATAATAATAATAATAATAATAATAATAATAATAATAATAATAATAATAATGTTGTGGTTATCCATAATAGTGATCGGGCTGTCTAACCTGGGATTTGGTTCCGGTTTTTGTCACCAGTGGCAATAATAGTCTATTGGCTTACAATATTCAATGGGGTCTCGATCGTGTTAGAATTAGAATTATTTATTAGGGTGACATTAAGACTATCAGATCTTCTCTTCCACTTCCCCATAAAACAACCTGAGATAGAAGGTAATTCGAATTTATGGTCCAACTGTTCCATATTATTTAAATGTCTATAAGTTAAAACTATTGAAATTGTTGGATTATTAGTGGATGCTAGAGGCATGATTACAATATATTTCTGCGAACAGTTCAATCTTGAATCCTCCTTGACCAAGACTGTTTCTTTGACAGCTCTAAAATATTGAGTCTACTTACTTACTTACTTACTTACTTACTTACTTACTGGCTTTTAGGGAACCCGGAGGTTCATTGCCGCCCTCACATAAGCCCGCCATTGGTCCCTATCCTGAGCAAGATTAATCCATTCTCTATCATCATATCCCACCTCCCTCAAATCCATTTCAATGTTATCTTCCCATCTACGTCTCGGACTCCCTAAAGGTCTTTTTCCCTCCGGCCTCCCAACTAACACTCGTATATGCATTTCTGGATTCGCCCATACGTGCTACATGCCCTGCCCATCTCAAACGTCTGGATTTAATGTTCCTAATTATGTCAGGTGAAGAATACAATGCGTGCAGTTCTGTGTTGTGTAACTTTCTCCATTCTCCTGTAACTTCATCCCTCTTAGCCTCAAATATTTTCCTAAGCACCTTATTCTCAAACACCCTTAACCTATGTTCCTCTCTCAGAGTGAGAGTACAAGTTCCACAACCATACAGAACAACCGGTAATATAACTGTTTTATAAATTCTAACTTTCAGATTTTTTGACAGCAGACTGGATGATAGAAGCTTTTCAACCGAATAATAACACGCATTTCCCATATTTATTCTGTGTTTAATTTCCTCCCGAGTATCATTTATATTTGTTACTGTTGCTCCAAGATATTTGAACTTCTCCACCTCTTCAAAAGATAAATTTCCAATCCTTATGTTTCCATTTCGTACAATATTCTGGTCACGAGACATAATCATATGCTTTGTATTTTCGGGATTTACTTCCAAACCTATCTCTTTACTTGCTTCCAGTAAAATTCCCGTATTTTCCCTAATCGTTTGTGTATTTTCTCCTAACATATTCACGTCATCCGCATAGACAAGCAGCTGATGTAACCCGTTCAATTCCAAACCCTCTCTGTTATCCTGAACTTTCCTAATGGCATACTCTAGAGCAAAGTTAAAAAGTAAAGGTGATAGTGCATCTCCTTGCTTTAGCCCGCAGTGAATTGGAAAAGCATCTCACAGAAACTGACCTATACGAAGTCTGCTGTACGTTTCACTGAGACACATTTTAATTAATCAAACTAGTTTCTTGGGAATACCAAATTCAATAAGAATATCATATAGGCCCCTCAAACTTCTCTCTTAAGCGAGTCATATGCCTTTTGAAATCTATGAATAACTGATGTACTGTACCCTTATACTCCCGTACAATATTGAGTCTTTCTTCTGAGAAATGATATATATAAAGTAAATTAATAGCACATCAATTATATTTATATTTCTCTCGAAACATTTTTCATAAAATTGTACGCATTTACTAATACAGTATTTGTATGTTTGGTATAGATTGTCCTTCAGGGCAACCCCTAATTTAGGGAAAGTTTGTTTAAATTTAAATTCTTTTAAAACTTTTACATTAAGTTGGAGATTTTCTAAAGTATTTGTCTACGTTATTGCTACTCTTTGCTTGGTACGTCAAGGTTGAGCGAATGACGGAAAACTCGGAACTATACAATACTTTACTAATCTTTGAAACGAAGAGGAAAAGAATATGACGAAAATACAACCGGGGAAAATATAAGAAAGGATATTCAGAGATTGGCGCCGCCACTGTCTGCACAATACTTCAAAAAAGGGATTGAAAGAACACCGTTAAGTGAACTTAAGTTAAAAACAAATAGAATTATTCTTAATGTACGCCTTTGTGGAATTGTACAAATCGCAGGGGAAAATCTTGAATACTTGATTTCTCTTCAACAAAGAGAATAGTCTTTTGTTAAATTGCTGTATTGGTTGCCTGGGTATCGGTGCCACTTGTGACCACGGTAGGGGGTGCATCACTGCGACTCAGGTCAGTAAAGTTTGGGGGTGGAGAAGAGAGAAACAAGTTCTAACCTAATGGAAGGGACATTGAGGAATGCGGTGCGGTACAAAACTGCAGGTACTATATTGTCCCGCGGTGCGAAGTGCAACGCCAGAAGCTACGAGAGCCATTTCCGTCCGCGAGCTTTCGGAATTTATACTATCACAAGATATTTAATAAGTTTCAAACATCTTTCCTTATTTTTACTTATGCACGAATTAAATACCTTATATTTTGTGAGGTCTTCTAAGATTTCATTTTACTTTTTCGAAGTCTGTTTCTATTTTTAAATTCTGTCGAGCGCTTTTTTTTTTTTCATTAACATTTGTTCCATTCAAGCCTCTTTCTCTTATCACTTAATTCGAGAAAAATTAAAAATAATTTATATCTAAAATAATAGGGTATCTAATCCTAGTTTAAAACAAAAGATTTTATAGCCTCAAATATAACAAAGTCATAATAAACATTAAGATTTCACCCAAAAATAATAGAATAACCTCCAACAAAACTTTTAACTATTTTAACCAAAAAGATTTACTTATATCCATTGTATAACCGCGGATGCTGGCACAAATTTTACCAATAATAAATCAAAATTACCAAATCAAATTCCCATAAATTTACAAAACTTTTTACTGCGAATGAATACTAAATTAAATAATCATTAAAAGAAAAATAACTAAACCACGCAAAAACTTACATATAAAATAATTTAAAAGCAAATAAATAAGCAAGAATAAAACTCTTTAATCAAACCGCAAAACAAAAACTGGACTTAAGTAAAAAATTAAAGATTATATACAATAAAAAAATGTAAAGTCCGAATTTCTCCATACATTTTAACCAACTCACAACGTATTTTCAACACAACTCCATTCATCAACTCTCAACTCTTAAAATAATCATTAAAAATCACGGAGCAAGGAAAAAAACTAAAGCATTCACTACCAGTGTACAATAAAATTATCTCTTCTCTTTAATAGTAACAGTATAACTACAGATCTCATTTTTTTTTCAATTATTAAAATGAGATCTGTAGTTATACTGTTACTATTTATACGTAAGGATTTAATATCATTAATAACAATACTTGTGTACCATCAATTATTTTTTATATTAGTATAGGTCCTATTTTAAATAACCAATTATTGATAAATAAATTTAACTTACATATAGGCGAGACCTCATATATAATGAATATGTGATGTATCAACTCTTTCTCTTAGTTCTTTCTAATTCTTCAGATTATTGCGCTGCTGCCTGAAATTAAAGTTTTCAGAGAAACTAATTTTCTTCAATTCTCTGTTTTGCTTAGTTTTAATTTCTAATGACTACATCCTTTGTTCATTATTGTTAATTTGTTCTTGTCTCAGTTAAGTGCTATGGGCCTAAAGACAATTTTATAAATTATAATATTTCTTTAATTTACTTTTTAACTTCGCTCTAGAGTATGCCATTAGGAAAGTCCAGGATAACAGAGAGGGTTTGGAATTGAACGGGTTACATCAGCTGCTTGTCTATGCGGATGACGTGAATATGTTAGGAGAAAATCCACAAACGATTAGGAAAATACGGGAATTTTACTGGAAGCAAGTAAAGAGATAGGTTTGGAAGTAAATCCCGAAAAGACAAAGTATATGATTATGTCTCGTGACCAGAATATTGTACGAAATAGAAATATAAAAATTGGAACTTTATCTTTTGAAGAGGTGGAGAAGTTCAAATATCTTGGAGCAACAGTAACAAATATAAATGATACTCGGGAGGAAATTAAACACAGAATAAATATGGGAAATGCGTGTTATTATTCGGTTGAGAAGTTTTTATCATCCAGTCTGCTGTCAAAAAATGTGAAAGTTAGAATTTATAAAACAGTTATATTACCGGTTGTTCTTTATGGTTGTGAAACTTGGACTCTCACTTTGAGACAGGAACAGAGATTAAGGGTGTTTGAGAATAAGGTTCTTAGGAAAATATTTGGAGCTAAGAGGGATGAAGTTACAGGAGAATGGAGAAAGTTACACAACGCAGAGCTGCACGCATTGTATACTTCACCTGACATAATTAGGAATATTAAATCCAGACGTTTGAGATGGGCAGGGCATGTAAGCACGTATGGGAGAATCCAGAAATGCATTAGTTGGGAGACCGGAGGGAAAAAATACCTTTGGGGAGGCCGAGACGTAGGTGGGAGGATAATATTAAAATGTATTTGAGGGAGGTGGGATATGATGATAGAGACTGGATTGGTCTTGCACAGGATAGGGACCGATGGAGGGCTTATGTGAGGGCGGCAATGAACCTTCGGGTTGCTTGAAAGCCATTTGTAAGTAAGTAAGTAATTAACTAATTATTGGTTTTATTTCTCACATAATTTTTATATTTCTTGGAAATAATTCTTATTTTTATCCGAGAGAAAGTTAATGTTATTAATATATGCATTTAAATATGTAATATCTATACATATACATATATAGGCCTATATTTAAAAGGCAAAACCCTCGAAATATGCATCTATGCAAAATAAAGTTGCCTTCATTCGAACGTACAAAGTATGATCGGCAAAGATCCACTTGTACTTTTACAATATGCCGAATCAGTAAAAACATGCAATTACATGAAGTTCCGCGGTCTAGCCATGAAACTAGGTTAAGCTGCTGTAAAGCGTCGAACTACGCTTAAGTGAGGATGTTTTGTAGTCTTCGTAGAAGCATGGTGTCATGCCGACACTACATTATGGGAGCGCTATACTGTATGTGTGTAGAATCATGTCAGAAAAGCCAGTCATTGCCTTACTTTAACTTTCTAATAAGGTTTCCAAACTATATTAGATGTAATATGCTTAGTTAGAATAATTATTTAAAGAATCTCATCAAATGCTTTAAAAATGTGACATTGTATACTGTATAAGTGTGAAATTTGACATAATGTTTTAGTAAAATACTAATAGTGAGAAAATAGTACAAAAATAATGTTTGATTTCGTATGAAAGACAATAATAACGTGTTCAATGAGCTTAAAAATTAATTACGAGGTAATAAATTTTTGACAATAACCAGAACAAAAGAACGCTCATTAAAACTTGAGCATTGTTGTACTAAAACTGATCGGTACTATTTGATTTGCTAGACGTAAGTGCAAGTTTGAACAATTAATTACTGAGATTTGCTATAAATTAATTTATTTAGGAAATTGTATATTTATTATGTAGAACTACTTTTGTCCCCACGGCATGGCGCGTCCTCAGGTTGCGGATAGAGGAGACGGCCTCCAGATATGGAGGGTAGCTGCGAATATATTGAATAAGCAGTCGTGGACAGCCGATAAGGGGTGGTCCTCCAGCTTGGGGGTTTGGCGAAGGGCTAACAACCCATCACCGTAAAAAACAGCTTGTTACGAATTCCTACAGTAAGCCTCGGAATAGGACTGATTCTCTGGCACGACCACAGCAAAGGAATAAGGTTTTGAGATTTGGCACTTGGAACGTAACTAGTCTTTATAGAACAGGAGGGGTAACATTAGTAGCAAAAGAACTAGCTAGATATAGAATAGACTTTGTGGGAGTACAAGAGGTTAGGTTAGATGGGAATGGCATATCACAAATAGGAGATTACTTGTTGTATTATGGGGAAGGAAACAATAATCACCAATTAGGAACAGGATTCTTTGTACATAAAAGAATAAAATCAGCAGTAAAAAAGGTCGAATTTATCAGTGACAGGTTATCATATTTAGTACTTAAGGGTAGATGGTGCGACATCATAGTTATAAATGCTCACGCCCCTACAGAAGAGAAAGACGACTATATAAAGGATAGCTTCTATGAGGAATTGGAACATACTTTTGATCAGTTCCCTAGATATCACATGAAAATTTTATTGGGGGATTTCAACGCTAAAGTAGGACGGGAGGATATTTTTAGACCAACTATTGGAAAAGAGAGCCTACACGCAATTAGTCACCTGACATAATTAGGAACTTGAAATCCAGACGTTTGAGATGGGCAGGGCATGTAGCACGTATGGGCGGTTCTAGAAATTTATATAGAGTGTTAGTTGGGAGACCGGAGGGAAAAAGACCTTTAGGGAGGCCGAGACGTAGATGGGAGGATAATATTAAAATGGATTTGAGGGAGGTGGGGTATGATGATAGAGACTGGCTTAATCTTGCACAGGATAGGGACCGATGGCGGGCTTATGTGAGGGCGGCAATGAACCTTCGGGTTCCTTAAAAGCCATTTGTAAGTAAGTAAGTAAGAACTACTTTTGTATATAGATCATTTTTTAAATTATTAAGTTTGTACTTTTGTGAACTAATATCAATAAATCTATCACTATCACGTTATTTCAATAGCGGAACCCGCTATCTCTAGCCGAAGAATGGACGTGAATGAAGTGAATGAAGTTTGAAGTTTACTATTTGATTTGCTTGAAAAGTTAACATTAGATATCATTTCTTAATTTACCTGATTTTCTGCCATATTCGGCATAGCTATGTAATGACTCAAGTTTGTCGCAATTCATTTGTTTCCGAGCGTGGGGTAGTTAACCTACAATGCGTCCTCACGTTTAAGGCGCAGTATTTAAAAGAGAGGGGGAGATTAGTTAGGTAAGAGAAGTGTACAATCGTGGTTTATTAAAAGAAACTACTCTCATGATCTCGTTACTTCACGAAATTAAAGGTCCTTGTGCCATGCCTGATTATGCGGAATGTTTTCTTCTATTGTTTTACTAGAGTCGAAGCAATGGAAGGAAAGATGGAACATGGAGTTAACGTTTGTGAGCGTTTATATAATATAAGTGCTATTTCGCAAGTTGTTTATGACAGATACCACTGCTTATTAAATATTGCTGTCTTTTTATTTGGTTTTGTTGTGTTGGTAGGTTTATTAGCTTGCGAATATCTCGATTGTTGTATTATATCAATAAGTATTACCGGAATATTTGTGTCATTTGGTAAATGCTTTTGTAAACTGGTGCCACTAAGAAAACCTGATCAGTCACCTGAGTGTACCGAATGAGAGAGAAGGGTATTGAAAATGAGAAAGACGAAGCGATATTGAGAGAGCGAGAGAGTAGATAATTGAGAGAGAGGGAGGGAGGACAAGAGAGCGCGCGCAATTTCAAGGTTGCTGTACCTGTCTTCTCTCCAAGACGTGGCAAGTAAAGGAACAAGGTGAAAGAGCTGGAGAGAGACGGAGATAGAAAATAAAAAAAAATAGAGGAAAAGAGATAGTAAATTTATCCTTGTGCCCAGCAGGACAACTTAACGCAAGCCAGAGAGGTAAAAGCCAAGCAGGTTAGAAGATATTACGGACGGTTTCAGCCATCTTTGAAAACTCCTTAACAACAAGCACCTGCATCGAGTCAGAAGAAGAAGAAGAAGAAGAGGAGGAAGAAGAGGAGGAGACAGAAGTACAGCTGAGATGAGTTAGTCCAGCATCTGAGGCAACAGAAGGAAAAGGTTAGGAGGAGGAGAAGAAGAAGAAGAGTTGTAGCGCTGCTGTTGTTTGTTGTTGGTTGCGGGGGCCCCTCCGAGCAGAAGAAGGTAGCAGAAGCAAAGTGGTTGGTAAGTGAAGTGACGACAAGGGGATTTTGGAGTGGTGTCCAATAGGAACGGCGTCAACTTATGGTACCTCAAGGCTCGTTCTATGCCGTTAGGCGGGCTCTATGCCTTGTACAGTGTGTGGATTCGATCCGCGGTACCGGAAAGTGCGTATCCTAGTGGTACAATTAGCGTAATGTCATCGTGGATATGTCAGTGCGTACGGCAGTCAAGATAAGGTTAGTGTTTGCGAAATGTTCGGCGGCAATTTTGAATGTGTCGGCTGAGTCGTGTAAGATTGTGGTGATCAGAGGTAGGTTCATAAACGAGCAATCACATACAGTTCACAGCTGACGAATTCACAATTTTCAATAGATGTCATTTTTATACTCGACAATTTCAGACGGCGATACAAATAAAAGTTATTGTATACTTCACGGATGTGGAATTCAAACCAGATCGATGTTTCAGTTATTTTATTCGGCTTTTACATTTTAAAATGGAGTAAAGTTTAAATAAAACTCCGTCGATGTTTTTGTTTTATTTTAAAACAAAAGAAAAATAATATTTTTATAACTAATGAGTCATTGTATCACTGAAGTGAGATAAGTGAAGTAATAGTGGAAATATCAGATGAAAAATGACGCACGTGTGATCATACTAGTGAAAAACTTCACAGCAGTTGTGACGGCATGCCAGACAGCTTGGGGGTGAAGCAGGTGCGCCAGTAGCATTCAGGGCAATACACAACACAGACAGAACGGTATCATGGATGAAGACCACATGAGTCCTCTGGAACACTGTCCTGATAGCCCCGCCGATTCACAGACGTCGTGTGATCAGATCCCTGTTGGTGACATTATCGGTGGCAACGATGTGGTTGTTAACAACAATGGTAACAACAATAACCACAAGAGAAAAGCATCTCCTCTTAATCACGAAGACACAGATGGGGATGCGTTATCGCCCAGGAAACAGATGCATCATGGGAGCAATACTAACAACAATGATGTGTCCTTCGTCTTGATCGATGAGGACGGTGGAGGTCCTGGAGATGACCTAGGGTCAGACGATGTGGTGGATCCTGATGACGTCCAAGATATGTCAGAGGTAAGTCAAAGTAACAGTTTTCTTCCTGGGAGACTTTTACAAAACACGGATTGTGGGACAGAATTATTGATTTGTGTTATAAGAGACCTCGGATTTTTAGACACTTAAGGAGACTCTCAACTTAAAAATTGGAGAAAAAGTGTCATAGAAATGAAAAATTAAATTTCTACACTAATTTACGTGACAGAACTAAATCAATACGCAGAATTCTTCCCCTATTCATTGAGAAGTCACAGTCAAATGCACAAAGCCAAAAAATAAAAAAAAGTTAATTAAAAGTGCCAATAATTTATTTTGTGTGCACAAGGTCGGAATTTTGAAGAGGGAAAGGGTGCAGTCCATTAAAAGTGATATTTCAATTAATGATTGATTAAAAATTGAAATATTTTTTATTTTGAAAAGTATTGGATCTAATGAGCTGAGATTTTGCGTGTTACTCTCCATGTATATTTCTATCTTTTTAGTTTTTATTTTATTAATGTTAATGTTATGGGGGGTAACAACATCCATTCCTACAGTGAATATATGGTGTGCTCATACTACAAAACCTAATGAACCAATTGCTAATATAGCAAAAATTATTCCGTGTGTATATTAAACTTTTTCTCCAAATTTGAAATAAGATTGGTCAAATAGGAAAAAAGTTCCAAAATATAGTTGAGTGTCCCCTTAAGGCCATATTTATAGACATTCTTAGCGGGGGCTTCCGGTGGATGATCAGTGAACTAACGTTTTTCGTATTCATAAACCAGTGTTAGCGATATGATATGAATCCTGTATAAGTAATCAGTCGATAGCCGGGGCTAGTTTAGCACGCTCGTAGCGCGGGCTAGTGAAACGTCTATGCATAGCACCCTTAAAAACTAACTTTTAGGCACCTAAAATAAGCCCTGAATTTATCAAAATAGACACTAGAACATAGATTTAAACACCTAAAAATACAATAAGTAGCTAAAAATACTATTTTATGCATCTAAAATGTAATTTATATCCACAAAAAATACAGTAACTATAAAAATGCAATTAATTCAATTTAATTCAATTCAATTTTATTTTGGCCATTAGACATACAGTTTTAGGCTTCATCAGAATACATTGAAAAACAATTGAGTAGCTTAATGTCAAAGACGGACATCTGTCGTCTCCATAGTTTTGATCTAGAGGCAATTTTTTTAATTCACAGTGTTCTTTGTAATATTTAACACAATTTATTTTATAAATATAGTGTTAGAGTTTGGATATGGTTTCACTATAAATGGAAGGAGCATGAAAAATTGTATAAAAACCACAGTTAGGTATCTAAATTTCAATTGAAGCCAGATGTCCGTCTTTGATATTAAGCTACTAATATAATACATCTAAAAAAACACTAATAAAAGAAACAGCAAAATTTAAATAATCAATGAAAATGTGAAATAATTTGAAACTTATAAATTAAAGAAAACAGTTCACCGTTAATGTATTAATTGTAACTAATTGTAATTAAACGTATTTATTAAAAACAATTTCATACACGTTTGTGTTCAAAAACTCAGCAACAGAATAAAAAGAATTGGATATTTAATAACCAATTGTAAAATCTAGTTTTGAAGCTATTGATTGATATTTTATAGTATCGACTGGGGAGCTTATTGTATAATTTCATCCCCATAATTGAAAAGTTTGTGTTGCTCTTGTGTAATGTACAATATGGAATATTAATTTGTTCACTGTTTCTAATTACATGATTAGTGAGCAATTAGTGAGTATTAAGCATTATTGTGTAGAACATTAAAAAATTATTGCGGTTAGAAACTTTACTTTGTAAATTTAAATTATGAATACGTAATTTTTAATGAAATCATCGACCCCATTGCTGTAAGACTGCTAATACATAGGTGCTCATATTACAATTAAATTAATTAATTTACCAATGAATTTGCAATTAAGACATTATTCATAATTGACATTACAATTCATAACAACATTTTCTCTAATTTTCTATTGTGAAATTTTGTCTTTTCTTAGGTAGAACCATTTTATCAGCGAAAAAAATTATTCTCAATGGTACCGAAGCAATGGATGCATATTTAAATCTAGCAATATTTGCCATACTGATTTCATTAGGGAGAACTACATGCTCCCTATTCATCACATTCCTACTGTCTACTCAACAAAACCAGACACCTTCCAGGAATTTCTTCATTCCTACAACCAAATTATTACAGAATGGCCTATTTGAACCAAACCTCCCCATGGCATTCAAAACTTTCTCTTTCACTGCTACACGAAAATTAAAAAAAAATGTATACATAACAAATAGAAATACTCCATTTTAGGCTCTAAAACCTTAAAAATAGATCTCAATAGGCAAAATAGGCATTTTAGGAACCATAAAACCGCTTTCAAACGTTCATATTTTATTATAGCTAAAATATGAAGATATTTAACTAGTTTTAGTTTATCCCTACAGAAAAAATAGGCATTTAACCTAAAATCCGAGATCTAATTATATGAAAGAAGAATGTTTTTATTTCAAATTTAGTAATATGGTCATATTTATAATAACAGCGTTATTATTGCTAATATTACTGTTAGCAAAATAAATCGTACTGATGTGTGGATGTGCCACACCTTTACGTTTAAGGGAGAAAATACAGAAACTGTAGCTTGAGTTAATCGCTCTGTGTAGCATACGACAGTTTATCAAGTAATTCTGATAAATCATGGCGAACTTTATATCAAATTTAGTTTTTGCAACTAAAAAGAAATCCTAACAAGTCATTTTAATTAATTTGAGGTAATTTTTGAACTTCTAAATTTTGATTTTTTTCTACAGGCCTAAATGTATTTCGAAAAACAATATTATGCGATTTTGATTGGATTTCGTAATATTTTAATCAAAAAGAAAGTCCTAGAATTCTGACTCAAAGGATAAAAGCAAACAAATGAAAACTAAAATAATAAAAGTGTTGCTTTAACATTGAATATTACATAATAATTACTCATACAATGAAATGAGAACTCTTTTCTTCATGTGTTCTGTTTTGAAGTATGAAATTCTACTGTTAAAATTTTGCTATAAGTATATAGGCTAACTTAAAGGACAAAATCTGTAGTGCTCGGGAAAAGTGGCACAAGTCAAAAATGTTAATTTTACAGGAGAAGGAAAAAAACTGTCTTCACAATGGTTTATGTCGATTTGATTTTCTTCTGTATGAATTATTGTAATGGGAGAAATACTTAAGTCTCTTTTCCCAAGCGAGCAGATGTTCCGTAAGTTGTCAATAAATTATTAAAAATGTTTGTGGAAACTGACTTGTGTCACTTTTCCCAAGCACTGCAGAAATAATAGAATATGGCATTATAAATTTATAACGATACTTTTTTATTTTAGATATTTTCAATTAGGCCTAATACAGAGTAATTGTGTATTTTATGATAATTTTGCATAGATATATTCATCTGGAGAATCTTTCGCAGTACTTTCGCACGTGAAGCGCGATAATTTTTGAAGTCTTAGTCTTTTTACACTGTTGATTTATGCATATTTCTTTCTTTCCAACCACAAGCTTTTGTTTACCAGTTATTAACACAAGCGGAAGACTTTCAGTTGTTTCCTTATTGACTGACGTTATGACCACATAAAATAAGTGTCACTAACTCCGTTTGGAGAACAGGTTATGTAGGCATCGTTAGTGGTTAGTGTATTTTGAATTTTATTGTGCAGTATTTTATGAAGAAATTTGGAAGTACTGGTTAAAATATTCCAGTGCATTGTGGGACAACTCTCCTGTAGAATAGGCTATATTCATCCCAAACATAGTACATATATTAATCTAAGTTACTAAGAGTTTTATATTAAACACATTATTATCTCTGCTCCCTAAAATATAGAAAATGCAATAATTGTAGTTTCGTGTAAGTTATGATCGCTGTAATTTCATTAATCCTTTATAAAGCCAACCGTGAAATAAGTTGTCCGCTAAGAGACGAATAAAAAATGGAGGGAAAGAGCAATATTTCTGCTGTATTACTCTTCATAACTTTCTTAGGTCGAGAGGACTAAATTCGGACTCACGGGAACCCTGAAAAACTGAAGTACTTTTTTACAGTATATTTTACGTTTATTGTCTGTGTCAATCATAATGGTTTACTTAATTAAGGTCTAATTATTGTCATTGTATTGTATTGTATTTATTAACATTCCATGGTATTCATACATGCTTACAGCTAGAATATGGAACAAGTCAAAAAACTTAATACTATTATAAAATCTTAATTTATAGTCACAGTCTACATGAAATATATACAGACGAGATTTACAATATAGTCTACTAGTACAACACTAAGTTTTAGTATCAAATTCATGAAGTGTTATTGAATGTCATGAATTCACCTACAGAATAGAAGGCGTGAGAAATTAGGTACTTCTTTAATTTGGCCCTAAATAATCTTATGTTTTGAGTTTCATTTTTATATCGATAGGGAGGCTATTAAAAATTTTTACTGCCATATAACGCACTCCTTTTTGATAGCACGATAGACTTGCCGATGGAGTATGAAAGTCATTTTTTGACGTGTATTTATGCTATGAACTGTTGAATTAGTTACAAAGTTTTCACGATTACATACAGTAAGAGGAATATTATTAATGAAAATATATACTGACAAGCCATGGGCATTATTTGTAGTTTTTTTAAAATAGTCCTACACGATTCCCTAGATTTGGCACCTACTATTATTCTAATTACTCTTTTTTATAATAGAAATATACTGTTACTATCTGTGGAATTTCCCCAGAATATTATTCCAAAACTCATTACCGAGTGGAAGTATGCAAAGTATATTGTTTTAAGGTATTGATATTTACTATCTTTTGCATAGATCTAATAGCAAAACAAGCTGAATTTAGTTTGGGGGTAATTTTCTTTAATATGATTTTTCCAATTTAACACATTATCCATTTTTAAGCCAAGAAATTTGATTGTTGTTGTTTCTAATAGGGATCTATTGTTTATTATTGCGCTAGAAATTTGCGAGGTTGAATTTGCACAGGATTTAAATTGAATTATGTTAGTTTTGTTACAATTTAATACCAATTTATTGACTGAGAACCAGTCATAATCACCATCAACGTCGAGAAAACCCCTCGCGTCCGTTTGTCCATCACAAATTGCTTTATTACCCAGACGGAAAATGAATCCTAGTAGCTATGGTGGAAGACAGAGAGACTAACCTCTTTGCAAGGGCAATGTTTGTCCGAGATGCTGGGGACTTGAATTTGAGTTTTTGGTTTGAAGAGCAAACTAAACGGACAGAGAGTAATAAATTT
Source organism: Periplaneta americana (assembly GCA_025594305.2). Lineage (NCBI taxonomy): Eukaryota > Metazoa > Arthropoda > Insecta > Blattodea > Blattidae > Periplaneta > Periplaneta americana. Next base: position 13,384,988 of record JAJSOF020000036.1, on the reverse strand, counting down.
AAAGCGATAAAATCTTTAGGATGAGTAATGGCAAAAATAGGAGTCCCATACCCTAGATTTATGGTAGGCAATAAAAGCCTGTTTCTGAATGAAATGACTGTACAAAAAGAATCACCATCGGCTTTATCCAGGTCAATATTCCCTTGTTCTCAATGAGAAATTCTACGGTGTCTTCGAAATAGGCTCCGTATTGGTCCACACCATAAAGAGTCCAACCTATGCCCGTACAGTGTAAACCAAGTTAAATATAGAATGTCGACAATTCCAGGTGATAGGAGATAGACAGCAAAGAAAACTAATATGAACATTAACCAGAGATCTATTTACGTAAGTTTTAAAGGCATGTGCACGCATTGCATCCTTCACCTGACACAATTAGGAACATTAAATCCAGACCTTTGAGATGGGCAGGGCATGTAGCACGTATAGGCGAATCCAGAAATGCATATAGAGTGTTAGTTGGGAGGCCAGAGGGGAAAAGACCTTTGGGAGGCCGAGACGTAGATGGGAGGATAATATTAAAATGGATTTGAGGGAGGTGGGATATTGATGGTAGAGACTGGATCAATCTTGCTCAGGATAGGGACCAATGGCGGGCTTATGTGAGGGCGGCAATGAACCTCCGGGTTCCTTAAAAGCCAGTAAGTAAGTAAGTAAGTAAGTTAAAGGCATGTTGGGTCCGTTAAGTATAGTATCAATCAAATAGTGTAAGTTCTTACAGTCAATTACTAAACAATATTACATGCATTGAACCTTTATGTTATTACATGAAATAGTATTTACAAATTATGGCAAACGTTTTCACCAATAAATTTGGCATCTTCAGGTCACATTAAAAACATATTAACATAAAATGAACACTTAAGATATTCCAGTTAAACACAATCGTTAAAAATTAAAAACTGGTATAAAAGGCAGTCTGAGTAATATGCCATTAAGAGTAACATGCTACACGTATTTTAATAAACTTACAAAATGTTCTTTGTTGTGCTGATCACTTCCGAAAGATCAACATCGTTTGTCAACAAAATAATAAAACTTTAAGAATTAAACTGTTTTTTTAATAATATGTCGAAAAAATCACATTATTATCCAAAACCGGGCACGGGTACATAAAATTCGATAATTGGAATTATTAAATATTTGAAAAAAAAAATTGGCAATAGGCTATAACACCATGTTTCTAACACACAAATCTATTAATCGGGAGACATAAAGGTCCAAGAACTGATTTTTTAATAGGCATGACATACGCTGAATTTTTATAGAAAGGGTCAATTTATAACAGCTTTCTACGTTTTGCATTTCATACAAACTTTGTCTTCTTAGGTTTTGTAGAGTCCTCAAGATTCTGTTGGAAAAGATATTGAAAATGAATGCGTCTAGACAGAAAATACCAACAACTGGGCACTTATCCAAAACAGGGCTTTTACCTTACATGTTTATGATAAACTGATAAGGTATAACATCCAATATAGGCTATAACAAACTCGTACCATAATATCTAAATAAATGAAAACTGACCCTGAATAGAGTAGTTGCAACATTAGCAGTATAATATCTACAGTTGAAACAATGTCTATAACAAAACGGTCAAAATATGTGGGCATAGACGTACCAGCAAGAAAACTACGTGCTATTATATCAATATGTCGCTCTTATGATGTAACAAAGTAGTGTGTCGTAATAAATGGAGGAAGCATAAGCACAGGTTTATGATCTAGCTATACGTTTTTAAATTGGCGCAATTAGCTGAAATATTCCCATAAATTGAAGTACGTCATGTTTTGCTAGAATATAAGAAAGGATATAACCCGTATTGACGGACTGAAATACAAAGCAATTATTATGCTTCTCCGTACGACAGTAAATCAATATTAAGAGGTTTGCAACTCCAGCTATGCAAAGAAAGGGCATATACTATGAAGTTCAATGCACCAACTGCAGTTGCTTGGTAATATAATGTTGGAGCGTGTTTCTTGTAATTTGTAGCTCTAAAACGAAGCGTGATCGTGTTTCTGCAGAGCTTTCGTGTTCATTCCGCTGGGTTTTCCATACTTTTTAAATCGTTCGCAACATGGGTCTTGGTACTAATATTGAATTCGCTAAGACCTTTATATTATCCTTAAAAACGACAGAAATGTCCCAACAGATTGCGTCAGCTTCGAGCAATTCAGTCCTAATAAGCAAATTGTGACTACCTCTATTGCACACCAGAGAATGCATATAAACTGAGAAACTATTCCCCCTGTCTTACTTACTTACAAATGGCTTTTAGAGAACCCGGACGTTCATTGTCGCTCTCACATAAGCCCGCCATCGGTCCCTATCCTGAGCAAGATTAATCCAGTCCCTCCCATCATATCCCACCTTCCTCAAATCCATTTTAATATCATCTTGCCATGTACGTCTCGGCATCTCCAAAGGTCTTTTTCCCTCCGGCGAATTATGTCAGATGAATACAATGCGTACAGTTCTCCATTCTCCTGTAACTTCATCCCTCTTAGCCCCAAATATTTTCCTAAGCACCTTATTCTCAAACACCCTTAATCTCTTTTCCTCTCAAAGTGAGAGTCCAAGTTTCACAACCGGTTGTTCAACCGGCAATGTAACTGTATTATAAATTCTAACTTTCCGTTTTTTTGAGAGCAGACTGGATGACAAAAGCTTCTCAACCGAATAATAGCAGGTATTTGTCATAGTTATCCTGATTTATTCTGCGTTTAATTTCCTCCCGAGTGTCATTTAGCCTATATTTGTTATGTTGCTTCAAGATATTTCAATTTTTCCACTTTTTCAAACGATGAATTTCCAGTTGTGACTACACAATCATTAATGCAGATAATTTCGAAAACATTTTATCACGTATGTTAATGCAAATCCTCCGAGATGATTTTTATTTCTTAGAATATGGTTACTATTTTGGCACAACCGTGTGAAATTATTTCAACTTGAGAAAACAAATGGGTATATCCTTTAGATGGTAGTTGTACCCAATTCATTTGAAACGTTATGTAAAATATCTGTTTCATTCGTTACCTTGTAAAATATACAACGTTAAAGTACTGTATGCGATACTGATTTTTTTCTAAACATCATTTAGATATTGAACAGTAAACTTGCAGTTAAAGCATTCAAATATAAATTAAACGTAGATAGACGTATTTCTAGCTTGAAAGCAATTGTGTAACCCACCTGATTGACTTGAGATAGTTGTGAATGGGCATGCAAAGTGTTTTTTCTTGGAAGAGTTCTGGTTTTCGTAACTAGTTCAATTGTAATCGAATAGAATAGATCGAAGTGTTTAAATTGCTTGGTTTACTGTTCGACTCTGGGTTGTGAAACATGTCAGCTGTGTGTACTGACTTAGTTTCTCCTTCGATTATTGCAACCACAAAACTAGAGGTGAGAGCTTTGTAGCCTTTTTAGTGCTCCCCTTTACATTAATCCTGTTCTTGTATACTCTTCTCGAAGCAGAGAAACATAAGACGATCTCAATTACTGCAGCAATACTATCCTGATCCTTTCACAGCTACAGCATACATGCACTTGGCTATTCCAAGCAAGTGTGGCTACACAACTGTTTTCCGATCATTAATGCGGATAATTTCGAAATCATTTTATCTCGTATCTTAATGCAGATACTCCGAGATGATTTCCTTTTGTGCTTTTTGCAAATATTCATTTGATTTTTCTTTCATCTTGGGATCTGGTTACGCTGAAAATCCGTCTTAATCTCACATTTTGTAAGTAACTTATATTACATCCCCTTCAAAAATGTATTGACTTGTCGATTGGCTTTCTTCATTCTTATTGGTATTCGGGTTGCTATTATATGCTTTTTAAATCTTACTTTGAAAGGGTTCAATTTGTGTTTGGTCGTTATGATTATAATTCACTAAGGACGGTAGGAATGAATAATATTTATTTATTTACTTACTTAGGCCCTATTTATTTATTTATTTACTTATTTATTTACTTATTTACTTATTTATTTATTTACTTACTTAGGCCCTATTTATTTATTTACTGATTTATTTATTTATTTACTTACTTAGGCCCTATTTATTTATTTACTTATTTATTTACTTACTTACGTACTTAATTAATTATTTATTTACTTATTTAGGCCTATATATTTATTTATTTATATGCTGGACAACAGCCATTGGCCAATAAAAGTCCAACACAGTGATACAATTAATACATTAAAATTAACAACAATAGTACAAATTAAATACTTGAGTTAACAACAAAATAAAGAACATAGATTACAATAATAATTTACAAGAATTAATACTATAAAATATTAGGGAAAGGAGTTGATTCTTACTACCAACTTGTGTATAAGGATTATGCAAATAATATTAGCAAAGACATTGCCATATTCTAATACTTCTATACATTGAATGGATCGAAATCGCCTACATGTAAGTTAGCATGTTTAATACATCTGGAGACCGGCGAGGAAGATTTGGAATTTCTAATATAGAAGAGTTTGTGATGTCTCATGTCCGTCATAGAAATACGAAGGCTGACACTGATTAAGAAAGATTGACAATTAATGTCACCTTTAAAGACCTTACATAAGAATAAGTAATCGAGATCATGACGTCTGGCATACAGGCTTCGACATTTTTGATCATAGTTATACCCAGATTTATTAGGGAGGAATCTGTACGAATATAATTAAATAAATTTCCTTAGGATATTTTCCAGTTTTGCCGAATCAGAACTAGTAATAGAGTTCCAAACTGCAGATGCATATTCGAGTTTCGATCTCACTAATGTATAGTGTAGTATTAAAAGAGAGCCAGGTGTTGAAAAAGAATAAGTAATTGACCGAATTATTTCTAACATTGTTATTGCATGGTTATAAATATAATCAATGTGGTTGTGAAAATATATTTTATTGTCAATTAATAATAATAATAATAATAATAATAATAATAATAATAATAATAATAATAATAATAGAGGAAGTATCACAAATATGGAATACCATTTTGTTTTTTCGTTTTGGAACCTACATGTTTTGAATACTGAACGTAGTACACCGGACTTATGTTATAAAATGTTTTAAAAGAATAATTTCCTCAAAATCTAACACATTTCCTTCATAAAAATAAAAATGCAAATATGGAATATAATTAAGAAATTACAAGATTATCAAAATTAAAAAGTCAAAATGGCCTCTACTAAGAAAAGCACAGAACAAACATTCAACTCATCATTAGAAGGTCTTTTCCTAACCGTAATACTGAATCCAGATGGATCGTCTCTCACGTCTTTTCTCGAATTTGTTTAATGGATTATTGCATTGCCTTTTTTATTCCACTGTTTTGTAAGTTTGTTGGGAGGTGAGGTTTTCCCTCCTCCTACAGGTGCCAACACTAGTAACGAAACAGAAAACCAGGGTATAAAGATGGAATACTAATAATACTAGTATTTCATGTTTGTGACACCCTGATGTAAGTCATAAGCTCAAAACATAATTTAAAGCGATATCAAGTCGGTTAAGGCACTTGTCTGCCGGTCTGAAGTTGCGCTCGGGCGCGGATTCGATCCCCGCTTGGGCGTTTTTTCCGAGGTTTTCCCCAACCGTAGGTGAATGCCAGGTAATCTATGGCGAATCCTCGGCCTCATTTCGCCAAATATTGTCGCACCATCGGATCTGTGCCCCTTCAGCGCTGTCGTCGTTCTTGGAAAAGTTAACGCCTCTACTCACCCCATTCCACCCGTTTCTCTCCCACTACGTCAAACAGCAGGCCACGAAACTTGCCGAATAGGGATATTGCCAAACTTCCGTCAAACAGTGTCATGTCTCTTGAATATTGCTTATAATAATGTAAGGTTTATTATTACTTATTCATAATTTAATTTAAGTAGGTCTAATGACGGTGATTGGCTTACGATTGTTTGCAGATAATTATATTATTACAGTGGATATTTATTGGTTAAATTGAAATTACACCAGAAACATAATCGCTTTGCCAGAATTTTTTAACAGTATAATGTGGATGTATCCATGTTTCGTCTAAATACACAATATACTTTCCTTCTCTGCGAAATTTCGCAATTTTTCTTAAATAACTGGCCCTCCATGCTACAATATAATTTCTTTCAATCAAAATACATCTTGTATTTCTACAGTTTTTAAATCTAAATCCCATGTCTCGAATCACTTTCCGTAGCGTTTCTCTCCCTCCTTGGAAATTTATTGCTTCTCTCGCAACCTTCAATAATTTCTCCAATGCATCGTATAAAATTCTTGTATCTTTCTTCTTAAAATACATCTGTCCATATCATCTACAAGAATTAAAGGTTCCCTTGGTCTGTTCTTCCCTGGTGACTCTAGCTTTTCATCTCCTCCACAGACTCCCTCTCTCCTGATTTTTTTATTAGGCGCTCTGGCCTGCCTATATAAATTACATAAAAAAGTTGTATTATATTAGTATTAGTTAAGTAAGTAATTTTAATACGTAATCAATTGAAGTAAAATAAGCCTCACCTGTGATCGCAGCTGCTCTTTTCGTTGCCTGATTTATAGGAAAAAAAAAAAAATATTGACCTGTTTGTTTCTTTTCATCGCAAAATGCTATTACGTATTTGCTTAATAATATTTCTTTCGCCACTTCGTGCTACAGTATTCATGTTGAGTTGACAACACTGGACTGCAAGTGTAAATAAACTGTCCCGCAAGAAAGCTCAAAATTGTGAGTAGTGGGGGAGAGAAAGAGAAAGGGATAGAAAATAGAGAAATAGGAATGCAGGGAGAGAAATGAATTGCTGAGGCTGGAAAGGAATTAAGATTCAGTTCGCATATCTTACGGGGGCACAGATCCGATCGCTATCACCAATCTCATCGACGCTGAATAACCTCGTAATTGATACAGCGTCGTTAAATAAACAACTAAAAAATTTTTTAAAAATCTGAGAGCATAAGAATCGAACCTGTGTCGTCTAAATAGAATTTAAACGTGTTTTCTATGTTCTATTGCTCTCGGAATATTTTAATAAGAGGATTGTATTCATATGTTGTGTCCAGACTTTTACAATCCCACGATCGAGTGGTATTTCATTCAGTTTGCTACGCGAAAGAGGATTCGTAGTCTCCGGGTGTTGCATCACGGCAAAGACGATCTCGCGTGGGGAACCCGGCCGGTGATGAGTGACTGCACTCTCGTTTTGTGGTGGTATTCCCCAATTTCCCCCAGGGGTTGGCAAGCCAGGCTACCTTACCTTGCCTTCCTTTCCTGCCTCCAAGCGGCTACCGCTTCAGTCCACGACTTGTCTGCCCCAACAGGCCACGTCTGTTTGTAATTGTGCGAGTCTTCAGCGCGCAACAACGGCTCAAGTCAAGGCTGCCATGTGACACTCTCTTCCGAGGAATTCGCCCACTACCGCGGGTTTAAAATCAAATTCCGTGCGTTTGTTTTGTAAAACGAGAGCTGTATAGAAGTATATATTAACGCAATGAAATAAATTTTCAACAGTAATCTCACTAGAGGTTTTGATTTTATCGATAAATCTGCGAGTGGAAAACTAGCAGATGTATAATCAAAACTCGAGTGGGATTTAATTGACACGATTAGAAGAAAGTATATAAAGTTTAGAAGTAACGAAGTACTCCAATACAATACAATATTAATTGACTTACAAAAATACAACTGTCTTCAAATGTATTATTGTACCCTCTCAATGTTACGCTAGATGGCAGTAGTGTGTTATGTTATGCCAACTATAGAATCTTCATTGAACTCTGCGGACGGTTACTAGTCAAGAAGGCTTTGTTGATTCAGTTTCATTTTTATTAAAAAGTTGCAGTCCACTTCAATTATCCCGATCCCAGTAATCAACGTCACTTGACAGATGATTTTCAATAAATCTTAGTATTAAACAATCTCTGATACGTGACTATCCATAATATCATATAGCAGAAGCTATAACATAACCTATTATAAACAAGTGTTACAAAAGTTTTAATTAGGGATGATGAAATGAAAGTACAATTTTCAAATTTGAATGTTTTAGTGGTTGGTTGTTCAGTTGATGTTATATTGGACGTGTGCGTAAATGAAGTGAACTCGTTGATGTACATGGTGTATTCCTCAACTTACTCAGGATTTCCGAATGGTGATCTTCACTTATTTGTAAATAGAATTTCAGGAAGATACATAGCTATGACGAGTGATCTTTATAATTCTTGTTCTTGAATGCCAATGCGAATCATATTTGAAACTGCTGTGTATCGACTGGAGTGGTTTGTAATTTTTTTTTTGACGTCGAGACCAGTGCAGTTTGAAATGTTGGCAAACAAAGAAACAAATGCTAGGGTAGTGATAAAAATAAACAAATGCTAGAGACGCGATAAAATTGTGCGATAGGCAGCCATGATTGGTTGAAAGACGTCCTTTCGTACAGTTTTATTGGTCAAAAGTAGTGTGACGTAGTAAAAGTGTAATAGTCAATATAAAACTAAGCATTTTACAAGATGGGAGTTATACAGCTTTTCTTCTGAAGTTCGTATGGAGGCTAAGCTTGTTTAGTTAGGAAGAAGCAAGTTCTGTTGGTTGCCTTCACCGAGCTTGCTGTCTTGCAATGAATGCTGCGTGTAGAAAGGAGAGAATTGTGTGTGGAACTGTGATATTGCCTCCAGCACATTCTTGGGATTTACCGCTCATTTCTTTACATAATATCTTCTCAATCTTTTTCATCCTTTTTCAACGTCTTCACCTACACATCTTATTACTTGTTCCTTCTTCGTTTTACCCTCACACTATTCTTCACACCTGTTCATTATCTCTTGACAATTTTGTTGTTTCGCTCGCTCTTTCACTCAGGTTTAAAACTTTTTTAAAAATTCCGTTGTTGTTTGGTAATAATTTTACGAAATATTTCAACGTGATTTATTTATTGTCCGAAAGGAGGCGTTACTTCGCAGAATAACTGTTCTGCACGTTTTCTAGACGGCATTCCTTTCGTATCCGTCAGCGAATAATGAGAGAACTGTGAAACACTATCGAGTGGAGACTTAGTATAAACACCGACTTACACGCTAGGCAGGGTTAATGTCACGTACCAGCGTTGAAGTCTCCAGACGTTTCTTTGTCATATAAGCGTTTTTACGCTTACTAGAAACTGTGTTTGGATGATTATAATATGTTCATTGTACTTATGGATAGCAAAAATAATGCATTACTTATTCACTTACCTGTAAGTTGAATCCGTGTATAAATCTCGACTAGTTCGGTCGAAGGATGGTAAACAAAAAGTGTTTGGGGTTGGTTTTCGCTCCCGTTTAATTTGTCAGTATTCGTTGAATTCTCCATTATTAATTATTTTTTTCTTCGTCATGTTTAACCTTCTATTTTTCCTATTGACTTACAGTCCAACGTAGCTTAGGGGAGGGTAACACTTGAGGGGCACGCGTCTCGGACCTCCTTTGTTGTGTGGTCACCATGGCACAGAACCACCGCTGACATAACACAGAACACTACGTGACGATGACACCCAACCCGGGGAGGGATGATATATCTCTTTCATTATCCACGCCTGGAATCGAACGACGGACCGCTTGGATGGGAAAAGCATATGCTATCACTAGAACCAAGACGACGTACTCCATTAACAATTAATAATAACAATAATAATAATGGTGCGCATGGTAGCGTCGCAATTAAGACGTTTCGTAAGCTGGAAGGTCGGAATTTCGGTACCAGAAGAGGTAATGGACTTTCTTAATTGATCTAATCCCTCCGACCGCACTATGGTCTTGAGACTGATTCAGCCTCTATCAGAAATATGAGTACAGTAACAGAATATCCTCTTGAAGGCATAGGCGGCGGACAAATAGGAATGACATTCATACTTCCATTAATGCCAATTGTCTGTAAAGTTGGGAGCTGTAGCTCCCGCTTTCCTTTGGGCGTCCATGGTAACAGGGACAGATCTAACTTATCTTTGCCAGCTGCAGAGATGCCGTTTAATATCAGAGCTGTATGTTTGGTATAATACCGAAACGGAGTATTATACAGTACAATACGTGATATCATTGCTAACATTGGTTGAATTGGTGACATGAATGCTTGTAAGTGCTACGAATACTAGATTGGTGTTAGAATAAAGTGATACGTATTACTGCACTTAATTGTGTTTATTAGTTATAACCAGCCTATGCATTTAATTTATGAAAATATTTGTGGTACAGCTGGCCCCAGCGTTTTTGGCGTGAGTCCTACATATATAGTGCCCAGTTTGTGAGCATGTTTCTAGTGCATCTGAGAATGGTACCACTTCCTATAACGTCACACCAGCCATTTGCCAAACACAGTTGTCAGACTGACTGCGGCAAATGTGAAACACTCGCACTTAACGTTCCCATTACTTTCTTCCCACGCCAAAAAACGGTGACTTGGACTGTACGGATTATCCGATTTTTTCGATTAGCCGTTTAGTCCAACCTCTTCATTACCTACTGTACTCCTAAATTTGAGACAAGTCGCCTGACGTTTATGCACAGCGGAGAATGTTTCAGTAGTGAATATTGCATCGTTTTATACGTATTATATACTATGATTAATACAATATTATAAAATGCTTGTTTGTATTATACGGTATTTTTACAACTCCAGCCAGCTGTATAGCTAAGATGGTAAAGCAGTTGGCTACAGACTGGAGGGCACTGGTTGAATCACTGGTAGCGGTGTTCGGAATTTTCTCGTTCCAAAAACTTCCACTATTGTTTCGCTGGGTTCTCCGGTTTCCTATGTCAATAATAATATTTCAGTTCATAATTAATAAATGGTGATTATAATAAAATAGATCTATTTACTGCAGATTTGACTTCTAATGTTACATTGCAGACATTCACTTACAATTTCGATGAGATGTGGAGGAGACGTTTGAGATGAAATGACTAATAAATGCCAAGCATCGGCAAAACTAATACTGTGTAGATTGTGATAATACTTACGCTTAAGGAATTTACGGTATCGTGCTTGGGTGTATTTCCCTTCAATTTCTGGTGTTGATATCATTACATAAATCTTGAGGACGAAATTAATTAGCTGAAGCACAGCATCATGCTATACACGAAGTCCGCAATCTGCAGACGGTTGCATGTTAAACCCATCTTATAATTAAATCTCTGATTAATTTAAGCTTCACTCCTTCATACCGACAGCGCTATACTCAGGCTTATCTCCCTGTTGCCTAATTAACTGGAATGTAAATACAACGTTCTGTCCTGGTGATTTTGCTACGAAGAAAATGCACCTTACTCTTTTTCTTAAAACGGTAAAAGTATTCAGAGAATGGGTAGAATTTTGTCACATTCTAATCGGACTATCACTTTTATTACGTCATACTACTTTTGATCAACAAAACTGTACGAAAGGACGTCTTTCAACCAATCATGTCTGCTTATCGCACAATTTTATCGCGTCCCTAGCATTTGTTTAATTTTATCGCTTCCCTAGAATTTGTTTGTTATATCACTACCCTAGCATTGTTTCTTTGTTTGCCAACATTTCAAACTGCTCCGGTCTGGACGTCAAGAAACAGAAAATTACAAACCACTCCAGTCGATGCGCAGCAATTTAAAAATGACTTGCATTGGCATTCAAGAACAACAATTAATAAAGATCACTGGTCATAGCTATGCATCTTCCCTGAAAACCTATTTACAAATAAATGAAGAGCACCATTCGGAAATCCTGAATAAGTTGAGGAATAAACCATGTACATCAACGAGTTCCACTTCTTTTACGCACACGTCCAATATAACATCAACTGAACCACCAACCACTAAAAAATTCCAATTTAAAAATTGTACTTTCAATAATTATTGTTCCTTTTAAAATTATTCATGTTTATTTTTTATTTCATCGTCCTTAATTAAAACTTTTCTTGTTTATTTCATCATCACTAATTAAAACTTTTCTAACACTTATTTATACTATTTAGGTTAAATTATAGCTTCTGCTATATTATATTATGGATAGTCAAGTATCAGAGATTGTTTAATATTAAGATTTATTGAAAATTATCTGTCAAGTGACGTTGATTACTGGAATCCGGATAATTGAAGTGGAATACAACTGTTTTAATAAAAATGAAACTGAATCAACAAAGCCTTCTTGACTGGTAACCGTCCACAGAGTTCAATGAAGATTCCATAGTTGGCACAAGTGATAACAAGAAAGCAGCTAATCATAACACACTACTGCCATCTAGCGTAAGTTAATATTCGTAATGTTGAGATGGTACAATAATACATTTGAAGACAGTTGTATTTTCGTAAGTCAATTAATATTTTATTGTATTAGAGTACTTTATTTCTTCTAATCCATATATACTTTCTTCTAATCATATAATAGTCAATTAAATCCCACTCGAGTTCTGATTTTCTCTAGATAAATCAAAACCTTTAGTGAGCTTACTGTTGATAAATTCTTAACATTAACATATTTTGTCAATTTTTTTTTCATATATGTATTGACTCCGGAGCACATTCAGGACAGAAATATAAATTAATTCTGTAATCACCACAATCATCAACAAACAACAGTCCACACCTGTGGATTAACGGCTAGCGCGTCTGGCCGCGAAACCAGGTGGCCCGGGTTCGATTCCCGGTGTGACAAGTTACCTGTTTGAGGTTTTTTTCCGGGGTTTTCCCTCATCCCAATATGAGAAAATGCTGAGTAACTTTCGGTGTTGGACCCCGGACTCATTTCACCGGCATTATCACCTTCATGTCATTCAGACGCTAAATAACATAAGATGTTGATAAAACGTCGTAAAATAACGTACTAAAATAAAAACTAACCTACCCTATAATTTTGAATCATGTAGGGGAGTAGTGGGTACAGTGAGACACAAAATATTAAGACATATGTATGCAAGTGATAATTCAAGTATTTTTAAAATCAAGTGCAATAGAAATAGACATTAAAACATGGAGTATAATAATACATAAACAAAAATGTTAATAGATAAAGGATATAATATACAATACGTGTTTGTAAAAAAAATGCAAATGTCTCACTGTTCCCATTCAGGAGGGTACAGTGAGACACCACAGTGTCTATTAACGGACATTGAAATGATTTACATTTATTTCAAAAGAAAGGAAAGCTTGTTGTCTCTTTATCTTGACATGTTCTGTAGGCTTATTTAAAATCATTTTGATGTCTGACTTCGAAACCATTGAAACACCTGGAACATTTGGAAAAGTGAATTTTCCATGACATTTAAAACTTTTGCGAAAAAATTAAATGAATTTTTGGTGACAACAAAGCTTATAATTATAAGAATTTAATGTAATTTTTTATTATTTTTTAACATTTTCTTAAGTTGTGTGAATAATTTTTTATTTATGAAACCATTAAAACGTAATGTATCCATTATTTCAAGCCACAGTCCCTAAATTGGTTACTAGTATGTTCATTTTCAGTGTTAGTTACTGGTAAATGTAATGTAATTACAGTTTGTTTTTGCAAATCATTGGTACATGGGAACAGTGAGACGTCTCAGTGTACCCTTCAATGGCATGTCTCACTGTTCCCTTTACGCATAGTTCGTTTAAAAATGACGCCATCACTTCGAAACTAAAACAAGAAAGACGAAACTTTGCCAAACATAACCTCAAATACCATAGTATTAGGTAACAAGAGATTCATATTTATATCTCATTTGTATATCCAATATAACCGTCATTAAACACAAGCCAAAATTTTACTTCTAGAGTGAAAAATTACGAATTATTTTTTCACCATTCGCCTTTATAACTAGAATCAAATCGAGTATGAAAATACTGTTACTTTACTCATGCAAGATACAACTCCACTGTTACCAACATCTCAATATCAAAATTTACCATCTAATAAAAAATTTCTCACTCTTCTCCCTGTCTTACTGTACCCATTTCTCCCCTATGTCTTTTGGTAAAGATTTTCTGCTATCATTTTGTTTAAAAGATCTGAATATGGCTTGCCGGAAAAATATGAGAAGAGTTACTAGACAGGTCGAACTAGAAGACCGGGCGGGAGGTGTCTAGAACATGGTGCATAGTCACCGGGTCGAACAAAAGAGAAACGTTCCGGCTTCTCTGGCACCTGCAGGTGCTGCGATTCTCCAAAAGCCAGAAAGCAGAGAGTGACACCGGGTGATTAATTGAGTTGTAGGCTAACTGTAAATCGTGCGAGTATCAGATCGCCAGAGCCCAAATTGATTGCCTCATGGAACCATATCTCTGCCTACTGACCCCGATTTTCAGAAGGTGAAGACTTGAAGTCGTGGTTTTCCTATCAGGTTTAGTTGATATTCGTAGCAGCTGGCCCTAATAAGTTGCTTAAACATTTGCGTTTGATTTCTTGCCTTCCGTTATATTCGGCAAAAGCGGAAATATCAAAGACTCGTCTGCAGGATGACCAGGCCTATAGTGCGTTTCACGAATAGAGACGGTTGCCTCGCCGAGTTTTTAAATCAGTAGTAGGTCAGTTTTGCAGGAAGGCAAAAGGACCACCGAACGTTTCAAAACAAACTTCATAAATCATATATGTATCATGTATTGTGCAGTTCTGTGCTGTGTAACTTTCTCCATTCTCCTGTAACTTCATCCCTCTTAGTCCCAAATATTTTCCTAAGCACCTTATTCTCAAACACCCTTAACCTATGTTCCTCTCTCAAAGTGAGAGTCCAAGTTTCACAACCATAAAGAATAACCGGTAATATAACTGTTTTATAAATTCTAACTTTCAAATTTTTTGACAGCAGAATGGATGATAAAAGCTTCTCAACCGAATAATAACAGGCATTTCCCATATTTATTCTGTGTTTAATTTCCTCCCGAGTATCATTTATATTTGTTACTGTTGCTCCAAGATATCTGAACTTCTCCACCTCTTCAAAAGATAAATTTCCAATTTTTATATTTCCATTTCGTACGCATTGTATCCTTCACCTGACATGATTAGGAACATTAAATACAGACGTTTGCGATGGGCAGGGCATGTAGCACGTATGGGCGAATCCAGGAATACATATAGAGCGTTAGTTGGGAGCCCGGATGGAAAAGATCTTTGGGGAGGCCGAGACGTAGATAGGAGGATAATATTAAAATGGATTTGAGGGAGGTGGAATATGATGATAGGGACTGCATTAATCTTGCATAGGATAGGGACCGATGGCGGGCTTATGTGAGGGCGGCAATGAAACTTCGGGTTCCTTAAAAGCCATTTGTAAGTAAGTAAGTATAGGATAGATAAGACTCTCCAGTTGTGATTTCACAGAGCACCCGACTTTTTTACCGCACACTTGACAGATTACTATTTTTCCATCTGTAGTAGAGCTTCGTCCATCGTAATCCATGATTTTATTTTTGTCTTTAGGTTGAAGATACAGGGATCATTTTAGTTAAAAGCAGTAGATAAACTCACTTGCACTTTATACTGTAAGTAATAAAACTAGAGAACTGAGTGAAATGAATGGCAGAACAGTACTGCAAGCACTGTTTCGCTTTACTGGATTAGGAGAAAATAAGAGAAGATGTGGGACACATGCACTTTAGCTGCTCCCTGTAAGAAACAAAGTACCTACTAAAACCTCAAACTATAGGCATTTACAAACTGTTGTTTGAAAAGTGACATTCCTGTCTCATTCAGAAGGGTAGGATTATTCCAGCCGAGAAGCATACTTTCTAATTGCTCGGAAAATCTTATTTCCGTATAGGTCTACTAAATTTAAAATAAAGAGGTTAAGCAATAACCTGAAAGTCTCATGTCAGACTTCAAACGGGTTTTCCCTGGAAGAATTAGGAAGAGGGTGGGTAAGATTGAAAATTGGATGGGAACAGCGTGTTAAGACGTTATAGGCTATTTATAGTTATAGGTCGAGACAAATCATGTCGTCCTCGTCCCATCCACCGCATGAAGCCAACGCTGCTTTCTGAGTGATTTTTACAATACAAGGTAGTTGTATGAGAAAGTTTGCCTTTCGTTCACTCATATTTATAGTATGGAGTGAGTGCCTCTATTACTTTCTGGAACCAAGGACGTTAATTTTCGTCCCGAAATATATCGTTTCTTGGGTAGATAAAAAGGCTTTTTAAAACTGTGTATTTTAAATTGTAAACTTCCCCAGCAGAAGTATTCCCCCTTTTAGAGAAGTAAAAATGAATAAAACCCCTAAATATGTAGAAATATGTAATACCAAGCCATAATATGTAATGTGGGGTAAATATGTAAAAATATGTATTATTAAATTTTAATATAGGCCTGTTAATGGTAATTACAAGATTCGCAAAGATTTGATATTTATATACGGTTAGGTCCGAAGGAATGTAATATGTAATTACATAAAAATCCGGCCCCTAGTCATAATTAAGGATATGCCATATGCTAATTTTAACTAAAATCTTTTACTCGTAAATTTAATTTTAAGGTTATCTTTCAAGATTTTAGTTTATAATTTTATTATTTCATTATATTTGCTATTTATTTCCGGATTTTCGTTGCCATTCTTAATAATTAAGGCCCGACGATTTATTTTTCTTTAAATCCCTCTCTCTAATTGCAATGCAAATACGGAGATAGAAAAAAAAATATTTGTTGGGGATACGCTCGCAAAAGAGATTGAATACCATTGGCTTAGACGGTTGGGTGTCTTTCGCAGACATTTCTCATATGATTTTTCGCTAAGAGATCTCCAAAATGAATGTTCTTCGCTCAGTAATGTATGTATGTATGTATGTATGTATGTATGTATGTATGTATGTATGTATGTATGTATGTATGTATGTATGTATGTATGTATGTATGTGTTCCTTTTTTTGAGCAGCATGTTCCATTACAAATGGAAAGTAATACTACATGCCTAGGTTTACCTTCAAGTACATAATCTATTTACATTATATATTATTATGTTGTCATTCTAGATTAAATATGGATTAGTGTAGTTCATCTACTATGTGTAACTGCCAAGATAATATTGGTACTTCTTAATCTGACTTATTTTCCTATTCCTAACCTATGAAGTACAAGAATCTATTTACATATTCTAACATTAAAATATTTACAGTATTTACATATTTACTATCTCTTGATCAGCCTATTTTCAGATAAATTATACCCTCTAATATTGTAGCTTATTTACAGAATGTAAGTAACCTATTTTTGACCCTTATCACTTAATTCTGAATTTTAACCTATCTTCCCAAATAACTTATCCTTATATACTAGCCAGCCTACTGTAGTTGTTCAAAGTCTATACTATTTGCAAACTTTATAAAATATTTTACATAACTTTTCACTAATTTTGTCTTGTCCACAGGCCACTTTCCACCACATTTATGTATAGACTGGATTAGTGTTCTTCTTTCCTTTCCTAATTTCGTACAGTCATAAATGATATGATCCACTGTCTGATCCCCATCCCCACAGACACATGTCGCACTATTCTTGATTTTAAATCGATGAAAATATGCGTTGAGTCTTCCATGTCCGGTCAACAGAGTCGTCAAGTTAGGAGTTACTTCTATCTTCAATTTCAGTCTATCTTGGACACTAGGGAAGAACGCCTTGGTTAGAGTACCTTTGGAAGTAGTTGACCATTCACTTTCCCATTTTCCTTTGGATATGACCGCTAGCTGGTTCCTTACTTCACTCATCGGGACCTTGTCGTAACAGATCTGTAGATCGACGTCACTCGCTGCCTGCTTCGCTAGACGATCTGCCAGTTCGTGTATGTATGTATGTATGTATGTATGTATGTATGTATGTATGTATGTATGTATGTATGTATGTATGTATGTATGTATGTATGTATGTATGTATGTATGTATGTATGTATGTATGTATGTATGTATGTATGTATGTATGTTCAGATCGTACAATATTATAAAATCGTACGTACTCTCTTTGTGGGTTGCGCCTTGCTACACGTCACCATGGAGACGCGGAATTGCTTGTCGGACAAGCTCCGTGTATAGACACAGTCCGATGCTTCATTATTTTCAAATTGCTGTTTCGGAAACCGCAGAACCCCATAAGCTATGTTCCACAGCAAACAAAGGTATTGAATAACGATCGGAGGTAATATGGCAACACTGTGTGTTTCTTTTTTCCGCACGTCGTTCTGTTCAGTTATTTGGGAGCAGGTAGGCCGAAGCGGTGGCAAAAAACACACGTGAATACAGCGAGAGTGGGCGGCGAGATGAGAAAGAGAGGGGGGGGACTAGGAACCCTCTCATGTACGACTTCCGAGAGGTCCAGAGTTCAGGTTATCAGCCTCAGATGTAAGGTTTTCATTTTTCCTCGAATAACTGTCTGTCATTCAATGCCATTGTCGGAATAAAGTGTTTTCTTTTCCTTCTTCTTTCGTTATTTTGGCCGTCTCTTTTCTTCTTCTTCTTTTTGAAAAGAGATTTCATACCGAGTGAGATCACGGGATATTTCTATGAAATTTTTAATTGTATTTATTTAACGGCTGTCTGTTAACTGAAAGTTTATTTATCTAAAGTTGTTAATAATAATAATAATAATAATAATAATAATAATAATAATAATAGTTTTATTTTCCCCGACAGAGTTAAGGCCATCAGGCCTTCTCTTCCACTCAACCAGGATCAAACCACATACAGAAAAATACATGCCGGTATACAAATATTAATTTAAAAAACTAATAAACGTAATAAAGTAAAAAAGAGAGATTGAATACATATACACAATCAGTATTAACTTTAAAATAATAATAATAAAAATATATATGATAAAAAAAGAGACTGAATACATAATCAGAAACAGGAAAATACATTCTAGTATACAGTATTAACTTAAGAAAAAGAATTAATACATATGAATATAATCTCACAACTAAAGGAATAGTATAATTAGTATGATCAGCACAGCACGTGTTACATTGAGACAATGACAATTACCTAGATATTAGTGTTAATGGAGAAATAAAGTAATGACTGTGTAAAATAATAATAATAATAATAATAATAATAATAATAATAATAATAATAGTTTTATTTTCCCTGACAGAGTTAAGGCCATCAGGCCTTCTCTTCCACTCAACCAGGATCAAACCACATACAGAAAAATACATACCGGTATACAAATATTAATTTAAAAAACTAATAAAAATAACAAAGCAAAAAGAGAGATTGAATACATATACACAATCAGTATTAACTTTAAAATAATAATAATAATAAAAAATATATGATAAAAGAAACTGAATACATAATCAGAAACAGGAAAATACATTCTAGTATACAGTATTAACTTAAAAAATAAAGAATTAATACATATGAATATAATCTCACAACTAAAGGAACAGTAGAATTAGTATGATCAGCACAGCACGGGTTACATTGAGACAATGACAGTTACCTAGACATAAGTGTTAATGGAGAAATAAAGTAATGCCTGTGTAAAATAATAATAATAATAATAATAATAATAATAATAATAATAATAATAAATACAAATTATACCTAAAAAAACTAATTCTGTGCATTTAAAATATTTCTAAACAACCTAATTTTGAACAACTGAGGACTAATGCCCACGTGCATCAACTTCGGTTAGTGTAACCATCGGTTAAAATTGTGACCTAATCCCCGATTAAGCATTTTTACGGTGGATCGACCTCGGTTACGACTTAAATAGGAAGTTAACCACAGTAATCTCTAACCGGCCAAATATGAGCGGTTAAAGGAGATAACCAGCGATTAGTAGAGCAAGTAAAGCAAAATGGCGGCCATAACCACAGGTGATTATTTCGAAGACGATTATTATTGTGCAGTACTTGAATTACTTGGATAGAGCATGAGCGTGAAGGTTCTTTAGTGGAAAGAGAGAATTCTTGCGAGCAATTAGGTGACAGAAAATTTCAGGAGGGATTTCGTTTATCAAAATCTACAAATGGATCAATTGAAATAACACAAGAACAATCATATTTCTCCTACGGATCGGCTGCTTATATTACGATTCCATGTAACTATTATTTTCTGTATTTTAAGAGGGAATACTCGAATACCAGTATCTCTTTCTCTATGTCACTGGCTGAACAAAGAGAGGTTATGGATGGATCTTAGGATAATGCACAATTCCCTGGTGTAGTCCAAGATCGTACACACATTCCTACCAATTTTCTGCATTCTTTTCCTTTATGGATATTCCATCTTTTTTATATAATAGGCCTACATTTAAATCTAGTAATTAAGTCTATCGATACTTCAACCTAACATTGGGATATAATCATTTTTGGATTCAATTTTCCATTTTGTACGATTTTAACCTAAAAGTACTGAAAAACAAAGAAATGGAACTCACAAATATTACAGCGCCCAAAGGCAAACAAATGCAACGCGAAAATGTAGGATACGTTCATTTCGATGTAGAACATAGTGAGCGCAGTTGTTTTTAGACGTTAACTATTATCTTTGCAGCGGTATGGATGCTTTCCTTTAGTCATTTTGTAGAAACAATGTACCATCATAGACTTTACTCTGGTTAAATGAGGTGTCAGCTAGCCATGTTTTAGTAATCGGTGATTATGAATGGTGCACATAAATTACATTTTAACCACGGCTACTGTTTAACCATCGTTTCGTAATCTATGATTACTGCGTTTTTAATCAATGTTGATGCACTTCGCCATAAGACTATCCCTGATTTCCAGCGGCAGCGAATTCCATGAGCGGGCCATGGCTATTGAGAAAGAACTTGAGTACAGAGATGTCTGATGACGTGGTAATGATAGCAACAGATTGTGCTGTGAACGTGTATTACGATTATGATGTGAAGCTAGGAGAGTAAACCGAGAGGCAAGGTAGTTGGGTGTGGAATCATGTATAATTCGATATAGCAGGCAAAGAGAATGTACTAAACGTTGATGGACTAGGCCACGAGGATATAGACTTTTGGAGAGACGAATCGATTATAATTTCTTTATATTGTATTCTTCTGGTAATAAACAACAACTTTGGAACTCAAAATACATCCGACTTTGAGATGACCCTACAGAAGCAACATACGATAACATTAATAAGAGAAATAAATGAAATCTTGCAGATCATTCTACAAAGACACGATTGTAGCGAATTGCATAATTCCTGAAAGCCAAACTCTTGGTAGGATTAGTTCCATGCTCTGGTCCTGTCAAGGTAAAGCATTGTTGATAAACGCTGTCATCTCTGAGAAAGAGAGGCGGACTACCACTATCCCCCCCCCCTCGCCCGTATGATTACGTTTCGCTGTCCGTCAAGATGGCTGGATGGACCTTGCTTAGCGGTCGGCGTGATGGCAGCACTTATGTAAGGAGATGACTTGGATGTTAGGAAGACAGACTTGTCTTATGATGCAGAAGCATCATCTCTAGCTGCACTTGCCAGTTGTATCACAGCGAAGAGGAGATGTTTTCATATCAGATCGGTTTTAGAAGTATTATTATTATTATTATTATTATTATTATTATTATTATTATTATTACACTACATTTCAATACCTACTCTAGATATTTAAAATCATAAAACCTTAATGTTTGGGACTTACTGTATACTTAGGGCCATTGACAACGGCATTATTTTCATGAATTACAAACTTTCAAATTTCCCCCCCCTCTCTTTGTCTGTCATTTCAACCGTTAGGCATTAACACAGCGAGACTCTTCAGTGCCAATGATGCGTAATAAATCTACTTTGTTGTTTACCCACCTCTTTCCTAATTCTCTTTTACGGTTTTCTGAGAAAACCCACCAGAGTGGTGGCCAGCATCGTTTTCGGAGAAATGTAATTGACAATTTTTCCATATATTGGTGAAATGCCAACAACTGTCTTGGATTTACTGCAATAGGTACTTTCCCAAATGTACAGAAACTTTTATCCTATGCAAACCGCACCTCAAAAAATTTGCAAAAAAGTTTCATTTAACATTTCTGCACATATTTGTAAGCTTAATACAATTTCAAACTTTCACATATTCACCGCAACGGATCATGACGTGTCGTCATAGAAACGTCTAATTTAATTCCCGATTTGCGATATCCATGTTTATATTTTTATATCAACCAAAATTCTCATGTAAGAAGCATTCAGTTACATTTTATTAATCTTTTAATCTATCGCCTACTTGCACGCTTGAATGGTTTATATTCTGTGGCTCTTCAGGCTGGAACTCCGCGTGTTTTTGACAGTGCTTTCGTGAGTCATTTGTGGAGAGATTAGTCTTGTATAAATCGGTACAAACATACGTACTTACCTATTTACATGCTTTTAAGGGACCCGGAGGTTCATTGCCGCCCTCACACAAGCGCGCCATTGGTCCCTATCCTGAGCAAGATTAATCCAGTCTCTATCATCATATCCCACCTCCCTCAAATCCATTTTAATGTTATCCTCCCATCTACGTCTCGACCTCCCTAAAGGTCTTTTTCCCTCCGGCCTCCCAACTAACACTCTATATGCATTTCTGGATTCGCCTATACGTGCTACATGCCTTGCCTATCTCAAACGTATGGATTTAATGTTCCTGATTTTGTCAGGTGAAGAATACAATGCGTGCAGTTCTGCGTTGTGTAACTTTCTCCATTCTCCTGTAACTTCATCGCTTTTAGCTCCATATATTTTCCTAAGAACCTTTTTCTCAAACACCCTTAATCTCTGTTCCTCTCTCAAAGTGAGAGTCCAAGTTTTGTAGGCCTATAACATCGTACAAACATAATTTAGGTACTATTAGCCTATTGTATACATCGACATTTTCATTTTAATTTCATATCAAATTAGGAAGTGTGTTAATTTGTTTTGTTTTAGTTTGCTATATATAGGGTGTCTAACTCAAGTAGTTCATAAATTGTTTTATGAATCACACACAACACGACTAGGGTAGACACTTTTCGTCGTTGAAATTCTCCAGCTCGCAGCGCTTGTACAGGGACATCATTTTATTTTTACTTCAATTTTTATTGTACCTGAGTTTTTGAATGTACTTCACTCCCACCCCTTCTACTAAGGAACTTCCAACTCCACACAGAACCAAGACCGCAGATAGTAAGCAGTACTGAGTTACTGAGTATAGTACGTTCCAGAAATATGTTCGCGTTTTCCAGTGACGAAAGAGCTTTCAATATTGAATCATATTTTCGCACAGGTACTGTCCGTTTGCCTACGTCGCATCCCGATTTCCCCCCCCCCTGCTTCTGCTCGCCCCTCTGTAATAGCTGGGCTGTCTTAGCTCTTTTCTGAAAACATTAATTTCTCTTAGGAATTGGAAGTTTACGTAATATTATACAGCTGTTTAATTTAACTTAAATAAAAGGGCCTCGTTAAGTAATTAACTGTCACGTGATTTCCTCCCTTTCTACAATCCTGCGGCATAACCACTTGGACGGACAGTAGATAGCATGTCTGATTAATTTTATATTTTCGGGTCGGGCAGAAGTGAAGATTGAATTTACAGTACGTAGAGTAGGTACAGAATTATTTCAACATGAGTTACTAGTACGAAGGACAAAACTGGCAATTGGAATTAGATGCAATAGTCTATAGTGCGATAATATGCACAAAAGAACTGAAGCCTGTATCGAAATGAACGGCCACCATTTTCAAAATTGTGTTTAAATATTCATATTATGATTATTTTTCAATTTAACTTCTTTCTCTATATTGTACGCTAATGTGCTGTAGATAGTATAATATACACTGCATAATGAATACGTTCGCATGGATAACTCACTTCGTGAGTAAAAACAGTTATTCTTAATACAGTACTGTACTTTGATTAAAGAAAAACCTAATGAAAATTATCAAACTCAAAATCGCGATATTTCCTAGTTTACGTAAATGGAAGAACTACTTTTCTTCCTTCCTATACCTAGTAGAGTGATTTGTGCTTTACGCCAGTATCATCGAACTCCAATCTTGGAGGGGGGAGCAAGCGGTGTTTCCGGTTCTCTAACAACCGCTCCGGAGAAAACCTAATCATAAGCAGGACTAGGCAGTACATCTCACTTGACGATATGTGTCAGAGGAAGAACAATTATTTGTACATCTGAAGTCTGATTGGTGGAATATGTAACTAATCGGCGATGTATGCAATAGAGAGTGAAAGGAACTGGCCACACTACCCCAATATCTCTTGGCCTAGTTGCCTCATAAGTGATGCCATATTGGTGTTACTTTTGAGGTTCAAACCTGTGTTCGGACAGTTGACTAAACAACGTACATACCCCTAATTTCGCCTGCGAAACCATGAAATACCTCCCACATGTCTGCACTGATATTTGGGCTGTCTAAACAAAAATGAACGGCTTAAATCAGATACCTTTTCCGGATACGGTAGTTAAAAATAGGATATGTCTTAGTAGCAGTACTCCTGTATGTAGGCAACAAGCTTCGCAAAACTGTCCACTAGTAGCATACATTTCGGAGCTCTAGTTTACTGCACATGCGCAATGCGTTGTATCTGGAAATAGTAAAATTAAGTGGTTCGAATTTTGTTTCTGGGGTTTGTATATAAGTAGATGTGAAGTATGTGATATCTTTGGTTAGCCCATAGTCCACGCCTGTGGAGTAACGGTCAGCGCGTCTGGCCGCGAAACCAGGTGGCCCGGGTTCGAATCCCGGTCGGGAAAATTTATCTGGTTGAGGTTTTTTCCGGGGTATTCCCTCAACCCAATACGAGCAAATGCTGGGTGACTTTCGGTGTTGGACCTCGGACTCATTTCACCAGTATTATCACCTTCATATCATTCAGACGCTAAATAACCTAGATGTTGATACAGCATCGTGAAATAACCCAATAAAATAAAAATAAAATCTTTGGATATACGACATGTTGGAGTAATTTTCCCGTTGCTACTAAATAAATAGCAAGAATGATGGTCAATTTTAGAGGGATGATAGTTGAGGGATATCCTATTGCAGCAATGGCAGAAATGCGACTCACGAGTACATTGAGGCTCGCAATGATAGCTGTGCATTCCCTTTGCTTCCTACCTTCCCCAACCCCCACCCTCTCACTCACTGGAGTCAAACTCCGTTCCATTTGTATTTGTCTCTGACCTGCAAGTGGCGTATCGTCGCAATGTCTCTCTCGAAACCATGTACCTCTACAAAAACGAAAGTTTCAAGTAGGATGGGAGGACGCATTTTTTTGCTGCCTATATGATGAGGATATTAAATGTATGATTTGTTCACAAGTATTACGAGGAAAACGGTTGTATAACATAAAACAGCATTAAGTTACTACATGTGACTGACGAAACATTAAAAGGTTAAGTGTTTATTATTATTATTATTATTATTATTATTATTATTATTATTATTATTATCATTATCATCATCTCTGTACTTCGATCCTTTTTCAGCAGATGTACGAATAATGCGGTTAGATCTTCAATTTAAACTCACTGATTTACAATGTGATGTTAAATGAAAGCTAGATGTAAGGACTTGACAAATGTTGAACTTTTCAAATCTTTGCCAAAAAATAAATATCCGAATCTTTGTTCTTTCGCTTGCTCTTTTGAAGCCACGTTCGCTACAACATACGTTTGTAAAAAATTATTTTCAACAATGAAAATAGTAAAAACCAAATTTAGATCACGACTGACAGACAAATACCTTCGTGATCAACTACGACTGGCAGTAAGTGACATAATTCCCGATTTTGAAACTCTGTCGCAGAGACATTCTGAAGACAATTAATTTTAGGTTGTGATAATGTGTCCTATGTTTTCTTGCTCATTTCTTTCTTCGTTACACGTACTAAACATTAGTTTGTACCATTGTACTGTATAAAATTTTATTTAAGTGCTTGATGTAAGGAAAATGAAAAACCGTTAATAAGTCAGACAGCTGCTTCACTTCCCCTTCGGGTGTCCGCCTCCCTCCACAGGTGCTATGCACGTTGCAGGTTACACAGTGGCTCGGCGCACGATCGCATTCTCGCCACGTCTGGCCTATTGTAAAATATCTGTCTGTGCTGTATCACAATTGAATTGGTCGACATTCGAACCCGTAATCTCCAACGTAAGATCCGACTCTAACCATTCTGCCATCGCAACTTAGTAGCCATTGTTAGGAATTACTGTTTTAACAACACACCATTTTTTATTTATTTATAGGAATAATAAATTATTTACTGTCGCTTAGTTGTAAGAAAATCTGATAATCACTTTGTACATAGTTGTTTCAATCCGATTGGGATATTAGCCAATGGCAGCCCCGTTACTATGTGACAGGACCGCTTTCAAGATCTATCGATATTTTCAAGAGTCGCGAATGAGACAACTGTTTCAGATCGATAGTGACAGATTCCAGCCACGTAAAACACTGGCCTTAATGACATCACAAGGTCACCGTTCAGGTTTTACAGACATTGTATACGTATAAAAAAAGTTAAGGCATAATTCCACTCGACGCGTCCATTTTTAATACATAAAGTTTACTTTAGAAGATTCTTTTCTTCTTCTTACATTAACCTCATTTACTTCGTTTTTCTTGTTATCGAATCGAATATGTGCATCTTTCCTAGATTTATGGATTTGTTCTTCAAAATATTAATCAGAGATTTTTGACGTGAAATATCCATGATTGATGTACAAAAGAAAAAAATTGTAACGTTTTGACAGGAAAAGTTTACTCTGACATCACTGGTGGTACCATAGAAATAAAAGTGTAAGTGGTTTTCCACACTGTCCGCTCGCTCCAGTCTCTATTTAATGTACCTCGAGGTTTTCCATTCAACAGTCATGAAAATATTTGGTATATAAGTGAGATAAGTTAATCTAATAAGTTCATACCTCATTTATACAAAATTCTTCTAGCAATAATTTTAACAGTATAAACATGTAGGTGTATATACAATATCAAATACAATACACTACAGTGTTAAAGAAAGTAGGCTTACATGGTGTATTTTTGTACTTTTAAATTCGAGTAGTCGGGACCGATGGCGGGTTTATGTGAGGGCGGCAATGAACCTGCGGGTTCTTTGAAAGTCATTTGTAAGTGAAATATGTGTGACTGAAGAAACTACTTACAGGTGATTTACACGCGTAAATTAACATACCTGACCGTGAAACGAGCGGGCCCGGTTCAAAACCTGGTTAGGATAAGTTACTTGGTTGAGGTTTTTTCTTTCGAGATTTTCCCTCCACCTATTGAGAGCAAATGCTGGGTAACTTACGGCGCTGGATCTTGGACTCATTTCGCTGGCATTATCACCTTCATCTCATTCAGATGCTAGATAAAGCGTCGTTAAATAACCCACTAAAACACATACGTAAACATAAAATGACAGAGTTATTACACTGAAATCGTTCACTGAAAATAAATATAATGACTAGACCTATTTTAATCCTTGAAAGATAAGTTCATAAAAACTTGCAAGTACAAGTTTCATATAAAACTATGCCTAAAATTGGTATTTTAATAGCACCTAAAAATGTCTATTTTGACGACAAAGCCTATTTTGATCTATTAAGTATGTTTCATCTCTAATAGGTCAAAACACGCATTCTTATTTCGAAAATTTGTATTTTAAGTTCGAAATGTGTTCCTGGTTCTGTTGGAAATAAAGTACGGGATAAACTGGAGCAAGTCCTGCAGAGAAATGTAGGGTTGAAGGACCTGCGTACTGCTTCAGATATCCTAGCAGGAAAAACACGGATTTACAATGCAACATTCCTGTCCAACTAGTGTCAAAATTGAAATACGCTGCTGTTACTTCAGTGGATGTGGAGCGTTCATTTTCAGCATACAAATTTGTGTTGATTGACAGACGGCATTGCTTTTTAGTTGAAAATTTAGAAAAAGTATTAGTAATTTATTGTGAAGGTAATTATGGACATTAACGGATAAGACTTGGTAAAATTTGATTATATTTGGCTTCTTTGTGTACTGAATTCATGTCTAAAACTTATTTTTCACGTTTAATTGTTTAGTTTGTATATAACTAGTTAGATATTTGTTGTTCTGGTACTTTTAGTAGCAGTGGTGGTAAAGGTAAATAAACATTTAAAATTATTAAGGCCATATTCATAGACATTCTTAGCGCGGGCTTCCGGTGGATGATCAACGAACTAACGTTTTTCGTATTCATAAACCAATTTTAGCGATATGATATTATATGAATCCTGTGCAAGTAGGCTAATCAGTCGATAGCCGGGGCTAGTTTAGCACGCTCGTAGCGCGGGCTAGCGAAATATCTTTGCATAGCACCCTTAAATTCTAGAAGTGAATTCCTAATCATTTGGAACATGTTTTTAAAGAAAATATTTTTTTGTTAGATCCTATTTTCAATTCTTTAGAGACTATTTTATACACTTTTAAGCCTATTTTAGGCACCAAAAATTACATTTTAACTCTTTCCAGCATAAATTAATTTTTTATGTTTTTCATTTCATGGATCATAACAAAGCTTCGATCAATTTTTTTTCAACATTTTAACTCTGCACACAATTTCAAAACACAGATGGCACCTCTATGTACACTCAAGAGGTGGTTCCTTGGTGATATATCTATGCCATAAAATTTAGAAAGAAAGAAAACGGTGGTTCTTCTTAACAACCACTATGCTGCAAAGGTTTAACGACCTAAAAATCCGTACCCTAATAATGATTATCTGAACTTCTGCTCCTGTTTTAGTAGATCGTCACGATGTTCCGTTTTGAGGTAAATTTCAGTTTTATGGTGTCTTGAGATATGGTGGTATAAAAACTGGCTCACTTCCGAGAGGCACGTATTCTAGGAAATTAAATTCCGCGTGAAATAAAACCAATTTCAAGAGAAAAAGAACCTGTTCGTGGCTGCATCTTCAGAGGATTGCTTGAACCCGGAGAGTTTACATTGGTCGCATAACTGGCATCGTGTTTAGTCAGTTTGTTTTTGGGAGCAGAAAAATTTTGTCGGTTTCTATAGCACAAACTGTTCCACGAATTGGCGCAGAGACAACGCAGCTGCCGCCCGAGGCTGTAGTTCCGGTCTCGTTGAGGAAACCACAAGAATGTCTGGTAAACAGAGACGTGGGTCCACCGTGCTCGCCCGACACTTTCACCGGGCCCTGGAAATTATTTACATCAAGTCCGACGTTTGATGTATGTTCCTACAGAGTGCTCAAAAACACAATGAGCGTTTCTTAGAAAATTCAATATACGGTAGAAAGAAATTGGGTACATAAACCCAGGGGCGGCCCGTCCATAAGAGCTGCGGAGCTGCAGCACTCCCTGCTTTGACAGAAAAATAAAAATATTTATTTTAATTTGTAGAAGAATTGTTACAGCTTTTATTGGTAAATTGCTTTATTTTTCATCTGGCCGGGAATATGTACTATTATCATATGCATAATCTTATTGCGCGTCGACTGAATTGGAATTGACACTGCATTCAAAGCCGTCCTGGGATCTGCAGGGTGGGACGGCTCATAGAGAGTGTGTCTTGCTTGGTCAGGGGGTAGAGAGGTGAAGGGAAGCAGAGGGAAACTGCCGCTGTTTAAAACCCATATTTCGCTGCAGTGGCTTGCAGAGCCAGACCACAAGTGAAGATCTTTCCTCCCCTCCCACACCGCTATTGTAATGCTACGTCAAATGGATTCTCTATTTCCTTGAGACTTAATGACAAGATTTTTATTTTCTTTTCGCATACTTACTGTTGTAGAATCTTATCGAGTTAATATAACGAAATTAATATTATCTTTTGCCTTATTATTACGTATATATCCAGCCTCCAGCAGAACCTAAGATTTGCCTTAACTCAAAATGATTGCACGAGTAGAATCCTTTTGATATAGCACGTAAAATACGAAAGAGACTTCTTTTCCAGTTTTAGAAAATTGTTGACCATCAGTATATCTGAGTGTTGCTTTGGTGTGACGTCTTAATACCGTAACTTAACCAGTGCAAATGTGCAAGCATGAGTGTGTGTGAATTACAGAATATTAATTTTATTTTTCTAACTTTCCCTTGTGGAGAAGATTAATGTAATGAAGTGAAATTACAGGGTCGTCCGTTACCTGACTTATATCTTAATCAAGCTTCGTCCAGCCGAAATAATGCATATATGTAAGGAAGTATAACAATGAAATTTACGCTAAGCATTTGTGGTTACGTGGATGTGAACAAAAAAAAATCTGTATTTTGTTTTCCTTGCCTCCTCTTCGGTGGTGATGCTGCATGGACTAGGAGTGCTGTGACACATTTGTTGCAAGTCTGTAATGTCCGCGTTGGCTCGTAGCGGGTGTTCGAGTGGCCGGAGGTGCTGCGTCAGTAGAGATTAGACAAGGCTTCCCAACTCCTATAAATAAATTTTAATATTATCCTCCCATTTACGTCTCGGTCTCTCCAAAGGTCTTTTTCTCTCCAGCCTCCCAACTAACACTCTATATGCATTTCTGGATTCTCCCATACGTTCTACATGCCCTGCCCATCTCAAATGTCTGGAATTAATGTTCCTAATTATCTCAGGTGAAGAATACAATACGTCCAGTTCTGCGTTGTGTAACTTTCTCCATTCTCCTGTAACTTCATCCCTCTTAACCCCAAATATTTTCCTAAGCACCTTATTCTCAAACACCCTTAACCTCTGTTCTTTTCTCGAAGTGAGAGTACAAGTTTCAGAAGCATACTGTATAACTATTTTATAAATTCTAACTTTCAGATTTTTTGATAGCAGACTGGATGACAGAGGCTTCTCAACCGAATAATAACAGGCATTTCCCATATTTATTCTGCGTTTAATTTCCTCCCGAGTGTAATTTATATTTGTTACTGTTGCTCCAAGATATTTGAATTTTTCCACCTCTTCGAAGGATATACAGTATTTTCAATTTTTATATATCCATTTAGTACAATATTCTGGTCACGAGACATAATCATATGCTTTGTCCTTTCGGGATTATACCAAAAGAAAATATTTTGCCGTATACAAAATCACTAGACTTCACTAGCCAGTCTGTTTATTAGAATACTTACATAGTTATGAAGTATGTGTAAAATATAAGCATTTTTCTGGCTTCACTGTGAAGACAGTAATTTTTTTAAGTTAACATTACATAGTAAACATTCATACTCATCACAAAGATACAGGAAAGTACAAATTGAACACTGAACAACCTAATCACTGTGAACGACTAAAATGTAATTTACATCTCAGCTATTTCCTGATGTACATTAACTACAGTTCTGTATTCTCTCGAGATTAAATAGGTATTCAATTGAAATAGATACTGAAAATTGCAGACATTAACTTGGGAACTGCCTGTGGCACCATTCGAACTTAAAGACTTTTACAGAATCGTTGTAAAATCTTTCATCACGCTACTCACTACACGGTTATATTCAAGTTTTTTTTTCGCCGAGTAACTAATGCAGTGGTACAGTTAACCGCTCGTCTTCATTTCGGGATTTCGCTTTTTTTATGCCTTTCTTTGTAATTCCTTTGCATCATGTTGAGCTTGTGGAGAGAAGGTCGAGAACGTAAAATAAGGTCTAGAAGAAATAAACAGGCTGTGCGAAGAGGTTAAGGCTAAGTTAGGTGTAGACTTCATGGTCGTGAGTTCCAGTACCACGTTGATAGTTTTTTCTCTCTCTCTTTTTCAAGCATTACATTCTTTAATCCTTGCGGCTTGTGTTAATTGTTAGAGCCATAACTTCCTACATGTAGTATTTATTGATCTACTGGATAGCAGTGCAATATTGTCTTCGATAACCTACTTTCGGTAATTCAGTGTAGGTTGATTTGTTTGTTTCCAAGCACTTGCAGCTATATCATTGGCTCCTTTCAACTGATCACGGCTTAATTTTATACAGGGCGTAATTGAATTACTTTTTCAATATTGTCTTCGATAACCTACTTTCGGTAATTCAGTGTAGGTTGATTTGTTTGTTTCCAAGCACTTGCAGCTATATCATTGGCTCCTTTCAACTGGTCTCGGCTTAATTTTATACAGGGAGTAACTGAATTACTTCTTCAAAATTCGGGGGGATGTAGAGGTGATGTGTTGAAGATTTTTCACAAGAAATCCATGACCGGAAAAGAGAGTTGAAGTATCTACAGTTCTGTGAGATTTGATTTTCCTGTTCTTGTAATGGCGAACTTTCAGTTAATTTTTATGAAAGGACTGGGGTAGTTCTTTGATCCACCTGTCTATAGACTGTGCTAATTTTGAAGTGAAATGCACAATAACACAAACTTTTAGACAAAGAATAGTGTTGTTTTGAAAGAAAAGCTTAAAATATAATGTATGTATTTATTCACACTGCAAATGGGTAAATATCCGGTGGCAGTGGTAACTAATTAAACTCAATAATTACAATTAATAATACTTACTTCCTTACTTACAAATGGCTTTTAAGGAACTCGAAGGTTCATTGCCGCCCTCACATAAGCCCGCCATCTCTCCCTATCCTGTGCAAGATTAATCCAGTCTCTATCATCATATCCCACCTCCCTCAAATCCATTTTAATATTATCCTCCCATCTACGTCTCGGCCTCCCCAAAGGTGTTTTTCCCTCCGGTCTCCCAACTAACACTCTATATGCATTTCAGGATTCGCCCATACGTGCTACATGCCCTGCCCATCGCAAACGTCTGGATTTAATGTTCCTAATTATGTCAGATGAAGAATACAATGCGTGCAGTTCTACGTTGTGTAACTTTCTCCATTCTCCTGTAACTTCATCCCTCTTAGCCCCAAATATTTTCCTAAGCACCTTATTCTCAAACACCCTTAACCTATGTTCCTCTCTCAGAGTGAGAGTCCAAGTTTCACAACCATACAGAACTACCGGTAATATAACTGTTTTATAAATTCTAACTTTCAGATTTTTTGACAACAGACTAGATGATAAAAGCTTCTCAACCGAATAATAACACGCATTTCCCATAATTATTCTGCGTTTAATTTCCTCCCGAGTGTCATTTATATTTGTTACCGTTGCTCCAAGATATTTGAATTTTTCCACCCCTTCGAAGGATAAATGTCCAATTTTTATATTTCCATTTCGTACAATATTCTGGTCACGAGACATAATCATATACTTTGTCTTTTCGGGATTTACTTCCAAACCGATCGCTTTACTTGCTGCAAGTAAAATTTCCGTGTTTTCCCTAATCGTTTGTGTATTTTCTCCTAACATATTCACGTCATCCGCATAGACAAGAAGCTGATGTAACCCGTTCAATTCCAAACCCTGCCTGTTATCCTGAACTTTCCTAATGACATATTCTAGATCGAAGTTAAAAAGTAAATGTGATAGTGCATCTCCCTGCTTTAGCCCGCAGTGAATTGGAAAAGCATCAGACAGAAACTGACCTATACGGACTCTGCTGTATGTTTCACTGAGACACATTTTAATTAATCGAACTTGTTTCTTGGGAATATCATATAATACTTCCCTCTTAACCGAGTCATATGCCTTTTTGGAATCTATGAATGACTGATGTACTGTACCCTTATACTCCCATTTTATACAATTAATAATAAATTCATAATATTAATAATAAAATAATAGCAGCAGTTTATAATAATATTAACAAGGAGCATCCTAAATTAAATGAATCACTTAATATAACATAGCTTATTTAACTGTTTGTAACGACTTCAACGAGTTGATATCTCTTTCTATCCCAGTATATTGAAGACGAAGATAGTGTCAGTCTTCAAAATGTTAATTCATTTTTAATGAATAGGAATAAATAAACTCCAATCTACACTTCTATTGTGACTAAAATACCTGTATATGCCATATATTTAAAATTATAATGCTAATTAAGTTAAAAATTACCGGTACTGATTTATAATTTTAAAATTTATAACATATTTGCAACCGGTCAATCTATCATTATATCCTTCCGGCAGTGCCAATTTGAATTTGTGGCACTTTGCCACCCCGATCAGGTTTCGCAACGCAATTTGAGCAGTCTGCTATAAGCTGAATATTTTTAGTGAGTAATCTTGAAATTTGAATAGAATGAAAAATTCTGTTGTCAGGCGATATCTTGTAGGTCTCAACTTGAGGACATTTGAATATATTTTGAGTGCATAATAGGAAAATCTGGTTCCTTCACTCACAATTATTTATAACCCATTTAACTAGTTATCTGGGGCTCCAATCTGACGAGCACGGAGGTTAGAAGACCCCCTCCCCACTCCTACGACGTCTCATTCTACCATCGGCACTAACTAACCTGACCATCTCCTTCTTGACGCGTACAGTCGCGGTAAAAAAGAAATAGGTACTCTTCTTGCGTAGGGTATGGAAAATTTAACTTACATGCTGTTTTTAACTGTGGAACAGATGACGACTCTTTATCGAAGATGTCAAGAGGTCTATTCTACATAGTACATAAATCTTGCGATTTTCTTTGTGGGCAAAGCGACTGTAGACTATAACGGTTTAAAACCTTTGGTTTCCAGTGTTCTATATTCTTTAATATTTTGGTTTTCGAAATTCACAAAATATATTTAGGCCTATGAATTTATTTATTTATTTATTTATTTATTTATTTATTTATTTATTTATTTATTTATATATTATTTTGCTAATAATTGTAACATAATAGTACATTATGCAACTAGCCTATAATTAAGGTAATTAAGAAGTGAGTATGGATATTTATGAAACAAGCGCAAGCGAGTTTCATAATTTTCATACGAGCTTCTTAATTACCATTATAAACGAGTTTCATACGACTTTTTATGCTCGATCATATTTCTAACTTGATATTATTAATTTTATTTGTATTTGACATTGAGCAATGTTCCGTATGTTGTGAGATGTGCGCAAACGCGAAAGGAACAGATGTCCACATTGACCTTGCTAGGCCATAAGAACCTACAGAGATAACATTGAAATTAAATTAGACATTGAAAAACGAGATGACAAATTGAATTTATTTGAATATTATTTACAATTAACGCTAATTATTATAGTAACAGAACATAACCTTCTGCGACAGTATTGGATTTCCAGCCTCCGTGACTTTTCGCTAATTCTCTTTCGATTGCATATCCGAGAATAATCGATACTTGCGGTTTTATAACGGTAGAAAGCTGACCTGTGATTGGCTGAACAGTTGTAACCTGAGTCGTCATTGGCTGAAAGACCTGACCTTTAATGAGTAGGTGTACTTTAATGACATGCATTAAAGGTCTGCTACCAGGTGTATAATTACTACATTTCGGCATTGTCGAGCATAAAATATAATATATACAGAAAAACTTTAGCTCGCCCCTGAAAGAGTAGAATTCTTGCTCAGGGGCGGATTCCTGAATTTAAATCAATAATTATACAATACAATTTGTCTTATGTCTACTATGCAATTATAGCATATAAATTTAAATTCACAATTTTTCAATATTTATAAAATCCATATATAACTTTTTAAATTTAATACTAGAACTATTAGATTAGGATATTTAAATATAAATGTATTATATATTCTTGGGC
Organism: Periplaneta americana; assembly: GCA_025594305.2. Lineage (NCBI taxonomy): Eukaryota > Metazoa > Arthropoda > Insecta > Blattodea > Blattidae > Periplaneta > Periplaneta americana. The sequence goes on along the minus strand of JAJSOF020000036.1, from coordinate 13,349,527 downwards.
CTAAATTACTACTGTGATTAAATACTGTATTCATACCTTTTGTTTCATAACTGTGAGAATACAATTCAAAATTATTTCGACTTTTATGTATGAATTTTATTAATACAATATAATAAATTTGTCTTACGTTAAGTACATTAAAGTCTAGAAACAAATTTTGTGATGGAATATCAGTAGGTTTATGAAGACATATTTTAATTATTTTCTTGTGTAATAAATAAAGTGGATTAAAATTGGATTTAAATGAGCTACCCCGTCCTATAATTCTATACACAATTACCGATTGAAATAAAGTTAAATATATTGATATATATATTTTTTAATGTAAAATAACATTTATTTACGTGTCTGCATTAGACACAAAACATAAGCCAAGCTGATACGTAATATCGCTTAATGCCATTAACTCAGTGCCTCTAGATATATACTGTTTTATTATTAAACCGTGTATAGTTTTTATACGAGACTTATGCAGCGTTGAGACAGAAAACGTTACTAATAAACCATGCATAAGCGATGGATGTATAAACAGTCTGTAACTATACAATGGGAATTGCTTTGCAGTAGTTATATATACGAAACCACTTGTTTAAGCGTTGTATATAGAGAAAAAATGGCCGCCCCTCTAACAGCTGTTCGTATCGACTGTCATTTTATGATGATGGTTGCCTAGTAATCACAGAAGAACACACCAAAGAGCACAGAATAAGTAGAATATTATTGCTGTAGCTGTGCTCTTTGACCAAAATATAGTATGGTAATCGATCAGAGCCGGTTGTACTATCGATACTTGACACGGCACACTAAAGCGCTCTACCGGATGCAATAGAGAACCTCAGATATTCTATTACCTTTCGTAACGAAGTAATGACGAAACTATGACGTAGCTGTGTAACAGTTGTACTGTTAAACACGACGTATGTAGTGATTATTAGTAAGGAATTTACACACGACTTATAAACGAGCTACTCATTGTATAAGACAGTTAAACGTCTGTATATAGAGTTTTTATTAGTAAGACCGATAGAATATAGCCAACCTATAGTAGAATAAGCAATTCAAGCCTTGAAATCAGTTTGACGTATACGCATTAAACTTAAAATAACACCTACGCAATTTAAAGATAAAATACAAGTTTTTCTTTACATGAGGAGCAATCTTTCAAAACCTGACATGTCCATTTTCGGAAAATGCTACAAAATGTATTGTCTGCAAAAAGTCCCGCGCTGTGGCGTCGTGGTCTAAGGCATCCTGCCTAGGACTCGCGTTACGGAATGCGCTCTGGTTCGAGACCTCATAGAGTAACAATTTTTCTCATGAAATTTCGGCCAGTGTATGGGACCGGTGCCCACTCAGGATTATGATGGATTTGTGTGCTGTCCACACATTACCCTTTTACTGATTAGATGACCGCTCACCTCTGCTGAGGCTTGTCGTTCTTGACCCACCATGAAATATTACGGCAGTGATTTCAATTTCTAATCGTTCAGTGTTCTTGACAGATTTTTTGTCTCAGTGGGTGGTCTTGCGCCATATGCTGATAATTTTTTCCTGACAGTCACGCTATTGCGAACTTTTGCCATCACTATAGCTACTTCTCACAAGTAAGGATCTTTAATGATGGTAAGAATTACATTTTAACTAGGCATATAAATTGTGTTACATAACCATTTCTTTTGTCAGTGATGTGAAGTGTCGTAGAAATAAAGAACCCAACTTTGCCGACGTTACTCATCGGGATAAAGGTTAACAATTAAATAGTCACACGTCAAATCGTAAAATGACTTGTGCAATTATTTGTTTTGTTGTTTCTTTTATCCATAGTTCCGTTGCTAGACTCTCTACGCCAGGCATGACTATTGATGCCCACAGGAGCAAGCGCGCGCTTTAGAGCCCACAAGAGCCTGAGCGTTTTACAGCGGAAAGGAAAGAGACAGACGAAAGAGGTGGTATATGCCGCTTGGTCGAGCTATATTCAGGGATGGCCAGCACTGATTCAATAGATAAAGGGAAGAGAACTTATTAAAACTGTACCCATGTTAATTTTTAGATTTGCCTGAGAAGTATAAGTGCATTATAAGAATGTAAGTTTTAATTTTAATGCTCATTTTTCACAAGTTTGATTTTTTTATTCAAAAGAAACATTTTCTCAACTTTTCGTATAGAAAAGTGACATTTTCAGGTATAGGCCTATTTATTTAGTAGCCTTACAGAATGTTTTCGTAAATCTAATATACCGTATATACGTATTACTGAAGATAGTGTATTGAAAATTTTGAAAATATTCGCATGGAAATTGTTTGTAACTACTGTTACATCATAAGCAAAAGATACGTACCCATGTGCTGTAAAAATGTCAGCTCTATAGCTTCAGCAGATTTCGAGAAAAAATTTAATATTCTGATGATAGGAATTTGCTCACAAATAAAAGCATAATGCGATAAGAGTTTTGTTATGTAATATTAGTTACACTTAAAACAGATACAGTACCTAGGTAATTTTGCTTTGTACTGTAATATTGTTTTGATTAGTTTATTGATTACTTTTGTAAGGGTATAGGTACCATCAATATAAATTCCAACTTATCATGTCATACTCAATCTCTTTCTTTGGAATATCACTTTCTTTATGAATGATGTGTTTCATCCACTTAATACAGTATAATATTATACTGCTATGGAATTTAAGTGAATATTCCTTCTTAACTCTCTATTGTGTTATTAAGATTTAAAACACAACTGCAATATTAAGAAACTGATATTAGTACTTTTGTTTTACAGACAATATAGATAATATTAAACAGAAAGAAGCCATATAAAAATAACGACATAAAATTTCACGTTCCGTTTGAAGTTTGTGGAGCACTGTTTTCTTAATCCAACAGGCTGCTTATTCATATACACAACCCTTCCTCTTTCCATACTTAGCGCTTGCTGCCCGCGCACGACGTCAAGGTCAGAAAAATGCGCTTGCTTTGACATCACTGCTCTACGCTCTCTAGATTTACCCCAACTCCTCCATGTGTGTAAAAATTTGGTAATTGAAGGACTCATTAAAATAAGAACTGAGGCTCAACTTTTGTCTGTCCTGTGACGTCAAAATTTTGCCAACCTGGCGGACCGCTATAATACGTCTTTGACAACCCGTCATGTCGACCGGACCTTCGTTATCATTTCAAGCTCCTTTTTTCACCTACAAAACTCTTCTTTGGCCCGGGTCATTGTACTGCCCGACCGGTCGAAAATTGTCGTCGCGATCATTCTTTAGAAGTAGAAGAGTTACGGTGAAAAAGAAAAGATCCTGCCACCCTCCTCTACATGTTTGTTTTATTATCAATCGAAACTCGAGAAACAATTTTAATTAAGAACGCCGAGAATTGATGGGAAATAACATGTAGCTACATTATATAGGATTTATTTAATCCCTTTCGCCCGGTTTCTTCAACCTTCGTTAAATGCACCTAACCAGCGGCGGATTTTCAGGGGAGGCCAAGGGAGGCCGTGCCTCTCCTAATATTTTTCCAGAACACAATATGGCAGTAATAATTTCAGCTGAATTAAGATCATAGACAAGTTACAGCAAATGACGAACATTTTTCCTTTCATATTAATTTTACTATTCACTACGACTAAGAAGTAAGTTACGTAAAGTCGACCATATTCAGTTGGTGATGCCCGGTCGCTATATTGTAGATACTACAAATAATTCGTACTGAAAAATAACGGATAGCGATGTAACCTGCATAGTCGACATCTAGCAGCCTGCAGTGTCTATGCGAGAGCGGAAGAAAGGAGTCGGCTACATGACGCTACTCCCCGGTAACCATGACAACAGCAGTTCAAGCAATAAGATAGCTGGTTAGAAGAGTGTTTAAACTTGACTAGAACGCGCGAAGGGAGCCGATTTGGAGACGTCCTACCCACCGCTGACAACTGTACTGCTTATAGTCACGGCTGTATTGGGAAGCTGTCTCTCTTTCTCTCTTCTTGGTTTTAGAAAATTGAGTCACGTGTTGTTAGTTTTCTATCCCTGCGTAAAAGTTTTCATTTATGTTGGTAGATTTTATCTGGTTTGCGGGTGTTCTTGTTATTTTATTCTTTTGTGTTACAAGATGTATTTACTTATACAGTACTTTAAATATATCGAGAGTTTAGAAACAAATGCAGATTTGTCTCTAGCTTCTTCTAGTAGCAGTTATTCAGTATGTTGTGGCCTATTTGATCGGTTTGCGAAGAAAGAGGAACGTCCAGTTAATCTGCTATAAAATTAGGCTATGTAATAGTAATGAGCAAGCCCCGGATTCTTAGGTTCGAATCAATTTTGTTGCTATCTCGTTGGTCTCGAAATATTGTTTTTCTTGTTCGTTTTATGTAGCAAAGAGTAACATTCTTAAATGTAATATGACCTAAAAAAGACCTAATTCGTAGGTTAGGACTTGGAGTGTCCTAAGAGAGGCTATCTTTACCAAGCCGTTGTAATAATATTAACAGTATGTTGTTTATTTTTATTTTTTCTCGTAAAATCATATAAATTCCTAAACATAAGATTTAAAATCATAAAACATAAATTGGAAAACCTAATTTTAATTTCTGAAAATCTATCAATTCTGCGCTTGGTAATGAGGTACGTCACAGACCTTATATTTTTATATTCCCATCATTCACGTCTTGGCCTCCTCAACTTTCAAACCCACCGTCTGCTACTGCACCTAACATAGCGTTAATTAACTCTAAGTTAAAAGTACGAATTGCTGTTAAAAATATCGCGTTTCTTCAACTTTACGTTTCACATTTTAACGTTCTGTTTGTTAACTCTCTGTTAGGACCAGAGATTCTAGAGTTTAACCATAACCTATAACCAAGTATAGGCTTAATTCTGTTTTCTGAACTCTGACAATTGCGATTCTCGCTTGTTTCCGTTGTTTGATTCAGAGAGGATAGAAGTCTTGCTATTCTCTCAGGTTTGATTTCTGCTTCTTTCCGTCGCCTGTATCACAATAGCGTGGAGCGGCGTATTGGCATTGCTGTTATGAAATGGAAAACACTGGAACAAAAAGAAATCGCGGGACTAATTTCTCTTCGTTCGAGAGAAGCCTTCTGCTGGAAATTATTTCGCAGTATAAACCAATTAATGAGAATAAACAAACAAACGGATCTAAGTTGAAAGCGAAAAGTGAGGCTTGGCAGAAAATAGTCTGTACTTTTGTATGAACTTCAAGTCTATTAAATCACAGAAATCATCCCCTCTGTTTATGTATTCATAGATATCATTTAGAAATAATCCAGATGTATAAGTTCAGTATCTAACGCACCAGCCATATTGGATACTTCTAAGCTAACAGAGAGTTAAATGATTTAACTGCATGAAATTGGGCAGTTAAATTAACATAGGTTTTAACAGCCTGTTAGTACTAACAGTTGTTGAAGAAATGCTTCAACTGTTAAGTTTACAGTTAAAATGGAATAACACACTGTTATAATTTAACAAAGGTTGAAGAAACCGGGCCTTTGAGTCTCAAAACACTAGGCCTACATTCTTCTATCTACGTTATTTTCTGTATCCGCCGTTGTTTATAAACTTCTTTGTTTTGCGATATATCATATCCTCATGAATCTCCCTAATTACTCCAAATTAATTAATAATTACATCTCTCCCCTCTCTTCATAATTGAGTCACCATAAAGCCAAATGGCTGGTCTCTAAATTGAGACGATTCAACAAGGCTCATGACTACAATCACCTCCTACATAATAGCCAAATTGGCTAGTCTCTTATATGAGACAACTCATCCTGCCTAAGGTATTCCGTGGTTTTCCTAAGGCGTAAGATAAATGTCGGGATGAGTCCTATAAGAAATGGGCCACGGACCTATATGCCCTTCCCCATATCTATTCCCCTTTTCTTGTAAACGACGTATGCCATAGTTCAGAACCTATAAATTGTCTATTAAATGTGCGAGGTCACTCAATTAGTCGCAATTTGAAAGGACAGGGACCTCCCAAATTGCAGATTTAGATTTCACGGAGCTTCTTCCGACGGCCTTCACATACCTTGTCATCGAACAACAGATGACAGCGTCTTGCCATCCTAACGGCAAACACCAGCCATCTCCTCCTCGCCCCGTCCCGTGATCACTTGATCAGAACTCCGTCCCCCTCGCGTATGTGGTACCTAAGAGGTTACGTCCAATTTCGGCTTCCCCTTCAAAATTTTCTAGAGCTCCTTCAGTGGAGCAGCGTAACCCGGAGTGAGACTAGTGGCCAACAGGCTTGGAGCTCACATATTTAGTTTTGTACAGCCCCCAACCCCTTGCAAGGACGCGATTTGTGAACTTTTTAAATTTGTCCTCCCAATTCTCTTTCGATTTTTCGATTTTTTCGATATATATAAATAGTTATCGCCGACTATATGAGAGGTTGTATTATGGGTTATGTTATGACAGAGAATCGTAAGATTTTAGTAACACGAAAAACTGTACAGTAGTCACAAGATGAACCGTACGTTTTCAAGTTCAGGGGGATATACTTTGGGATGAATGCGCGCTGGTTCGGCCAGTGTAGGGGACTGGATCCTACCCAGAATGGTGATGCACTTGTGGAGCTATACTGTATTTTTTTTTCATGGAGTGCAGTTTCGTAGAAAGGACTTTGCCGACAGACCTTCTACTGCCCCCTACTAATTGGTTGTCATTAAATAAATGTCTCCCTTACTGTGACGGAAATCTTGTCTTCTCCTGTCAGTAACCTATCACAACTCTTGTTCAGAAGAATTGACAGGCTCTCGTCAAATCCACGTGGAGGCAGAGTTGCCGCATCTTTTCCGAATTCCAAGAATCCAGTCAGTCTCATTTCAGGGTCACCAGGATTGTGGCAACTGTGCAATGTTGGGACGAGGGGACAGGATGGAATTGTCAGAGGTGTTTGTGTAGGAAGTCATAAATCTGTAAGTGGGTGTTCAAAGGAGCCACCGAACTGCACTTCTTGAAATAAAATAAGGTATACTATAGGTAGCGAAATCCGGTTGCGAAAGTCAGCTATAACGGCTGGGGTGATCATCGTGCTAACCACACAATACCTCCATTCTGGTTAGATGATCATCCACCTCTGCTTCGGCATGTAGGCGTGAGGCCAGCAGCCGGCTGGTCGTTCTAGGCCCTTCACGGGCTGTAGCGCCACGGTTTATTATTCTTGGGGATATTTAAAACAAAAATATAGTTTGATACAATTTTGCTCGTTTTTGCTTCCTTTTCGAGATAAAAATTGTTTTATATTAAACATTTCATAGCGTGTTTCGGGAAAGTCACCGATTGAATTTCCAATAAGCTCAACCATTTTAATATAGCAGATTATTATGTCCATTACACTTTTACTACGTCATACTACTTTTATCCAATAAAACGGCACGAAAGGACGTGTTTCAACCAATCATGGCTGTTTATCGCTACAATTTTATCACTTCCCTAGTATTTGTTTATTTTTATCACTTCGCTAGCGTTTGTTTGTTTTTATCACTTTCCTAGCATTTGTTTCTTTGTCTGCCAACATTTCAAACAGCAAATTCTTTACGCAACTATAAAACATGCTTTGCGATCGTCATTTGCTTCCCACATAGATAGTCGACTGAAAATGGCGTTTCCGTTCAAACGTTTTTGGTGAAGGTAACATTAGTGAAATAGAATTTTAATAAGTCAATTTATATCTATTTAATTATATTAGAGTACTTCATTTCTTCTAATCTTTATATACTTTCTTCTAATCGTAATAGTCAATTAAATCCCGCTCGAGTTTTGATTTTCTCTAGATAAATCAAAACCTCTAGTCAGATTACTGTTTACCATTACACTTTTACTACGTCATACTACTTTTGACCAATAAAACAGTACGGACTGACGTGTTTCAACCAATACTACTTATATATTATTTTAATGTACCGAAGTACATATGATATTTCCATGCAGATATTCAGCGTCATCATACGATGAAAGAGTAATGGAACGGAGAAAAATTCTCTCCGGCGCCGGGATTTGAACCCGGGTTTTCAGCTCTACGTGCTGATGCTTTATCAACTAAGCCACACCGGATACCCACCCCGGCGTCGGACAGAATCGTGTCAGATTAAGTTCCAACTCTTGGGTTCCCTCTAATGGCCGCCCTCTGCACTACGTCATAGATGTCTATTAACGTAGGACTGAAGTCCACACATGTGCTGAGGTGCACTCGTTATGAGTGACTAGTTGGCCGGGATCACTTCGTGATTTAAGACGGCGCTTATTCCGTCGGATCCCGGCCAACATAAGCCCGCCATCGGTCCCTATCCTGTGCAAGATTAATCCAGTCTCTACCATCATATCCCACCTCCCTCAAATCCATTTTAATATTATCCTCCCATCTACGTCTCGGCCTCCCTAAAGGTCTTTTTCCCTCCGGTCTCCCAACTAACACTCTATATGCATTTCTGGATTCGCCCATACGTGCTACATGCCCTGCCCATCTCAAACGTCGGGGTTTAATGTTCCTAATTATGTCAGGTGAAGAATACAATGCGTGCAGTTCTGCCTTGTGTAACTTTCTCCATTCTCCTGTAACTTCATCCCTCTTAGCCCCAAATATTTTCCTAAGCACCTTATTCTCAAACACCCTTAACCTATGTTCCTCTCTCAAAGTGAGAGTCCAAGTTTCACAACCATACAGAACAACCGGTAATATAACTGTTTTATAAATTCTAACTCTCAGATTTCTTGACAGCAGACTGGATAATAAAAGCCTCTCAACCGAATAATAACACACATTTCTCATATTTATTCTGCGTTTAATTTCCTCCCGAGTGTCATTTATATTTGTTACTGTTGTTCCAAGATATTTGAACTTCTCCACCTCATCAAAAGATAAATTTCCAATTTTTATATTTCCATTTCGTACAATATTCTGGTCACGAGACATAATCATATACTTAGTCTTTTCGGGATTTACTTCCAAACCGATCGCTTTACTTGCTTCAAGTAAAATTTCCGCGTTTCCCCTAATCGTTTGTGTATTTTCTTCTAACATATTCACGTCATCCTCATAGACAAGAAGCTGATGTAACCCGTTCAATTCCAAACCCTGCCTGTTATCCTGAACATTCCTAATGGCATATTCTAAATTGTGGAAAAAAGAGAATCATAAATCTTTTTCCTAGCGGAAATCACGTGGTACTACAGTGTTTGATGTGCCATACGCTACCGATCTGCTTCGGCGGCAGAATAAAAGTTTTGAGGATGCTTAGATTACCGGTATTAGGAGTCGAATTCCATACTCTAGCCTCATCACGTGACGCATTATCAACTTGTGGCCTAGAGAGACGGGGGGCTCGCGACTGCAGCTTATATAATAGGGGAAAATTACAGCTGCGAGATGCGAACGGCCGTGTGTGTGTGTGTGTGTGTGGGAGATGGAGCAGGCAGGCAGGCAGGCAGGCAGCGGGAGGACAAGCAATTGTCGAGTTCCAGTTCTCTCTCAGTGGATCCACAGTCCGGGTCACCGCGACGACATTCCATTCCCTCCAGGGTCCAGCCTCCAGCCTGCCCGACAGGTTTTCCAGCCGCCACTTACAGCCAAGCAGTTCCAAATACATACCTACCTGCCTGCCAGCCTGCCCTGCCGCGGATTCCACGCCGCGTCTCCCTTCAATTGTTTTTCCTTTTCGATTTCGAAATCGTCCCCAAAAAAATACAGTGCAGTTCTCAATATTGCATTCTTTTAATTCGAGGCAACTGTAGGTACCTCAGCCCAAAAGCCACTAAGTTCCCTCATAAATTCATAGTGTTCTGCCCAAGGGCTGGTCTTTCACTGCAAACCCAGCATTCTCCAGTTTTTCCTATTTTCTCTCTTCCTCTTTTTCTCCTCATATGATCCATACAGAGTGTTTTAAAAAGTATCCGATATTATAGAAAGTGCTATACTAGGGTTAGAAGAAATAGGCGGGTATGGCGAACCCCTAATTCACAACCCCGACTCCTACACCCCTCAGAACCTGCTTGGTGTATGGTTCTGTCCCAAATAACTTACTCCTCCATTCACACGTTTTGCACTATAGGAAAACTTAAAAGAAAAAATAAAATAATTACTTGGGTTCTAGTAATTATAAATACCTGATTTACTAAATATTATTGTTTTGTTTAGTCAGCTGCCTGAACATAGATCTGAAACTCATAAGTGACAACAATAAGGCATCATTAATGAGGTAATTAAGCCAGGAGATAATGAGTTATTTTGGCCAGTTCTCTTCCCCCCATTGCATCCATCGCTGAATAGTAACATTATTACACTAATCGGACTTTAGATCATATCATTTATAACATTTCGCAAGTTACCCCTTTCACAAATATATTAATTACTAGCCGTACCCGTGCGCTCAGCTGCACCTGTTAGAAATAAATATAAAGTAATTACATAATTAAAATAGGACGCTTGATCCAGGGAACATTCGTGTTTGATAGAAGGATAAATCGTTTAATATGTTACTTAATTTAAATTGTATTTAAATAATTAAAATGCGATCATTTTGGTCCAGAGAGCAATCATTTGGTGCAATGACAATTCCTTTAACATGTTTCTTATTTGTTATTACATGCAACCATAGTTTAATGAATGCACAAAATAGCCGATTAAGTTTTCTGTGCATAAGAAGTTATTTTAATCTTACCTGTCCTCGATTCACTCAGAAGTTACTGTAATAACATTATAGCATCATGTCCATCTAGGGAAACTACACTTTCCAATGGTGAAATAATAATTAATTTCACAAATACGTTAATTTAGCATCCGATATTACTTAATACACACACATAAACATTCTCTGTAGGCTATGTTTAATATCTTTCGATTGTTGTTGTCCAAGGCCCCTTATAGACGAAGTCATTTTTTCTTATTTCCTTGCACCGCCTTAGATGGCGTTATTTTAATATTAAAACTCATTTATCTCATTGAATATCAGTCCTATCAACATTTTGCAAAGAATAAAACTTATCGGAAATCATTTTTCAAGAAACTGTTGTTATGTAACACTTTTTACAAAAATCAATAATAAGCGATATATTTCGATTTATTTAATTCAGGCCCCCTTATAACCCCCCTTTCAAATAAAGTATTTTGAATGCAATATAGCCTAAAATCTAAGTTACAACGAACTTAATTTATATTCCAATTTTCATATAAATCGGTTCAGCCATTATCGCGTGGAAAGGTAACAAACATCCAGACAGACAGACAGACAGACAGACATACAAAAAAATGTCAAAAAAGCGATTTTCGGTTTCAGGGTTGTTAATTATATATGTTAGGACCAATTATTTTTGGAAAATCGAAAATTACCAGAAAAATTTCGGCGACAGATTTATTATTACTATAGATATATTATATTATATTATGTTATATTATATTATATTATATTATATTATATTACATTACATTACATTACATTACATTACATTACATTATATTATATTATATTATATTATATTACATTATATTATATCAGAAGTTACTGCAATAACATTAGGCCTATAGCATTATGTCCATCTAGAGAAACTACACTTTCCAATGGTGAAATAATAATTAATTATACAAATCGGTTAATTTAGCTTTCGATATTACTTCATACAAACACAGAAACATTCTCTGTAGGCTATCTTTCATAGCTTTCGATTGTTGCTGTCCAAGGCCCTTTATAGACGAAGTCATTTGTTTTTTATTTCATTATACGGCCTTAGATGGCAGTTATTTTAATTTTAAAACTCATTTATCTCATTAAATATCAGTCCTATCCAAATTTCAAGGAATAAAACTTATCGCAAATTATTTTTAAAGAAACTTTTGTTATGTAACATTTTTCACAAATATCAATAATAAGCGAGATATTTCGATTTATTTAATTCAGGTTCCCTTATAACCCCCCTTTTAAATAATGTATTTTGAATGTCATGTAGCCTGAAATCTAAGTTACAACGAACTTAATGTATATTCCAATTTTCGTCGAAATCCGTTCAGCCATTATCGCGTGAAAAGGTAACAAACATACAGACAGACAGACATACATACAAACAAAAATTAAAAAAAACGATTTTCGGTTTCAGGGTGGTTAAATATATATGTTAGGACCAATTAATTTTGGAAAATCGAAAATTACCAGAAAAATTTCGGCTACAGATTTATTATTATTGGTATAGATTTTCTTTTTTTTTTTTCATTCAATTCTATTTCATTTATTCTTTCCATTCTAATTTTTTTAGTCAAAAAATATATAAACCTAATTGCTTTTGCAATTTTGTGTTATTATTATTCATCAGTTTTTATAGCTATTTCTTTATTTATTTGTAGGAACTTTTCATTTATAAATTTCATTCGTATATCTTTTGTATTTTGACATTCATGAACGATGTGAATGTCATCTTCTCTCCGTCCACATAATGGGCATGTGCCTTGAGGTATATTGCCTCTATTACTTCTTAATTTCCAAATCCCCAGTCTGAACCAGGCTAGTCCAAATCTTTCTTTCATATTCATATTTTCAATATATGTACTCCTTCCCCATATTTTTTTATATTCATTAAAAATATTAGGGATCGCATTTCATTCATACTACTAAAATCATTTTGTCTAATTATATTTTTACATGTTGATTTAATTATATTTAGGCTTGCTGACATTGCTTTGGCTACCAATTAACTAATGCATAGTTGAGCTTAGTTTAATTCAAATAATGGTCGTCTGTAGATGTCTGTACCGGATGTTTCAATTATTCTGCCCTACAGTAAAAACTTATTTCATAGCTTTGTAACGTTTCACGAAGACATTACTCGATTGCTTTCATATTACAAACGGTTCCTCGAAATGATGACGTAATTCTTAGTGCGCACGAAACATTCGATTCATTGCAATTAACATTCATATGTTGAAGGTCTCGGTATAAGAACCCGGCAATTCTTATATTCTTTGGCATGTAATACGTACAGCTGAAGTGCGAAGATTCTTCCATTTCAAAACAAAGGTCTCATGTCAATGTAAAGTTCGTCATTGGAGTCGTAACGCTGAATACACACGCACATCACTTTACAAGGCCGTTATAAATTTATGGATGCAATTCTATCGCTAGCAGATTTGATTCCGAGAAAGGAAAGACATATCAAATATCTCATTGTTATAGAACATGGCAACGGGAGAAGTTTTAAACGTGTAAGATGCTGTGGTCCACCGCTGTGGAGTAACGGTTAGCACGTCTGACCGTTAAACGAGCGAGCCCGGGTTCAAATCCTGATTGGGACAAGTTACTTGATGGAGGTTTTCTCCGCGGTTTTCCCTCAACCCAATGATAGCAAATGCTGGGTAACTTTCGGAGCTGGACCCTGGACTCATTTCGCTGACATTATCACCTTCATCTTATTTAGATACTTGATAACCATAGCATTTGATAAAGCGACGTAAAATAATCAATTAAATAAATTTGCTGTAGCAGAATACTTGACTTAAAAGGGCTTATACTTGAACTCACGGAATACTGGATATGTATAAAAAAAATCTATCATAATTTGAAGTAATTTTTACGGGAAGCTGAATTCTCGTCACCGGAACTCTCGTCATTGTACCATCTAGTCACTGCAATTTTGTCACCCGGTGTTTTTGTCTCTTCGACTTTTTGGTCACCAGTACACATTTTCTTAAAAATAATAATTTAATTTGACAAGTAAAATATCCATAGATAGGCCTACTCAGTATAAAAGTTATGTGGTTAATGTGGCAAAATTGCCACACAGCATAAAATGCTACATGATTTATATTTCAAAATTGCCACCCAAATTGTATCCGATGGCTCTGAGGTACGTAAGAACTGCATCATCTTTATAATCAGGGCGTCGTTCTGCATCCCCTTAATCCTTCTGTCTAAATCCTCCACTTTCTCCTTTTTACGGGGTGGAGAGTGACCTTCGCAATAATCCTAAAGCCACCAATATTTCGAGTGAATCGAAATTCTCCTTCGCGATGCTCCATCAGTACAATGAATTTGATAATAACTAAAATAAGTAAGAATGTCACCTTTTTTGCCAAATACTTATACGTATAACCACGGAAACAACCCTACAATGACATTTAAATCTCATTATGATTATATGCGTAACCACGGAAACAACCCTACAATGACATTTAAATCTCATTATACTTATATGTGTAACCACGGAAACAACCCTACAATGACATTTAAATCTCAGTATACTTATATGCGTAATCACGGAAACAACCCTACAATGACATTTAAATCTCATTATACTTATATACGTAACCACGGAAACAACCCTACAATGACATTTAAATCTCAGTTTACTTATATGCGTAACCACGGAAACAACCCTACAATGACATTTAAATCTCAGTATACTTATATGCGTAACCACGGAAACAACCCTACAATGACATTTAAATGTCATTATGATTATATGCGTAACCACGGAAACAACCCTACAATGGCATTTAAATCTCAGTATACTTATATGAGTAACCACGGAAACAACCCTACAATGACATTTAAATCTCAGTATACTTATATGCGTAACCACGGAAACAACCCTACAATGACATTTAAATCTCAGTATACTTATATGCGTAACCACGGAAACAACCTTACAATGACATTTAAATCTCAGTATACTTATATGCGTAACCACGGAAACAACCCTACAATGACATTTAAATCTCAGTATACTTATATGCGTAACCACGGAAACAACCTTACAATGACATTTAAATCTCAATATACTTATATGCGTAACCACGGAAACAACCCTACAATGACATTTAAATCTCAATATACTTATATTCGTAACCACGGAAACAACCCTACAATGACATTTAAATCTCAGTATACTTATATGCATAACCACGGAAACAACCCTACAATGACATTTAAATCTCAATATACTTATATGCGTAACCACGGAAACAACCTTTCAATGACATTTAAATCTCATCTCATTATACTTATAAGCGTAACCATGGAAACAACCGTACAATGACATTTAAATCTCATTAAATTTTTTTTTCAGTAAAACAATTAAATGTAATCGGTGACGAAAACGCCGGTGACTAAAATGTAATCGGTGACAAGAAGGTATAAGAGGATATATCCGGTGACGAGAATTCCTGGACCCAATTATTACAGCGTTATATGTTATTATTTAGGAATATTTTAAGTGTTAGATATAACTTTTAGATCTGTAAACTTTACTTACTAAGCCTATTAAGTCGTATGTAAAATGTATTCTTAAATGTGCATATATTACACACATTCAAAAAAGAAATTTTTACAAAACTGAAATTTTGTCCAGACTTTCAGAACTGAAGTATGTTAAAAGTACATAATTCTCACTTATTGATGAGAGGTATTTTAAATATTATTACAAAAATTGTCAATTTTCATTACAGTAATATTTTTGTAAATTATGTAGCAAAATAAACACTATTGTAATTGTATGTTTTAAAGATTGTCGTACTAAGAACTACCAGTTCAACTTCCCTATCAGTAACTGAACTGAACTTCGCAGAATTTGTAGCTAGACGCGCCAACAATTTAGCCAAAATACACGAACTAAGTTTTGTTCAAAATAAATCGGTTACGTAGAAAGATTTTTAATGTGTATAATTTGTTATACTTTGGCTTGTAAATACTAACACGAATTCATATAAGGATAGCTGTTGGAATGAAATTAAATTCCTCCAAAAGCAATATTGGAATTCATTATATTTTGGTACTGTGGTCTATGTTTCACAGCAATGCAATATGTTTCGTAAAGCCACTACTGAAGAATAATATATTATTACTACTCACACTATTGAAAAATGGTAGCATGAATCTGACCACAGCACGATCTTTATCATCACAAATTCCACTCGGAATCGTCGACTATTGATCCGGGTTCTCTTCCACGAAGCAAACGCCTTATATATGATAGTTTTTAGTTTTCGAACTAACGAATAAGGAAATAGTTCTATTGAAGAGAAGAGCATGCGAGATAGAGCACTAGCGTTGATATATAGATATATAGATAAAACACTTATTAAAAATTGACTTCCAAGAATACAATGGTGTTCACTATTCTTATGCAGATGACACAGTTTTACTTTTTGGTGGAAAAACATGGTGTGATGCATATAATAATTCAAATAATGGACTTAAATTAATAAAAAATAGTTTGACATAAATTATCTTTCTATCAACGAAAATAAAATCATAATTATTCCATTCTCAATAACTGAAAAATGTAACAAACCTCCTGCATCTACATTAAGTATTAAATTATATAATTCTGATTGTTGTCTTATACAGTGTAAGGAGTCCTCTGAAGTTAAGTATTTAGGCATATTTTTCGATAATAATTTCAAATGGAACCAACACATTAATTATCTTTGTAATAAACTACGTAAAATAGTATATTATTTTGTTTTATTGAGGAATTACTTGTCAATAAGTTTATTACGTACAATATATTTAACTTTATTTCAATCGGTAATTGTGTATGGAATTATAGGATGGGGTAGCTCATTTAAATCCAGTTTTAATCCAATTTATTTATTACAGAAGAAAATAATTAAAATATGTCTTCATAAACCTATTAATTTTCCATCTCAAAAAATTTGTTTTTAGACTTTAATGTACTTAACGTAAGACAAATTTATTATATTGTATTAATAAAATTCATACATAAAAATCGAAATAATTTTGAATTGTATTCTCATAGTTATGAAACAAAAGGTATGAATTCTTTAAGATTGTTTGAACCAAAATGCAACACTGTTACAGTATTTAATCATAGTAGTAATTTAGGCCCAAGAATATATAACAAATTTATATTTAAATATCCTAATCTTGTCAATTTTAATAGTTCTAGTATTAAATTTAAAAAGTTATGTATGGATTTTATAAAAATTGAAAAATTGTCAATTTAAATTTATATACAATAATTGCACAGTAGACATATGACAAATTGTATTGTATAATTAGTAATTTCAATTCAGGAATCCGCCTTTGAGCACGAGTTCTACTCTTTCAGGGGCGAGCTAAAGTTTTCTGTATATATTATATTTTATGTTACAATTATTAGCAAAATAATAAATAAATAAATAAATAAAACAAAATTTCCTAGTTGTCTTGTGACATACAGTCTTCTATTAAGAAATTGGCAATATGTTCTCGGGGTCGAAAAAAACATACTTTGACACTTAATTTGTAGGCTACGGCGTAGCTCAGGCGGTAGCGCGTTTGCTAGCTGATCCAGAGTTGCGCTCGGGCACGGGTTCGGTTCCAGCTTGTACTGATTACCGTGTTGTATTTTTTCCGAGTTTTTTCCAGCCGTAAGACGAATGCCAGGTAATTTATGGCGAATCCTCGGCCTCATCTCGCAAAATATCATCTCACTATCACCAATTCCATCGATGCTAAATGACCTAGTAGTTGATACAGCGTCCGTCATTAGGCTAATTAAATAAGTAAATGAAACTTAATTTGTAACTTGCTTTGTGCAGGCTGTCAGTGATCAGTTCGTATGTCAAAAACCACAGTTTACCCTTAAATTATGTTTGCAGTGGACGACCTGCCCTTGGGCAGAAAACTATGAATGGATTATCTTTAAATTGTTACCAAAATCTTCCATAAAACAGCTGTAAGGCATTGAAGAAGCTCAGAATCTATTGCTACCACGTATGTTGTATCAACATTGGCAGACGACAAGTGCATATTTATTTGTGCGAGATCGTGCGTATTTGCTTGCTTTCCGCACAAAACCAATACGCGGTAAGTGTGAAATACCACATTCAGTATTCCCAACCTAACACACATAACAATTTCCCTATTCTTACCGCCTAAGCGTCATATTCATTTTACTGCTTTAGGCTTTTAACATATTATTTTTAAAGACGTTCAATATAGTAATAATTATAAATTGGAAACTTACCACTGCAATTTCACCTAAATTGCACTCTTAATTATTGTTTTTAAATATTTGCAAAAATTAAGTAAACTCTACAACACCACTGAAGTTACTGCATTTGTAATGCAAGTTACATTAAGGAAGCCGTGAAAAAATCATTAAGATTCCAGACTCATCATAGACTGGGGGACAAAAAGACAGACGTATATCACGGCCTGCTGCAGTATAGTAAACACAGAAAACATTTTATAGCAACAATGTTGAAGAAAGATATTTTTGTTTTCCAAAGTTGCCGTCATTGCAACTACAGTAATTAGAATTTCCTCTTTGAGGTATGTAATAAACGATCTTCGCACAAAATAATGTGCGATACACGAGCGGTATGTTTGTTTTCATGTTCTCGGAAATTAAAAAAGCTCAATCTTTTCCTCGAACATGAAAACGTCAACATACCGCTCTTGTAACGCATATTACCATTATTTATTTATTTATTTGTTTATTTATTTATTTGTTTATTTATTTATTTCATCAATCTTTGTTCACGTCATGGCGGATTAGATGTGTTCCAGTTCTTAATCCGCCATCACTCTCTATACAAATATAACACAAACAAATACATATTGAACTATAATTATCCTCTGTTTACAATAATAATAATAATAATAATAATAATAATAATAATAATAATAATCATCATCATCATCATCATCATTATAATGTTAACAATAATAATAATAATAGTAATAATAATAATAATAATAATAATAATACAAACTAATAATAAGTATAGCTCTTGTGACAAGTGCATATAGGTTATGTTTTACACGATTCTAAATCGAAAATCAGTAGACTATTTGTAAAAAACTATTTTTTAATTTTATTATTATGTCTTCTTTATTTTTTTTTTCGTGACGCTACAACCCTTCACAAGCCTAGGTACTTGCATTTTCATCAATTTACATTACTGCAGAACGAAATTACTGTTGCCAACATAACAGTTAGAAAATAACTGCCAGTTATAGTATTTGTCATTACCGGAACGAAGTTTGTAAAAGAAAATTCAACCTGAGATCTAGAAAATCACTATAATCCACTAGCATATGTAGTAATAGGGATATCTTATGCGAAGTTTTACCGCTAGATGGCAGGAGCGTTCCATGCGGCGCAACATGTTGTAGGGCTATGTTATGTCATATGCTACAGTTGATTACGTTTTCCCGCTTGTTGGTTTTCTGTGCGTGTCAAAATTATATTTACAATTATTTTGTATAACCTAGTATAATTTAATATAATTCAGTATTTTCTTATCTCTTAATTTAATTTAATTTACAATAAATAATGACGTAAACCTGTATAATACTGAGTGATTCCCCTTAAGAGATGGATGGGGAAATCTGCAGTATGCAGAATATAGATACGAGTAAATTGAATGTTCATGAACCTAAACGAGAACTTTGAGAACGAGGTGCGCGAATAAAAAAATAGAAACTATGTCGAAGGTGAATATCATCTTTAATCATTAGTATTTACGAACTGTACGCTAAAAACAGGATATGCAGCCACCAATGTGGTTTTTTTTATATAGGGAAGGGACTATCGAGATTGAATTCCTTGTATTTTTTTCTCTAGTTGCAGAAAGATCAAATGCAATTTATCGAGAGTTTACTGCAGGCGTAAACTTCGGAGACTCCTACAACTACTGCATATAATCTAAGCTGACATAGCTCACTGTCGAGGTTGCATATGTCTTTATTAATTTTTCTTTTTCCTCTTCCAAAATGAAACTGTAGTCAACAATTCCTTACTTGAAGTAGTCACTTTTATTTAATAACTAGTACTTTCGAGGCGCAATTAAATTACTTATATTTTTAAGGTTTAAAGCATATATTCAGAATATTTCGGGACCCGATTGAAGACGAAAAGCTTTCCCTGGTTTTTACATACAGGAACATAACAAAAATTTGCCATTTTTAGTTGTTTTAAGAGTATTTAATATACTGATACACTACGTATATCCTCAATGTTTATATATCGGAAAACAAATGCACACGCAAAGCGCATCCCTCAAAGTACACGTGCGCTATCTGTTGGTGCTAGTTCAGGATATCCCTATAGGGGGAAAATACCCTTAGTAAGCTGACCCGGACTGTACGTGCATACAACTATTTGTAGGCCTACATGTCCTACACAAGTTTGAATTTATGTTACACGAAAATTTAGAATGACAGGCAGGAAAATGAAATTGCTTAATACGAGATCGCGAGCTAAGTGAATATCATAAAATTAGAGTACTTCTCATTTCTAACATGTACTGCTATCTTAAAATTAACTGCAATTTGAGAAAAGGATTATGCAAAATTATAACAATACCTATTTTCGAAAATACTGAAGAAAATCACTTCAATTATGAAAATAGCTTCAATTAGGCATGTCGCTACAACGTTACAGTTAGCTTTTTGAATTAAACATGTCATGTCTTGTCACATCCATATGCATAGCTCAGACACAAATTCCATTCTCTCATCTGAAAAGTACAAGGATAGATGTAATTATATGGATATATGAAATATTCATTATATATTCACGTGTAATTAATTTCACTGAGAGCTTGTACACAATAGTTAAATAATTTTGCGGCCCTGACATTAACAAATGTCACAACGTTTACGTGTATTATTTGCTCTAACGAGGATTATAAAATTGGATGTAAAATAATGTTACCACAACCGGTTTTATACTTGAATTCCTTAGATAATATGATCGTAATCTGAAACTGTGCTTCATCTAATTTTCAATGCACGTTTGGGGATAAACGGAAAACAAAAGCGACGGAGTTAGCCTACAACGGATTATTATCTGTGTTCGATTCCTGGGAACAATCTGTCTTAATATTCTCGAGAATTCTATTAATATTTCCTAATACGTTTTTTTGTACAATTTCGGAATACATACATTATCATTCCTTCATTTCAGCTTTGACGACTTGGATCTTTTTCTATTTCTATCCTCATTTTTACAATGAAAATGAACCAATATTACACATTTACGGCTAGTGTGATTCTCTGGTATAGTTTATGACCACTAATTAAGAAAATAGGGAACAAATGAACCACAACATACAGTTTTGAAGTCTACCTTGTGTACTTTCTGACTGTATTTATTACATTTACTATAGTGATGTCCTATTTTATGACATTATTATAGTCCAGATCAGCTTACTTCACACCCCAAGGGTGAAACCTAACCATTTTTCAACCCATTACTACATATTATGATTGATTGTGATGATTTTCTAGTTTGCAGGTTGAATTTTTCCTTTGCCAACTTCCTTTCGAATTTCGATACTGACAAATACTACAAATGGTAGATTGGAGATTTATCATTCGAAGAGGTGGAAAAATTCAAATATCTGGAAGCACCAGTAACAAATATAAATGATAGTCGGGAGGAAATTAAACTCAGAATAAATATGGGAAATGCCTGTTATTATTCGGTTGAGAAGTTTTTGTCATCTAGTCTGCTCTCAAGAAATCTGAACGTTGAAATTTATAAAACAGTTATATTACCGGTTGTTCTCTATGGTTGTGAAACTTGGACTCTCACTTTGAGAGAGGAACACAGATTAAGGGTGTTCATAAATAAAGTGCTTAGGAAGATATTTGGGGCTAAGAAGGATGAAGTTACAGGAGAATGGAGAAAATTACACAACGCAGAAATGCACGCATTGTATTCTTCACCTGACATAATTAGGAACATTAAATCCAAACGTTTGAGATGGCCAGGGCACGTAGCACGTATGGTCGAATCCAGAAACGCATATAGAGTGTTAGTTGGGAGACCGGAGGGAAAGAGAACTTTAGAGGTCCGAGACGTAGATGGGAGGATAATATTAAAGTGGATTTGAAGGAGGTGGGATATGATGTAGAGACTGGATTAATCTTGCACAGAATAGGGACCGATGGAGGGCATATGTGAGGGCGGCAATGAACCTCCTGGTTCCTTAAAAGCCATTTGTAAGTAACTACTACTACTACTACTACTACTACTACTACTACTACTACTACTACTATTATCATTATTATTATTATTATTATTATTATTATTATTATTGTTAATATAGGAGACGGCCTCCAGATATGGAGGGTAGCTGTGAATATATTGAATAAGCAGTCGTGGACAGCCGGTAAGGGGTGGTCCTCCAGCTTGGGGGTTGGGCGAAGGGCTAACTACCCATCACCGTAAAAAACAGATTGTTACGAATCCCTACAATAAGCCTCGGAATAGGACTGATTCTCTGGCACGACCACAGCAAAGGAATAAGGTTTTGAAATTTGGCAACTTGGACTCTTACTATGAGAGAGGAACAGAGATTAAGGGTATTTGAGAATAATGTGCTTAGGAAAATATTTGGGGCTAAGCGGGAAGGAGTTACAGGAGAATGGACAAAGTTACACAACGCAGAACTGCACGCATTGTATTCTTCACCTGACATAATTAGGAACATTAAATCCAGACGTTTGAGATGGGCAGGGCATGTAGCACGTATGGGCGAATCCAGAAATGCATATAGAGTGTTAGTTGGGAGACCGGAGGGAAAACGACCTTTGTGGAGGCCGAGACTTAGATGGGAGGATAATATTGAAATGGATTTGATTGAGATGGGATATGATGTAGAGACTGGATTTATCTTGCACAGAATAGGGACCGATGGCGGGCGTATGTGAGGGCGGCAATGAACCTCCGGGTTCCTTAAAAGCCATTTGGAAGTAACTACTACTACTACTACTACCATTATTATTATTATTATTATTATTATTATTATTATTATTATTATTATTATTATTATTATTAATGTATTGTGGGTCCCTATCACCACGGCGTGGTGCGTCCTCAGGTTGCGGATCGAGGAGACGGCCTCCAGATATGGAGGGTAGCTGTGAATATATTGAATAAGCAGTCGCGGACAGCCGATGAGGGTGGTCCTCCAGCTTGGGGGTTGGGCGAAGGGCTAACAACCCTTCACCGTAAAAAAAAAAAGCTCGTTACGAATCCTTCAAATTGGATTTGAGGGAGGTGAGATATGATGATAGAGAATGGATTAATTTTGCTCAGGATAGGGACCAATGGCGGGCTTATGTGAGGACGGCAATGAACCTCCGGGTTCCTTAAAAGCCAGTAAGTAAGTATTATTATTATTATTATTATTATTATTATTATTATTATTATTATTATTATTACTTACTTACTTACTTACTTACTTACTTACTTAGTGGCTTTTAAGGAACCCGGAGGTTCATTGCCGCCCTCACATAAGCCCGCCATTGGTCCCTATCCTGAGCAAGATTAATCCAGTCTCTACCATCATATCCCACCTCCCTCAAATTCATTTTAATATTATCTTCCCACCTACGTCTCGGCCTCCCCAAAGGTCTTTTTCCCTCCGGCCTCCCAACTAACACTCTATATGCATTTCTGGAACCGCCCATACGTGCTACATGTCCTGCCCATCTCAAACGTCTGGATTTTATGTTCCTAATAATGTCAGGTGAAGTATATAATGCGTGCAGTTCTGCGTTGTGTAACTTTCTCCATTCTCCTGTAACTTCATCCCTCTTAGTCCCAAATATTTTCCTAAGAACCTTATTCTCAAATACCCTTAATCTCTGTTCCTCTCTCAAAGTGAGAGTCCAAGTTTCACAACCATACAGAACAACCGGTAATATAACTGGTTTATAAATTCTAACTTTCAGATTTTTTGACAGAAGACTAGATGACAAAAGCTCCTCAACCGAATAATAACAGGCATATCCCATATTTATTCTGCGTTTAATATCCTCCCGAGTGTCATTTATATTTGTTACTGTTGCTCCAAGATATTTGAATTTTTCCACCTCTTCGAAGGATAAATCTCCAATTTTTATAGTTCCATTTCGTACAACATTCTGGTCACGAGACATAATCATATACTGAGTCTTTTCGGGATTTACTTCCAACCCTATCGCTTTACTTGCTTCAACTAGAATTTCCGCGTTTTCCCTAATCTTTTGTCGATTTTCTCCTAACATATTCACGTCATCCGCATAGACAAGAAGCTGTTATAACCCGTTGAATTTCAAACCCTCTGTGTTATCCTGAACTTTCCTAATGGCATATTCTTGAGCGAAGTTAAAATTTAAAGGTGATAGCGCATCTCCCTGCTTTAGCCCGCAGTGAATTGGAAAACCATCAGATAGAAACTGGCCTATACGGACTCTGCTGTAAGTTTCACTATTATTATTATTATTATTATTATTATTATTATTATTATTATTATTATTATTATTATTATTAAGGGATTGCAAGAGATCATACCGATACTGAACAAACACCCGCCCTAGGGACTGGATCTTTTCACCCTTGTGTACATTATGACAGACTCAAGAATAAAAATATCGTTCATTTGCTTCCACTTCTCGTTTTGATTGAAATGTGAACCTTTTAATTAATAGCGAAGCTGGTGTCCTTGCCGGGAAAACAATTTTTTTTTTAATCTCCGTCGGAGGGGAAGAGAAAGGGGCGAAGATGATCACGCCGTTCTGCGTACGCCAGTCGTAGTCACGTTCCAATTGTATTGATAGCGTGATTGTTTTTTTTTTCTTCTCCTGTATCAGAAATCCCTCACAAGGTTACTACCATTCCTATTAACAATAATAAAAACTTGTTATAACCTCAACCGAACATGCCTTAGCGTTCACTTGTCAGCGGCAGAGGCGAGGCCGCGGAGTTGTGTAACGCTGTGATATTCCAGGGGCCCCGCCCCGCACGAAGAGGAAGTGGCTCCGCATTTGCATTGCGGTAATTAAGTCTCAACCGGAGCCCAACGCTACGCGACCATTTACTTTTCACACCATGCTACTCTTTGTAATGCATACAATTCTACAGCCGTGGGTGGGAAATACCTCTAAAGAGTTCACGGCAGAAACTGATCGGTTAAATGACCAATTACCGTAAGGTCTGGCTTGTCTTCGACAGCAATAAATGGCGATAGTAGAGCTAAACCCTTTACTCCATATCTAAAAATAGTTGCTGTCTTTTAAGGTTTTTGTTGGCAGCTTCATTCTGTAGATCACTTTCCTTTCCCAGTATTTCCAATGTATAGTCCGGATCAGCTTACTTCATATACTAAGGCAGCCGTGGCGAAAATGCGATCGTACGCCGAGCCACTCTGTAAGCTGCAACGTGCATAGCACCTATGGAGGGAGGCGGACACCCGAAGGGGAAGTGAAGCAACTGTCTGACTTATTAACGGATTTTCATTTTCCTTACGTCAAGAACTTAAATATAATTTTATACAGTACAAGGCTACAAACTAATGTTTAGTACGTGTAACGAAGAAAGAAATGAACAAGAAAACATAGGACAAATTATCACAACCTAAAATTAACTGTCTTCAGAATGTCTCTGCAACAGAGTTTCAAAATCAGGAATTATGTCACTTACTGCCAGTCGTAGTTGATCACGAAGATATTTTTCTGTCAGTCGTGATCTAAATTTGGTTTTTACTATTTTCAGTGTTGAATTTTTCACAAACGTAAGTTGTAGCGAACATGGCTTCAACAGAGCAAGCGAAAGAACGAAGCTTCCGATATTTATTTTTTGCCAAAGGTTTGAAAAGTTCAACATTTGTCAAGTCCTTACATCTAGCTTTCATTTAACATCACATTGTAAATCTGTGAGTTTAAATTGAAGATATAACCGCATTATTCGTACATCTGCTGAAAAAGGGTCGACGTACAGAGATGATGATGATGATAATAATAATAATAATAATAATAATAATAATAATAATAATAATAATAACAACATTTAACCTTTTAACGTTTCATCAGTAACATATAGTAACTTATAATGCCGTTTTATGTTATACAACCGTTTTCCTCATAATGCTTGTGAACAAAAGATACATTTAATGTTCTCATCATATTGTTAGCAAAAAAATCCATCCTCCCATCCTACTTGAAACTTTCGTTTTTATAGAGGTACATGGCTTCGAGAGAGACATTGCGACGATACGCCACTCGCAGGTCAGAGACAAATACAAATGGAACGGAGTTTGACTCCAGTGAGTGAGAGGGTGGGGGTTGTAGGTAGGAAGCAAGGGAAATGCACTGCGAGCCACAATGTGCTCGTGAGTCGCATTTTTGCCACGGCTGTCCTAAGGGTAAAACCTAACCATTCCCCTCCCCCCGATTGCTATATATACTAGTGGATTATAGTGATTTCCTAGATGTCAGGTTGAATTTTCTTTTACCAACTTACTGCTACTGATAAATACTACAGTTATTTTCTAACTGTTATGTTGGCAGCAATAACTTCTCTCTTCAGTAAAGTAAACTGATGAAAATGCAAGTACCTAGGCTTGTGAATTAATAATTAATTAGTAATACCGGTGTTAATATTAATATCAGTACATAATTCAGTTCTATTTCGTTGTGATTCCAATTCAACTCTATATTCAGGTAAGTGTAATTAAATAATAAATAACTTATAGACCTACTTGGTTTGAGATATGCATGTAAATATATTTGACATTTTAATGAAATTCTTTCGTATTTAGATTTTTATTAAAATGTCCAAGAGAGGAACTAGCATGGTAGCGACTTCTTCAAGAAAGAAAGTGCTTGAAAGTATTTTATGCTCGACCATGTCGAACTGTAGTAATTATACATCTGGTAGCAGCCCTTTAATGGACCTCACTAAATACACCTATTCATTAAAGTTCAGGTGTTCCACCAATCAGAAAATGCCATTGTAGACATATGAAAGCGCAAGTATCGATTATTCTCGGATATGCAATCGAAAGACAACTA
The DNA here is from genome assembly GCA_025594305.2 of Periplaneta americana. Lineage (NCBI taxonomy): Eukaryota > Metazoa > Arthropoda > Insecta > Blattodea > Blattidae > Periplaneta > Periplaneta americana. The sequence continues at coordinate 13,322,726 of JAJSOF020000036.1, read as the reverse complement.
GCGCGAGATTAGATAATATTAAACTCAGTCGAAAAAAACAACACACAAATTAACATCAATTCACCGTCATCTTCCAGCCTTTCACAAAGCACATTCCCGCAAATTCATTTCACCAATTGCCGGAAAAAATCAATATGGTCGAGCATAAAAAGTCGTATGAAACTTGACTACAATGATTATAGGCTCGTTGCATAATGTACTATTAAGTAAGCTATACATTTTAAAGTGGTGTTCTGTTTTCGGAATTCGTACTTATCATTTCACGTGATCAAACTACATTTTTAGCTTAGGTCTCGTGAATCGTAAACTGTTCAGTTAAAGCAATGAATTTCATGTTGCCTGACGAAATAAATTTTAATATTAAATCATACTAATCCGAATTATTAACATAATATGCGAGAAGTCCAGGAGAAAAATATGTCCTATTTCATAATTTATTGAACCATTTAGGAAACACCTCGCAACAAAGATGAAATGTGGTAAATAAGTAAGATAATGTTATTGATAATTACTATTTATTATTATTATTATTATTATTATTATTATTTCAGTAGGTAGTATTATGATTTTTCCTCTTTGGTGATAACTGGTATTAGTTGGCAACACTGGAGAGACGGCCAAATTAGAAACTACACTTACGTGATCCTCACTATAGCAGTGGCCACAACGGGTATAGAGTGGAAGCCGCGGTCATTGATTCGAATCTCCCATTGGGCATTGAAGTGTGTTCATTGTCAATGTCCCTGGTCGTCTTTTAGGTGCGGCGTCGTCGTCACTCCTACATGACGGAAGTTCTGCCGTGTGTGGGATGTACAGAGTGTCCCAAAAGTCTCCATACATAGAGAATATCAGTTCAAAATAGAAATGGCACATAATGTGCTCAATATAACGGCTTTCGAGAGTCAGGCATAGGTTGGTGAATGTGTTCCAATCTGTTCCGATGCAAAAACTGCAAATTGTCCGCAGGCACATGACAGGCATTGACGATAAAGGCTTGCAGATGAAGGATGTTTGGGGGAAATAAAAACGTGCCCATTTTTAGCGATTTTATGGTATACAGCGCATTCTATAACTGGCAAGTGGGACTAAAAAACTGTCCAATCGTAGAAAAATAATTAAAAGTTGAAATGTTCGTGTAAGTTAATGTTGGACATTTGGTACATTGATTAAAAGCCAGGAATGTTCAGGTATTAAAACTTGTTTTTCTCGTTAAGGGAAGGCAGAAGTGAATATTTCAAAATCCACAAAATTTATCCGATTTGTTTGAAATTGATCATGGATATTAAGTACAGTATGTTATTAGTAATGGACATACCAAGTTTCAACTTTCTAAGTACAATAGTTATGTAAATATTAATAATTTTATAAAACTTTATATCGTTTGATATAAAATGCTCCATGCACCATATTGTAAGAAATTTTCAATATTTCTTTTTATATATATGTTCAGAGAAGGTATATAAATAATGATAAGTATTAGTTTATTATGGGAATAATACAGTTATCTTGGTTTTAATTTCATACTTTTAAGGGCACAAAATAAAAAACTAACATCGGAATATCAAAATAAAGATAATAAAAATGAAAAAAAAATTTTTTTTTTCATTTTTTCTTCAGTTTTGTTCGAAAATTTCCTTCTGCCTTCCCTTAAAGATGTGTCGTGACATTCCCCGTTTTCTCCCAACACTTCTAAGACATTGCAAGTCTCGGACTTTCTCCTGGCAGACTTGCAACTTATGACCCTAGAGATAAAAATCAAAGTGTGTGAGATATGGGGAACGGGTTGGCCACATTGGGCACACTATATAATATCTTTATTTTAAACTGACATTTCGTATGTATGGAGACTTTTGGTACACTCTGTAGACTGAAAAAACCTCATGATGTGGATTTACAAAGAACTTCGCTAGGTATATGAAAAACACTCTATAATTATATTCAAATTCTCCAACATTTATTTCGATTACAAGATAATCGTACTAAGGTGCTATACAATTGTATTTGAGTTGACTTTCTTCGTTACCTATTTAATTGCATCTTTGAACGATAAGAATTTAACGTATCAAATATGTAGAAAAAAAAATAGTCTGGAAAATCACTCGAAGTCCATTAGATAAATTGCATTCAGGCAGCATATTACATCGACTTACATGAAGTAGTATACGCTTAATGGACTGATACGTACCCGTGTATTAAAAATAAGTAGCAATAAGAGTAACCTGGCTATCGTACATACAGGTTTGTGTTCTATACCAGCGTTGAAGTCTCCGAGCTTATAATGTCTTCTTATCGGAATTCTAGTATTCCGGGCTTTAAACAGAAACTATAAACGGCAGTTATAAGAGTTCCAAACGTTTATTAGTATGCCAGTGAGCTGGGAAGTCACATTTATTATAATAATGCTTATGAGAAGTATAAGCAAGGAAAGAAAGTTGTTCTTCGAATAGAAGTAAATTCGTAAACATAATATTTGTTATTGGAGCTCGAGGAGTGATCTGAATTAGAAAATTTTAGACTACAATTCAACCTTCCCATAATTCTTCGTGAAGATACTCTATTATATCAACAATTAAAAGTCTTACCAGGTTTTTAATCATAATTTTAGGCTTTAGCAATAATTGTGTCAACCTTTATTGATTGTGTTTTCATTTATAGTCTTTCAGTTGTTTTTCCTCATAGAGCCGATTCCACAAAACATATTTAACTTTAATTGTCACTTAAAATCTTTTTAATTGACACTTAAAGGGACAATGCATTTTCATCAACACAAATAGGGCTTTAAGCTCTCATTAAACTAAAATTAAGTTAATTGGTCAATATTTTGGTTACTTAAATGATTAATCCTGCATTAACAACGATAATTTTCATCATGGCGAGGAGAATGATGGACTTGATATTTGAAAATGATGATTTCTTACCTAGATGGCCGAGGATAATTTCCGAAAATGAAGATTATTTTATTACAATGGACGAAAAAGATTGCAAATCCTGTTTAGACTAAGCAAAGTATCGGAATTGTATATTTTGCATAGTAAAGAAAGTGGTTTAGAATTTTGAACCGATAGTTAAGTACTTCATAACATTATTTAAATGATACATTTATTGAAGAAACGTTTAATCAATCCTGGGTTGCCTAAAATACGGAAACTTATGTATAACAAAATTATTATGTAGGCCTAATATTACATTTCAAGGCATTGGAGTAGCGCAACTTCATTAAATCTTTCCATTTTGCTTGTTGCATGATATTTCCTTGTATCTACTCGTACTTTCATTGGTTTTGTCTAAATTTGTACCTTGTCTTCCATACCTCAGTGAAAAATATGCCATTTCGCTTTACAACTGGGATGTTACAGGCTTACTATTTGGAGCGAGGGGTTGTTTACCAAAATTTACATGTAATATCCTTAAATTCTTTCAAATTCCCTTCTATGAGGTTCAGAAGGTTGTAATGGAAATTCTGAAGGCCTCTCTTCAAATTCTGTATTATCATCTATATGTTAACACGTAAATTTTTGTTTTAATGTACAAATCGAATAATTATTTTACTCAATTCATTTCCCTTTATCTTTCATGTTTGTTAATTCCGGATCCCAGCAGTCAACCTCACTTGAGGACGGACGATTTGAAATAAATCTTAGTAGTAGATATTACTGAAGATATTGGGATGTGTTTTTTTACATTGAAATATATTTATATTTATTTCCAATCTTTCTTCTTTTCTTCTAAATTCTGCCCATCCTTTTTTGTTTTCGATGATTTTAACATGTTTTGGTTACCTCTGTTTATGACGTCATTTTATTGTCGTAATAAAACAAATGAACCCACTATAAAGGTCACTGCTTACATTATCAAGACACATGGCCTTCGGAATTACTATTTTACTATGAATTCGAAGGCCGTTGTTTCTTAATTGGGAATTAAATTAATTGACTTTATTTTAAATGAATGTTAGTTTGGTGAAATGCAGACGAATTAAATATGATTTAACTTCCATATTTAACGATGAAAGAGTAATGGAACGGAGAAAAATTCTCTCCGGCGCCGGGATTTGAACCCGGGTTTTCAGCTCTACGTGCTGACGCTTTATCCACTAAGCCACACCGGATTCCACCTCGTTCCATTACTCTTTCATCGTATGATGACGCAGAATATCTGCGTGGAAATATCATATGTACTTCGGTACATTGAAATAATATATATTATATATTTAAGTTGAATTACAATTAGTTAATTGTGGATTAATAACATGTTGATGAAATAGGCCCTAAGTCTAATTGTTATTTTGATTGATTTAAATAGAAGCCACCTCTATGGATTACTAACGTTGTACCTCTAGTCACTTTGTGTAACTGATTCAGAAATGATCTCATCGAAGACCAACAACAGGTAATTCGTCATTCCTCCAGCAGAAGGCGCGGAGTGAAGTCTTACAATCCTGTTCTCCGTACGAGATAATCACAAATTAATCGCGATGACTTCAGAAATCATGAGTGACTTCCAGATCGCGAGCTCCGAGCAGTCTACCCGTGGAAGCATTTCCCTTCAAAAAAGAGTTGCTCGCACAATGTTGTGGAGTCCGTGACCCCCTCAGGTTGAAAGATGCAGGCGCTACAGCTCTAATGAGAGAGGCAAGACGAAGAAGAAACTATTGTTAGGTCAAGGCCGCCATGAAGCTCCTCGAGCTACAAGGGAACGTCTTCCCCAGACCGCGCTTCAAGCAAGTGCCAACTTAAACACAACGGGGACGCTTTTAATAAAAACTGTTGCTCAGGAAGAGAAAGACAGAGATATCCATGTCGTTCGTTATTTGTACCATCTTCATTCACGTGTCTATTAGACGAAAATGAGAGGGGCTTGCTGGAAGGGAAACGAGACTTTAGAATGGCCCAGACTCCTAAAATTATGAATGAAAGTTACAGCTTGAAAGAAAGAGATGTAAAAAGGACCGTTACAGCAAGTGATGCAATTATTTCTGATATATCAGTAATATAAATGATGAGAATGTCAAATTATCTAAATATATTCCTGGATATTTGGATATAAAAATTGTTGAGAGAGCATATTTATTAATTTTTTTTAATTTTTTATTACTAGTAAGTTTGAAATGAATACAAATTAATAAATACAATGAAAGATAAACTAGCCCACTCCTGAATGAGTAAGACTCGTGCTCAGGAGGGGATTTTAATACAGACAAAAATAAAATTAAAATTGAGAGTGAATGCAGATTAAATAGTGTTTAATATGTTTAAACCCAAACTATAAATCCAATACAATTTTTTCTTATATATTTTTTTTATTAATTTCTAGAGGATTCGTGGTTGAAATATTATTGGAATAAAATTTGTTTAATAATCTGGGATCTTGACTCATGCTATGATAAAAAGCTGCATTGGTTTTACATTTTGGTCCAGACAAACGCAGAGAATTCCTATTTTTAGTTTTACATTTATGTATATACCTTTCAAAGTTATTAAAATTCCTATGAAGATATTTTAATAAAATAAGTTAATACATTTGTTTAGTGCTGAAAACTTTGAAATGTTTAAACAACAATTCAGTTGGGTAATATTTCTGTTTTTTAAAACAAATTTTGTATAATTTTTTCTGTAGTAAAATTAACGGATAAAGGTTGGATTTATAAGTTCCACCCGAACCTATAATACCATACATAAATATAGATTGAAATAATGCTAAATAAATTACACGTAAACAGTTAAGTGACGAAATATTTCATAGAATAACAAAGTAACATAACGTTTTACGTATTTTATTACAAATATAATGAATATGATTCTTCCATTTTAAATGATTATCAATAATTATACTTAAGCATTTAACCTCATTAACTTCATTAGTAACTGAACAATTGCAATTTATATTAGAACAATCAGAATTATGCATTTTAATTTGTAGTATAGATGAAATTGTTTTATTGTTGGTTTATATATCTATGATGTTTGAAAAATATGCAAGTAAAAACTATTAGAGGTTCTGTTATATGCAGGTAAAGTAGGTCTAACATTAAAAAACAGTAAATTAGTCGGTGATTTTCAATATTTGGCAAGACAATGCATAATACTGTACGTCTTTCGTAATTGTGAAAAAGATGATCAGTATTATGTTGCGGAAGTAGAATTTCCCAAGATGAAAGATCACAGAAGTGAAGTATTCACCAGAGAAACAATACAACCTGTTAGATTAGAATGAAAATGTAGAGGAAAAGTAACTCATACCCATTTTGGAAGAAATTATTACATTTAAATATGCTTATTTACTGGCTTTTAAGGAACACGTAGGTTCATTGCTGCCCTCACATTAGCCCGCCATAGGTCCCTATCCTGAGCAAGATCAATCCAGTCTCTATCACCATATCCCACCTCCCTTAAATCCATTTTAATATTATCTTCCCATTTACGTCCAACCTTTATCCTATATTTGAAACAAAGTCAACAATCCCCAAAATCTACCAAAGAAAAGTCAACAGTCTCCAAAATCTACCACAGCAAAGTCAACAATCTCCAAAATCTACCACAGCAAAGTCAACAATCTCCAAAATCTACCACAGCAAAGTCAACAATCTCCAAAATCTACCACAGCAAAGTTAACAATCTCAAAATCTACCACAGCAAAGTCAACAATCTCTAAAATCTACCACAGCAAAGTCAACAATCTCCAAAATCTACCACAGCAAAGTCAACAATCTTCAAAATCTACCACAGCAAAGTCAACAATCTCCAAAATCTACCACAGCAAAGTCAACAATCTCCAAAATCTACCACAGCAAAGTCAACAATCTCCAAAATCTACCACAGCAAAGTCAACAATCTCCAAAATCTACCACAGCAAAGTCAACAATCTCCAAAATCTACCACAGCAAAGTCAACAATCTTCAAAATCTACCACAGCAAAGTCAACAATCTCCAAAATCTACAACAGCAAAGTCAACAATCTTCAAAATCTACCACAGCAAAGTCAACAATCTCCAAAATCTACCACAGCAAAGTCAACAATCCCCAAAATCTACCACATCAAAGTCAACAATCTTCAAAATCTACCACAGCAAAGTCAACAATCTCCAAAATCTACCACAGCAAAGTCAACAATCTCCAAAATCTACCACAGCAAAGTCAACAATTTCCAAAATCTACCACAGCAAAGTCAACAGTCTCCAAAATCTTCCACAGTAAAGTCAACAATCTCCAAAATCTACCACAGCAAAGTCAACAATCTCCAAAATCTACCACAGCAAAGTCAACAATCTCCAAAATCTACCACAGCAAAGTCAACAATCTCCAAAATCAACCACAGCAAAGTCAACAATCTCCAACTGTTTGTTGCGAAGAAAGCAAAAGGCAATTTAAATATCTAAATATAAGCATAACCATACATTCTAGATGTAGATTTAAATTCAAAGGACTGTAACTTTATTTGTTGCACACTTACTCTAATCATATATTGATTGTAGTAAACCGAAATAGTTTTTTTTTGCTTTTTCTCCAAACTTGCTTTTATAGAGATTGCTGACTATGCTGTGACACTCCTCATATATATTAATGGCGACTTTGACTCATTGCCTCTTTCTTCAGCGTTCGCTTTGCAGTTGTCATATTTTTTCCTTCCACAAGCCAGTCTATAATTTTGGAACCCTCTCATTTACTAGGGATACTTGCTCGAAATTCGCTGGCGTGATTATTTTCATGTTTCACTTGTAATCTGGTTCATTATCGCCTTATTATCTGCAGTAGCCCCGGGTCTGATGTTCGAAGCTGGCTATATGTTACGGCTTTCTTCCGCCTTCACGAGTTCGCAGTATAATTCATCAGCATCTTCCTAAAAGAGAAAGCAGAGTTATGACCAGCACACCGCTGCACTACATTTCAACTGCGTCTCAGTTTACAACCATTTTCTACAATTCATTTCTTAGTATTTTCCTACGCAGTGTAATTCTCTTAAGTTGAATTATATTTTATTAAGTTATAATTCGGACAGATTTTTTTTACACAAGACACTTGTACAGGCACATCATTTTATTTTTACTAACATTTTTAATGTTAACCTGGCTATACCTTTGGATTAATGATTTAGACCTGGTAACACCGTTTGCTACCTCCTTCCATGACTGGAGTTCGATGATACTGGCATAAAATACAAACAAATCACTTTACTAGGTACAGGAAGGAAGAAAAATACTTCATCCATTTACGTAAACTAGGAAATATTGCGATTTTGAGTGTGATAATTTTCATTAGGTTTTGTTTAATCAAAATACAGTACAGTATTAACAATAAGTGTTTTTACTCACGAACTGAGCTGTCCATGCGAACGTATTCATTATGCAGTGTATATTATGCTGTCTACAGCACATTAGCGTACAATATAGAGAATGAAGTAAAAATGAAAAATAATCATAATATGGATATTTAAACACATTTTTGAAAATGGTGGCCGTTCATTTCGATACAGGCTTCAGTTCTTTTGTGCATATTATCGCACTATAGACTATTGTACCAAATTCCAGTTACCAGTTTCGTCCTTCATACTTAGTAACTCATGTTGAAATAATTCTATACCTACTCTATAAAAGAGTACGTTACGTACTGTAAATTCAGTCTTCACTTCTGCCCGACCCGCACAGATAAAATTACTCAGTCATGCTATCTACTGTCCGTCCAAGTGGTTATGTCGCAGGATCGTAGAAAGGGGGGAATCACGTGATAGTTAATTACTTAACGAGGCCCTTTTATTAAAGTTATTTTAAACAGTTGCATAATATTACGTAGACGTCCAGTTAATTCCTAACACAAATTAATGTTTTCAGAAAAGAGCTAAGAAAGCCCAGCCACTAGCCTTTACAGTGGAGCGAGCAGAAGCAGGTGGGGGAAATCGGGATGCGACGTAGGCAAACGGACGACAGTACCTGTGCGAAATTATGATTCAATATTGGAAGTTTTTGTTACTGGAGAACGCGAACATATTTCTGAAACGTACTGTAATCACTAACTCAGTACTGCGGCCTGGGTTCTGTGTGGAGGACAGTTGGAACTTTGTTAGTAGAAGGGGTGGGAGTGAAGTACATTCAAAAACTCAGGTACAATAAAAGTTGAAGTAAAAATAAAATGATGTCCCTGTAGATTAATATTCCACACAGTGAAGTTTGAAGTGAATATAAAGAGTGAAAAATGTGGCGATAGGCTACATTCAAATTATCCACATAACATTCATTTAGATATAGACTATTAATTGAATTTCTGGACTGTAATTCAAACTATTGTCCCCCCTCCCCAGTGGTCTAGTGCATGCCTGCAGAACTCGTAAGTAGGGGAAATATGACGTCAGCATCACTCCACTTCTGTTGGGGATGATCGACTTCCGCGTAGAGTTCTTTACATTCTCTGCCCGTGCAAAGATCCATCAGTGGCGGCACGTAATTTTAAAAAATAATTGTAATAAATTCATTGTATTTATAATGAGTTATCTCCTTTCAAGGTTTGAAATTATGCTGGATTTCCTGTCGGTAGTTTCTTTAAGATTTCTTTGCACCTAACCTGCTTTAGATTTTCGGAAACTTTCCTCCTTTAATTACCTACGGAAACATAGATTTATAGCATGTAAGTAATGAACCTTGAAAGTCACTATTAATTTCAATTCAAAATGAACACAACGGGTGACGTCCTTAATTTAACAGTTTATAAATAAATAGGCTAATCAATATATAGTTCATAATAATGAAGTTACCCGAAAGTTTGTGCATTACATAATTTCTTAATATGGACTTTGTTGAAATGTGGTTTAATATTGAAATGACGAGTAGAAATAAATTGGATGGGACGCAGTAAACAAGCAATTCTTTCGTCTTCAACAACAAAATAATCATATTCCCATTGGAAGTAGTATTTCTTCACGGTTTAGAGTTTGCCATGTTCCAGTTCTCTTTAAACTGTACCTATTTATTTATTTATTTATTTATTTATTCATTATTTATTTATTTATTCATTTATTTATTTATTCATTTATTTATTCATTTATTCATTCATTCATTTATTCATTCATTCATTCATTCATTCATTTATTTATTTGGCTGGAGTGCGTTACAATGTCGAATGACAGCATTGACATCCGGCCATATAGCTATCACTCACTTATCAACGTACAATTTATTTACCGTCCTATTACTAGTTAAGACCAGTAATGCAAGTTTTGTAAAAACAGGAATTAAAACATTATCAATGCACGAAAAATCATAATAAATTCTGCAAATAAAGGAATTGGTTTGTTGCCTGCATGCAACATTTCGGACTTATTTCATTTTAGTAGAATACAGAGCACGGAAAGATAAGTCGGCGACTTAACTTATTTTACACAAAAAGTGGACTTAATCTGCTTTACTAGTACAGGACGATATATACATATAGTAGGTAGATCTTCTTACATTATATGCACATACATTTAAAAATTTATTTTACACGTCTTTTATCTTATTTATTTCCCTCATTCATTTTTATCTTACTTTCTAAAGGTATATCCCTAAGGATTTTATTATCTGTTCATTTGTAATTCTTGATAGCGTATTGTGTACCTGCCGCCGCGAGAATGAATGTTGATGTAGCAGAGCGTAGCTAGAACGCTATGGTAGAAAAGGTGGGTGGGGTAAGAAAGGTAGTAAGGCAGTCGCTCTGAGGAGCTACAGTTCTGCAGGTCTGCTCTAGTGGTAAAACACTCTCCTCTAGACCTACGGGTTGTGGGTTCAAACCCGACTGAGGTCGATAAACATCTAGTCTTTTACTTCCTTTCCAGGAACTGAAATCGTGTCCATTAATTTTGTAGATAGGATCATTATCACTTCTATTTCGACGAAATATTTGAATGTATGTATTACATTTTGTGTTAGAAATAGGCTATATTATTCCTTTGTATAAATTTTGATACATCAGTGCCCTGTTCATAATTTAAAACAGTAATAATTATTAGTCTGTCGGACATTAATCACTTAAATTAGGAGTGCGAAATCCTTTGTTTATTATCAATACTATCAGCATCAATGTAACTGCAATTTAACGTTTTAAGAAATGAAATAAATCAAATTGGAAGTATAATAAATAGCCATTCGTAGTATTAACGAAAAAAGAATATCGAAATAAAGTTTCCAAGACTGTAACAAACATCCTTTGAAAATGAAACGGGTCCGCCCTAATTCACAAATAAAAAAAGCTACTTAAACGTCTGGAAACGTATAACTACGGGTGGAGATGAAAATAATGATAATGACGGGGAGAAAGTACATCTCACAACGAGGCACAGATAACGCTGCGTTTTATTAGCCTGCATGAGATGCTGAGGAGGGATGGGTCATTGGCCTTCGGGGCAAGCCTGTTGTTGGTTTGGTTCGACGGACAACCAGGTCCACATGCTCCTCGCAGACACGGATAATGCGGATTACTTTGATTCTGGTGCTGTTAACTTCCGGCCCAATACTTCTCAAGTACGAAATTGTTACTTGAAGGTCGGATCTCATTTCACACTAACTGGGAATTAAATTTTTACAATTAATGAGTTAATTTTCCATCATAACACCATTTGTCTTTAATTTCTCTTTATTTTATTACGTTTATAATATACTGGAGCTATCGAAGTTCGATGGAGATGGTGTGATTTTGAAGGGACAAACGTGAAGAAGATTAGTTCTCGTAAGAATTCTCCTTCTGAGCGGCAGTATGGTCCTAATGTCTAAGTCCGTTCAACATCCTTGTGGGAAAAATAAAATAAAAAAATAAAATAAAATAAAATAAAAATAAAAAAATAAAAAAGAAATAAAAAAATAAAATGAAATAAAATAAAATTTTATTAATTGCCCCAATTTTGGTACTAGTTGACATTACAGTTAGAACGCAAGCTGTTAAAAATATTTTCTCGTTGTCGATGGTTTACTGGCTTTTATGGATTTGGATTCCATGTTCGAGGGTTCACATTTAGCAGAGGGCTATGGATTTGAAACATCGATAAGGGGAAGTTAAATCGAGTCTACATTCATGGCACATAAGACAACTCTTTCCCTGACAAAGAGCTTAAGGCAAAATAATTAGTTGATCATTTCTCGCCCACGTTAAATTTCGATGCTGAACCAACTCTGTAATTTTTTTTTAGTAGGTTATTTTACGACGCTTTTTGAACATCTTAGGTTATTTAGCGTCTGAATGAGATGAAGGTGATAATGCCGGTGAAATGAGCCCGGGACCCAGCATCGAAAGTTACCCAGCACTCTGTAATTGAAAGCGTTGTTAAATGCAGTGATACTACTAATACTGCTACTACTACTACTACTACTACAATTGCTACTACTGCTACTACTATTGCTACTACTGCTACTACTACTACTGATACTACTACTACTACTACTACTACTGCTACTATTGCTACCACTACTACTACTGCTACTACTATTGCTACTACTGCTACTACTACTACTGCTACCACTACTACTACCACTGCTACTACTACTACTACTGCTGCTGCTGCTACCATCACTGCTACTGCTGCTGCTGCTGCTGCTGCTGCTGCTACTGCTACTGCTGCTGCTACTGCTGCTGCACTACTACTGCTGCTACTACTACTGCTGCTGCTACTGCTACTACTGCTACTACTACTACTACTGCTACCACTACTACTACTGCTACTACTACTACCACTACTACTACTACTACCACCACCACCACCACTAGCACTACTACTACTACAACTACTACTACTACTACTACCACAACTACTACTACTTTTCCTCCTCTTCCTTGTCTTCTACCTCCTTTTCCGCCTCCTCTTCATTCTCTTTCTCTTCTACTTCATCCTCTTCGTCTTCTTCCTCAACTTTCTCTCTTCCTCTTTCTCTTCCTCTTCCTCTCCTCTTTCTCTTCTTCCTCATCTTGTACCTTCTCTTCTTTCTTCTCTTCCTCCTCTTTTTCTTCCTCTTCTATTCTTTCTTTCTCTTCTCTTTACCTTCTTTGTATTCTTCCTCTTTCTCTTTTTCCTCTTTCTATTCCTCCTCTTTCTCTTCTTCCTCCTCTTTCTCTTCTTCTACCTCCTTCCTCTTCTTTTTCTTCTGTCTGTTCTCCTTCCTTCTTTTCGTCTTCTCCCTCCTCCTTTCTCTTCCCGATTTTCTTCCTGCTCTTTCGCTTCCTCTTCTCTTCTTTCTCCTCTTTCTCTTCTTCCCCTCTTCGTCTTCTGAAGAAGGACAAGAATATGAGTGCCAGAGAAACAAGAAAATAATGATAAATCACGTAACAATGTGATGTAAAGAGTGGAAGGAAATGTTGATTTTACAAGAAAAAAGTTAAAGAAGAGGACTACAGCGATTATGATGATGATGATAGTTGATAATAAAAGATGATTATAGCCTATGCATTATGCTTGATGATTGTGATGATTATGTATTTAATGTTGACAATGTCGTTTGCAGAAAATAGAAGCATTATTCCTGATCACGTATGATCAGATTGCCCATTCCCAGGGGCAGGTATTTATGGAGATTAATTTTATTATTTGTGTTTTTTTAATATTGGTGTCGGCGGAGATTGTTGGAGATTTACTTGTACTCTTGGTGAAGATTAATGGAAATTTTGGAAAATATAATTACTGTATTTTGGAATTGGAGTATTAATTCATTATGAATAGGCTATTACTTTCCAAATAATTAACATTAAAGGATCGTTGGATTCTAGTAAAGGTGCGGTACGGCAAATAAACTATATTTGTTGGATTGAGACTGTATTTAACACAAATTCATTAAAAACGAAAAAAAAAAAAAAAAAAAAACTTGTAACCCTCAAATTAACACTTGGAATACCATGTAATGTAACATACTTGGCTATATAACAATTTAAGTGAAAAAAAAAACAAAACAAAAAAACTCAGAATATGAAAATCGCTGTAAAACGACGCAATAGTAATAATTCGCGAATGTGTTCATATTTCGCTATTAGAACTCTATTTCGTGATTTGTCGCGATTGTTTTATCCGCATATAATTAATCTGAATCACTTAATTCGTAAAGATTAGTAAAAATCTATTGCATATCTATTATGTTGTGATTTTCGCGATCTCCATAAATACCCGGCCCTGGCTATTCCCATGTTATGAAATGACAACATATAAAAGAGAACAACCATCGGGATTTCCACTGTCGAAAATGATTTTTTGGTAACGACAGCTAGATGGGAGTACTGCTGGAATTTTGATCAGGGTTATAACATCTAGATGGCAGCATAGTAAAATTAATTAAGGTTGTTGTCTTTAAAGTTTATTAGGCTAATGAATCTGTTATGTGTGATCAGGGACATTATCTCCGGAAGGACTGGCCTTACTGACAAGGGAAGGGTTTCGGCTCGAATAGGAATTTCGTATCCAAAATTTGTATACAGATCAATTTTTACATTTCTGTAAAGCTCCCATAAGCATTCGTTTGTGTAATGTGTGGTTTGTCTGTTAGAGCACTGTACAAGTTGAGGGGTGGGGAGAGCACTGCACAAGTTAAGGGGATGGGACACCTTACCCGTAAGCATAGCACTAGCCTAGAAGCTAGTGCGAGCGGTAAAATATCTAAAGCACATTTAAAAACATTTTTCTCCAACGTTCTGTCTGAAAATATTGCAGCTAATCAAAAGTATACAATGTTGTGTGAGTCATTGAATGCGCACAAGGACACAACCTTAATAAATGAATCATTCCAAGGCTAAGACATGGAATGTATGATCATTCCACCTAAAAAACTAAATATATCCGCCTCTGAATATGTATTTCCTTAGACAATACAAAATATGTGCTCGAAGGATAACTGATTGCATAAGGACTCTTGCTGAGAATCCAGAACTTAACTTGGAAAATCGAGTGTTTATAATGAAAATGCACTCTGTTATTCATAACCAGTTGTCTGCTCCAGTGTACCGCCCTATGCTTCAGTATTCCTGGCAGTCAGCTGGTTACGTGAATCCTGAACAATTCTCGGACTTCAAGAATGTAATTCAGGTAGCATTTGATTTTTCAGCACTGGAGTGTGGTTCAGAAGATTGTTCAGGTGTTGCTTCTGCGTGTTGTGCTTATTGCTCTGCTCCATGCTGTTTCATGCATTTTACAGAGAATCCTCATGTACATTTTTAAAGAAGTGTATTGACCAATACCAACCAAACGGGGAGTTACACAAATGAATGCTTTTACGATCTTCATCACCATTGTGAGGTAAGCGTCTGTACAAATTTTTAACCAAAAATTCCTGTTCGAGCCGAAACCCTTCCCTTGTGAGTAAGGCAGGTCGGAGTTGGATCTCACACTCGGTATCCTTAGCTAGTTATTTCGTGGTTTGTGGCTTACCTATACCCCGTATTTCATTTGCCAATATAAAATGTTACTGTAACACTAGGATGTGGGGTTTAACATTAAACAAAACGCGATATCTATATCTATAGAAAGATATCTATATCTATATCTATAGAAAGATTAGAAATAATTCAGATGTAGATGCTATTCAAACAGACTTGAATAAAATTTATAACTGGGCGTTAAAGCATAGGATGAAAATAAATGGTTCTAAAAGTAAATCTATAACATTTTGTAAAACCCGAGAGGAAACTAGTCTTAATTACGAATTCAGTGGTGTTGTAATTCCGCAAGAACAATGTTGTAAATACCTAGGAGTGTATTTAAACTCCAAACTTTCTTGGGGAGAGCATGTTGATAATGTTACGGGTAAAGCATGGAGGGCACTTCACTTTATTATGAGAATCTTGAGAAAGGCTAGCCCCAAATCGAGGGAAATAGCATATCTAACGTTAGTGCGACCGTTAATGGAATACGGAACTACATGTTGGGATCCCTATAGAATATACCAGATAAATTCCTTAGAAAGAATCCAGTATAGGGCAGCGAAATTTGTTAAAGGTAAAAGAGAAGATGGAAACGATACGATAAAAGAACTTAAATGGGAAACTTTGGAAAACAGACGTAGGAAAACTAGAATAACATCATTGTATAGAGCACATCTAGATCAGAAAGCATGGGTAGACATAACGGCTCGGTTAGAAAAGCCAACGTACTATGGTAGGAACGATCATGATTTTAAAATCAAATGTAGGAAACAGAAAACGGTTGTAGGTAAATTCTCATTTTTAAATAGAACTATAAATGATTGGAATGACCTACCTGCAGCGGTCTTTGAGGGCTGTCTTTCCTTAAGGAGATTCAAGAATAATTTTAAAAGTTGTATATAAAGGGAAAATTAAAATTAAGGTGACATTCAACATTTAATTTTTTTAAGGTGACATGTATTTATCTAGGCTGACGAGTTTACTTCCTTGGTTTGAATTGTAAATTATTCAAAACTAGCGTGTAAGAGGGCCTTAGACTAGAAATGTTTAGTTTAAATGTAGTTCTGTTTATAAGTATGCATAAGGATGTAATTATTTGACTTATTTGAACTGTTGTATCAGTGAAGCGAGGTGAGTCAGTGAAGTTATGATTTTACAGTGCAGTGAACAGTTCCGATCAGTGATAATTTATAGCGTCAATGAAATGTGTTCTATAGTGTCAGTGAAATGAGTTACAGAGTGTCAGTGAAATGTGTGCTAAAGTGTCAGTGAAATGCGTCATAGTGCCACTACAGGGAATGAGATGAGAGTAAAGTGAAAGACTATTGAAACTTATGTAGGACCTATAGATAATTATGTAGGTTGTATTGTAAAATTAGGTATTTTATTTTATGTTTTATTATTATTGTGTTAAATTGTATTGTGTATTATTATTGTATTGTGTGTAAAATTGTATATGTGTTGTAAAATTGTATTGTGTATTGTAAATTTGATTGTGTATTGGTTATCATTTTATTGTGTATTGTTAATATTTTGTATATACCACTGCCACCGGGTGCTTGCCCACTTGCAGTGTAAATAAATACATGCATATTCTTTGGACCACTGAGACGGGAATAGAAAGTGAATGGTTAACAGTTGATGAACAAAAACCTTATAAATTAATGTGTGTGAATTTGTTTTAATGACATTTCAGAACAAAGAAAATGTCTTTCCAATCCTGATTTCGAAGTACATCTGTCTTTCCACACTTCCAGCCATTAAAGTGGTATCAAGAACACGTGACGTCATTGCCATGGAAACTAAAGACTGGTTTCTATACATTTAATTGACTCATAAAGATCTGTACGTTGAGAAATTGATTGTGTTTTTAGAGTTTCTTGGTTTTTTTTAACGCTTTCCTTTTCCAGACCTTGTTTATGAACCTACCTGTTGTCGACCCTTAATTCATAGGGGTGGGGTAAGTGTCTTCGAGTAAAACAGAGTCGGGGAAGATGTAGTAATAACTCATCTTTGTGCATTGTAAGGTGGAAAACATCTCCGTCTTGCATGGCTCTAGGAACGAGCGGTTAAATGAATCCAAACTGGTTCATAAGAGTATGTTTGAATGTCATTGAGATATGGGCCTGTAGCCCAATTATAAGGAACTGCTGTGCGTCTGTTCAGGCGATATTTATGTTCGCCATTGAACCCGCTGAACATTTGGAATGTCTGAGTTGGTTATTCGCCAAGTTCCAGCGGCTAGTGAAATTTATAAGAGTACAGTGACGTATCCAACAAGGTTCAATATCGTGTAAACGTCACTGATGATATTTGTTAACTTGTTTGTAGCTTGTATCGTTGTAGTACATTATATCACTTAACTACGAGGAAGAGATTCGGGTTCGTTATTTTTTGTTGAGAACTTTTAATTGTATTGGTTTCATCTTATAATCCTTCCTCTTATGAAAAAAAGATAATTTTAATTCCTTCATAAAATTCATGACAGAATTATATCGCATACTTACGTTGCGGAAATAAGGACGTTTCAGTTGGCCAAAGCACTTTAAAATCCATATCGAAACCACCCATAAAAATTCGCACATGTGTAGATATTTTATTTTCTCTCAGTGCTAATTGTAAGCCATAAGAAATAGCTTAAAACTAAGGCACAGTACGGTATTACGAAAATACAGTCTGATCCGTTTGGGTATGGATAAAATAAAAAAAAAACGTAAAACATTTGTAAGGAAATGAATTAACAAAGCAATTATTGTTACATCATAAGCAAAAGATACGTGCCCATGTGTTGTAAAAATGTCAGCTCTATAGCTTCAGCACATTTCGAGAAAATAATTTAATATTCTGATGATAGCAAGTTGATCACAAATATCACTTTAAAAGCTTAATGAGATAAGAGTTTTGTTATGTAATATTAGTTACACTTAAAACAGATACAGTACCTAGGTAACTTTGCTTTGTGCTGTAATATTGTTTTGATTAGTTTATTGATTACTTTTGTAAGGCTAAAGATACCATCAATATAAATTCTAACTTATCATGTCATACTCAATCTCTTTCTTTGGAATATCACTTTCTTTATGAATGATGTGTTTCATCCACTTAATACAGTATAATATTATACTACTATGGAATTTAAGTGAATATTCCTTCTTAACTCTCTATTATGTTATTAAGATTTAAAACACAAGTGCAATATTAGGAAATCAGTGTTAGTACTTTTGTTTTACAGACAATATAGATAATACAGGGACATCATTTTATTTTTACTGACATTTTTAATATTAATCTGGCTATACCTTTCTATTAACGATTGAAACAGGAAACACCGTTTGCTACCCCTTCCATGACTGGATTAGGTATAGGAGGGAAGAAAAGTAGTTCATCCATTTACGTAAACTAGGAAATATCGCAATTTTGAGTTTGATAATTTTCATTACGATTTTTGTTTAATCAAAATACAGTACAGTATTAACACTTAGTGTTTTTACTCACGAATTGAGCTGTCCATGCGAACGTATTCATTATGCAGTGTATATTATACTGTTTACAGCACATTAGCGTACAATATAGAGAACGAAGTTAAATTGAAAAATAATCATAATATGGATATTTAAACACATTTTTGAAAATGGTGGCCGTTCATTTCGATGCAGGCTTCAGTTCTTTTGTGCATATTATCACACTATAGACTATTGTACCTAATTCCAATTACCAGTTTCGTCCTTCATACTAGTAACTCATGTTGAAATAATTCTATACCTACTCTATAAAAGAGTACCTTACGTAATGTAAATTCAATCTTCACTTCTGCCCGATCCGAAAAGATAAAATTACTCAGACATGCTATCTACTGTCCGTTGAAGTGGTTTTGTCGCAGGGTCGTAGAAGGGGGGGGGAATCACGTGACAGTTAATTACTTAACGAGACCCTTTTATTTAAGCTATTTTAAATACTTGTGTAATATTACGTAGACGTCCAATTCCTAACAGAAATTAATGTTTTCAGAAAAGAGCTAAGACAGCCCAGCTACTAGACTTTACAGAGGAGCGAACAGAAGCAGGTGGGGGAAACCGGGATGCGACGTATGCAAACGGACGACAGTACCTGTGCAAAAATATGATTCAATATTGAAAGCTCTTTCGTCACTGGAAAACGCGAACATATTTCTGGAACGTACTGTACTCACTCAGTACTGCTCACGCGCCCTCGGCTCTGTATTGTGAACGGTTGGAAGTTTACTAGTAGAAGGGGTGGGAGTGAAATACATTCAAAAACTTAGGTACAATAAAAATTGAAGTAAAAATAAAATGATGTCCCTGTACTAAACAGAAATTAGCCATATAAAAACAACGACATAAAATTTCACGTTCCGTTTGAAGTTTGTGCACCACTGTTTTCTGAATCCAACAGGTTGCTTATTCATATACACAACCCTTCCTCTTTCCATACTTAGCGCTTGCTACCCGCGCACGACGTCAAGGTCAGAAAAAAGCGCTTGCTTTGACATCACTGCTATAGAGTATAGATCACATCGCAACACAAAACAAACATCTGTTGCAAATGAAGTGGCACGAGTGTTCACTTCCCAGGGCCCTGCTGCGAATAAAACTGAAGTGAACTAGATTCATAGTAGAAACTACTGATAGAGTCAAAGCGGACAGCTATAAGGAACTTCAGTATAAAATAAGGTACCGAATCTGATAATTATATCTCTCTTCTTAATTAAAAGTAAACGGAATTAAAAAACACATTGCTTAGAATATAATGCATAACATCGCAGCAGCAAAGGTCAAGGGACAATGCGGAACTTGCTCATGGTCTGCAATGGAAAAATGGCGGTTTACAATCAGCTGATACAGTACTCAATATATAAATTAACCTAGATACGCCCCCACTGGAATCGCCTACGGCACGAAACAACGCAAGAAATTGCAGGCTCAAGCAACTGGAACATCTCTTTCATTCATCTCTGCTATTGCGGTATTTTCTTCTGTATAATAACACGTGAGGCCGATTGATTGAAGAGGAAAGTGCGTTTACAACATTCCAGAGAGGAAGCAAAGCAGAGGTAGGAAAACAGATAAGGGAAATTATCGTCTCTTTCACTAAACCTCCCTCTCCTTCTCTCCAATTACCTGCTCGTAAAAAACGAGTCATATTAAAACTACACCAAATGTCATTAGACCGCCTTCTTGCCAAGAGATGAACTGGAATCCTGAAATACTAGTTTACATTTAATTAGGCATATAGAATATATGTAGCTATAGCGAGCGGACATAACCTCAAACGTATATAATTGTAACTTTTTGCTATCGAGTGATGTCTGGTAAGAAGTCGGGAGGGGAGGCTAGAAAGAAAGCATGAAATAAATAGAAGAAAAAAAGATAAAAGAAAATTATTCGCAATTTATAACGTCACTTATTTTAGTTTTATTACGATAAAGTCACTCTTAAAACTCGTTGCGAAAATTTGTGGGGTCGTTATACGTGTGCAGACGTTCAGAGGAGCAATGGTATAAGTGTGGCAAAGCGGTAAAGCGAGTAACGTTGTACTGGGAGATGTTAAGATCATTTAAACTAATTATACTCAAATTAGCAATCATGTTACTTAATTTTGCCTGATATTGTTACACAGAAGTATAAATATTGTACAGTGAAACTTCCCTTAACGGACACTTCCCAATAGCGGACTCCTCTCAATAGCGGACATTTTAAAATTCCCCTGCAAAATAACATTGACCCTTATGATAACAATCTTCCAAATAGCGGACATTTCAATAACGGACGCGGACACTGAAATGTATCTCCCAACAACAATTAAAACTTCCAAATAGCGGACAGAGTGTAAGAAAAAAAAAAGACCGTGGTAAATTAAACGGAATTCTTTGCAACAATCATTACCGTGTATCTGAACGTTCTTGTACTTTATTGAAGATAAGCAGCACAGTTGTTAGTTGTAATACTGTACATGAGCAGTCCGTACTTTCTTTGTTTGTCAAGTTGAGTGTTCGGAAGTACAGTCACATTAGAAATGTCACAAAAACGTAACTAATCTTGTATGACTTGAGGTTTTCCCGGCGTTTGATACAGAATAACTCTTCTCGGGTTCTCAGCCAGGTGAGTCGGAGATTAGCTTCCAAGCTTTAGACGGCTAGCTCTGCCATCTTCTTTAGGGATGAAGAAGAAGATGAAGAAAATGGCAGAGCTAGCCGTCGAAAGCTTGGAAGTTAATCTCCAACTCACCTGGCTGAGAACCCGATAAGAGTTATTCTGTAACTAATCTTGCACAGGATAGAGACCGATTGCGGACTTATGTGAGGGCGGCAATGAACCTGCGGGTTCCTTAAAAGCCATATGTAAGTAAGTATGTAAATATGTAAAAATAATTGCGACTTTACTTACCCAAATGTCATCGTCTCTGCACACTGTAGCCTGCTCTTACCACTCCTATTCTGGGAAAGATTCCTGTACAAGCACAGCACGCCGAACTGTGAACTTAACCCGGCCTATGGTATGGATGATGATGATGATGATGATGATGATGATGATGATATGTGAATTAATGATGGCGAAGTGAGTCTGAGGCCCAACGCCAAATCTCCTTCAATTGGTTGAGGGAAAAATCAGAAAAGAACCCTAACCAGGACTTGACCGTCCACACCTGTGGAGTAACGGTCAGCGCGTCTGGCTGCGAAACCAGGTGGCCCGGGTTCGAATCCCGGTCTGGGCAAGTTACCTGCTTGAGGTTTTTTCCGGGGTTTTCCCTCAACCCAGTAGGGGCAAATGCTGGGTAACTTTCGGTGCTGGACTCCGGACTCATTTCACCGCCATTATCACCATCATATCATTCAGACGCTAAGTAACCTAGATGTTGATAGAGCGTCGTAAAATAACCCAATTAAAAAAATAAATAAAAAAGGACTTGACCCGGGCCCGCTCGTTCCACGGTCAAACGTGCTAACCGTTACTCCACAGCGGTGGACCAGGAGATCTCACTCATTCACTACTTATGAATCAGTAACAGAGTAAAGGCTGGTTCATAATAAACCGGGAACAAGAACCAGAATGAAAACGAGAAGCAGAGGACGTGAATATGAAAATTTTTGATTCACAATAAACCGAGAACGTACACGACTATGCATATCGATATGCATATCAATAATTATATGTAAATTCGATATTACCTACGCATTCTAATGTTCTTTGTGTATAATTGACCAATGGCGTTCTCTCATGAGTACAAGGCAGCCAACATAAACACAGGTTAATCAACTTCGAAATTTCAACTGAAACATTTCATTAGGTACGGTACTATAAATAGGCCTATCCCCATGCATCTTTATTATCACAACCTATTTTAAGTCTACCATAACGTAAAATAATTACAGAAGAAACATTTGTAATAGAGCAAAAATGAACACAACGGTAGTTATTGAATTGAAGCATGAATATGTAGTGTGTAATACAACCAATACAGTAATAAAAATATGACTCACTTACGATCGGTGTTCAAAGATGCAGCTTTTGAAAGCCACGTATTCTCCTCAATTTCTCATCTTTATACGAGGCGCGCCGCTTATCATAAATGTGAGGATTTTCCTCAACACTCAATATTAGAATCTCATCAAATAAAACTTGCTCCAAGATGCACAGCACAGAACAAAATAATGCATAGGTTATGTCACGGTCTTCTTGCTACAAAATATACGACGACAAAATAGCTTTTAGATGGCAATAGAATGAATCTAGTGGGCTGTGATCGGAAACGTGAACGCCAAAGTTGAAACGTGGCCAACTCTCCGTTCCCGATCCCGGGCTCCGGCAAGCTTTCCCTTAATTGTGAATGCTCACATTTAAATGTACACATTTTAACAATTTTACCGTTTTCGTTTTCGTTCCGATTCTCGTTTCCGGTTTATTGTGAACCAGCCTTTACAGCGGAATCTTTCTATGGTGACTGATTTATTAAAAAGGTTAACAAGGAAATCAATTGATGAATAATACAAGTATTTAATAGGAGGACATTCATGTCTGGGACTTTATAGCAAGCGGGGTGAAAGTGGAGGGGGACTGATTGCCGGCACCGAAGCACAATTAAGTGACAATACGCGGTGTCCGATCATCTGCATACATCTCCAGAACCAGTTTCTGTGAGCTGGATCTTATTTGAACGGGGTTCCTGTTGGCTCAGGGCGGGGCGGTGTCCAAGAAGAGACCTGCCCAGCTCCTGCAGGGCAGCGCCACCTCAGGGGTCTACAAAATACTACAACATATAATTCATTTCTTGTTTTATTGCCAGAGAACCAAAATATATATTTTTGTGGTGTTCTGCTGAAAGTCGTTGATAAATTACCTTTCGTAATCATTCTAAGTGAGAGAAAGCAATGGTGTATTATTCAGGTTTAGTTTTTACTTCTCTCTATTGCTATTGAAATATATAATGAATTCTGTCCCTGAAGGAAAAGGTTCTAGAAAAAAATATCTGCTAATTATTCCTCGCCTCACCTAACTGCAGAAAACATTGGGGGTAAACTAAGATTTACCAACGAAGTAAGGACATTCAATTGAAGGGTTCAGAACCATAGTGGGCCAAGCGCCATTTACTAAAACGTAGAAAATAAGGGTTAAAATGAAGTTATCTGTAGGAATGTCACGAGAGGTCTGAGATCTGCCGATAAATCCACGTATATTAACGAATACTTAACCTATTCAGACATTGTGAAGTTGAAATACTCGTAGATGAATATCGATTATTGCAATAAATAAATTCGATGTTATTATTCAGTAATGCCAATTGCGAAAATCGAAATACAGGTTTAACAATGTTAATTACATGTACTGCACTTTTCTCTTGTTATTATAACAAATATATTTTCATTACCTGCTGAAATCATAATTTAATTTAACAGTAGCAGTGGGGACAGCTATACCCAACCAATGCTTATTTATTCACAGCGAGACATGTTGCTACACAGTGAAGCCATCTCTGTATAGATAGGCGTAATTAAAACACGAATTTTATTACGCCATACGGAAGGCAGTTTGATCAAAGACGTTATTACTATGCAAGGTCTTTGAGTTTGATATGCGATTATGTTACATAATTTTGAACGTCTATTAATTGTTTAATTTCAATACAAATGTTATAGGCTACAATTTTATAGGTTACGTTAGACCTACCTGTGGAAGCAGGACCAATGTCAGCTGTGCCTTGTTTCGACCGTTACTTACAATCAGTGCTACACGAAAGCATTTTTTATAGCTCGACAAACGCATTCTCGCTGTAGTGTGTAACGGAAGTAAAGCTGCATCTACACAGTTCAATATTCCAATCGCGTATGCGTGCAATCTGGGAAGAATATTGAAAGAATCGAGTTTAAAGGGTACGTTCAATTAAGATGCATAAAGATTTTGTGTCTACATGGTGCGGCGTTTTGAACGTGGTCTTCACTGCGTAAATATATTATTAATTAATATTAAATATCAATCTTGCATTCATTGCTTTAAAGTTGAAAGAGACGTTTAACCGTGTAGTTGCATCTTAATGTATTAATGATCATCAATTTACGGGGAAACAATTGGCGACAACGACTAAACAAAATTGATAGCGATAAATCTAGCTGCAGAAATTATCGCAAAGTCTGACTGTGATTGGTTGGAATTCAAAATGTCATTACACTTCATTGGTCTAAAATGGAATGACGTCATATAAACGAAATAGTCACCATAATTCAATGGAAACATATAGCAAGTAATATAAAATATGCACATTCAAACTAAATGATATGTCAATCTTCATTAAACTATGGTATTCACTTAACTTTAACCCTTGCTTTCTCTGCTTTTAATACATGACGCTTGGCCCACTATGGCTCTGAACCCTTCAATTAAAATATCTCTCAACTAATAAGGTATAGTGTTCTTTTGATTCACGGTGAATACTGGCTGCAGTCCTTCTGAACTGCGACCTTAGGATCTACTGTATTTACAGATTTAATTTAGAATAGAGGAATGGTACAAGTGAACTTCTAAGAGCACATTTTGAGCCTGTGAGTAATCACAGAAATAGGCTGATCAATTCCTTTAAATCACCAGATTGAAGTCCAAACCTGTTGAAGAAATGGTTCTCCTTTTAGGAGTCTCCGACTTCGTCCACTGAATCATGTTCATGAGTAGATGAATAAGGTAAGAGAAGACATTGATGGATATCTTATCATAATAAAATATACAGGGTGATTCTAAAAAGCCTACTCAAACTGAAGGAGCTTACAGAATGTTTGGAGGACAATAATAAATAGAAACTCATGGATCGGGAAGTAATCCTGGGTCAGTATAAGTCTGTCAATTTTAGGAACTGCGTAATGGACTAATACTAGCTCTGAAACAATTTATTGAAACGTTGTTGTAAATCTTCTTATTCAAAACGGTGACAGGAAGTAAGGTGCAACGTATGATTACATCCGCATTGTAGCTCCTGAAATTACGGTTTTGTATTATCTCATGGTTAGTTTAGAAACCACAGATTCCTATTAAAAAATGTTGGTTCCTATTTCAACCGCTCTACAAGGTCGTTCAGTTTGTGCACAGCCTTTTCAATCACCCGGTATATGATGAGCACAAAAATTTGTACAATTTCAAAACAGTTAGTTATTAAGCGATAAAATGTCATTTCCTTGCTACGTATTTAAAAAAAGAAAGTTGAAGTATTCCATTCTTTTTTATATAAGTTACGTCAGTTGTACGCTGTCTGTATAACCACAAAATAGCAGCTCTGAGCAGAATGTGTTCCTCGGGTTCCACAGTGATTACACTTTTGCTCTGAACCAGTCGATGCTCGGGTGATGATTAATTCGAAATTGGTCACGATCGGCAAGTGGGGAGTCGTGTTGGAAATTGAGACCCTAACCCAACGTTTTCTGACACAGGCCCCCAACAAGCAGTTGTTTTACGTCATAACGCGTGGAAGTGTTCTTAACCTTTGAACCCAGATCCTATTCAGACAGCTCATATTTAGATCATTACATAATCATTATCGATATAATCACAATAGAACTTCAAGAATAGGTTCCTTTAGCCCCTTTGATCATTTATTGTTTTGTGAGCTTTTGAACCTGCACTCGAAATTCACAAGTAGTGTTTCTCGCTTTTCATTTGGTCAGCGTGGAGAAAAGTAGTACAGTATTCTCACTTTTCTGGATATCGTTTGTAGTTTAAGGGTATATGTACTTGAACGACCACAAATATTATCAGGAATTGCGGGCTCTAAATTTCTAAACTTTTATAAGGAAATGAACTCGCAATTGGACAAAAATTACAAGGTACCACAACAAGACTTATTAGAACTTAAATATCTAATAAAAGTATGATAAAGGTTACTAATAATATTTTTCAAAGTTTGAAAAAAAGAAAAACAAATTTCTGCAGTTACATCTTTTGGTAATCATAACATTATTATGGTCTCTCTGACATCTTTAATATTTTGCCTGCATGTAAAGCCTGTGTGATGAATCTTGTCTCACTCTGAAAAGAGAGAGAAAGGAGGTATGTATTACCTCGTCTGTGTTGTTATTGCGATGGGGGGAGTGAAGCGATGCCAGTGGCGGAAGGGACTAGTTGATACATTCTGTAGCGCAAAATAGAGTAACAAAATATCTCTCTTCGTACTGTGTAGTTCCGTCACTGAGCTTGTCTTTCAAGAAACTGAGTTCCGGTAGCCTGTACAAAAACAAGGTTTTGAAAGGAATCCTGGAAATTTACAACCCTCCTATAATCTCCACCCTCATTTGAAGGGACTTGGTTTTATTGCTACTGAGACAAGATAAACCTTACCAGGTATAATAAACACTTATTTCTGAAAAGTAGACTACTCTCAGACATGTAGAATTGTTTATTTTAATACAATTAATTTTTTATTTGTCCTATATAGAATACATTAAAATTTACATAATGTTTTGTGACCTAATCTTTCTGTTTTCAAAGAAATGGATATTTTTGTAGTCTACCCTTAGCATTAATGCATGTTAAATCAGTGTACAAAATTTCAGAATTCTATCTCTAATGGTTGTGGAGTTATGAAATAATATATATGAAAATTTTCAAAATTTGAAAAATTTGATTTAAAGTAAAAAGTGAATTCTAAAAAATATTATTAGTAACTTTTTTTATACTTTTATCAGATATTTAAGTTCTAATAAGTCTTGTTGTGGTACCTTGTAATTTTTGTCCAATTGTGAGTTCATTTCCTTATAAAATTTTAAAAATTTAAAGCCTGCATTTTCTGATAATATTTGTGGTCGTTCACGTACATATACCCTCAAGAGGAATAGTATTATTTAATAAATAGTACAGTAACAGATATACTTACAAAAATGTATTACTATCGATAGAAGTAGTTAGTATTTAATATTAGTATGTTTAGAATTTACTTATTTATTTAATCAGGCCTTCTCTTCCCCTTTACCAGGCTATTAAAAGTACAATATTAAGAATATAATTTATAATTACAATAAAAATCGAAGTACAGTACTAAAATATTACGTGATTAATAAAAACGAAACAATTTATTGTATACGTTACGAACAACGAATTCATTATTTTTACTGAAGTACAAGTTAAACGTAGAATGATTATATAAGGATGAAACTACCGGATATTGAAATATTTTACGCTAGAGTAAGGCAACAATTTACAAGAATCTACGGAAAGATTAATTTTTTATTCCTATAGAATTTATGTGTTATGGTAAGATTAGTTATTAGAAGAGAAAAATTCGCTCGGGCGCCGGAGATGAAACCCGGGTCCTTAGTTCTACGTACCAAGCGCTCTACCCACTGAGCTACGCCGAAGTTCAATCTCCAGCACTGGATGAAATCCCACTCTTCTAGTGTTTTTCCCTTTGTAGCATTACCACATGATCGACATATAACTATTATGTTGACATAAATTAAGTCAACTGCCATTATACAAGGAGCGCACTCAATTGAGTGACTTGGTGGCCGGGATTCCACAGTATATATATGCAGTGTTGGGCGAAGAATCTAAGTAAAGATTGATT
Organism: Periplaneta americana; assembly: GCA_025594305.2. NCBI lineage: Eukaryota > Metazoa > Arthropoda > Insecta > Blattodea > Blattidae > Periplaneta > Periplaneta americana. The sequence continues at coordinate 13,294,317 of JAJSOF020000036.1, read as the reverse complement.
TTTTACTCCTATAGAATTTATCTGTTATGGTAACAATAGTTTTTAGAGGAGAAAAATTTGCTCCGACGCCCGGCATCGAATCCATAAGGCCATAAAGGAAGAAACACTAGAGGAGTGGGATTCGATATTCGGTGCAGGGGATTGAACGTCGGTGTAGATCAGTGGTTAGAGCGCTTGGTATGTAAAACCAAGGACACGGGTTCGATCCTCGGCGCCGGAGCGAATTTTTCTCTTCTAATAACTAATATTTACAAGAAGCTACTGTATGTCTGAACGAGTCCCAATTACTGACCAAGTACCTAGTAGCCCAAGTTTACGGTAACTTTTCGTTCTGCAAAAGGAAGTTTTTAATGTTACATTTGATCCGATCAAATTTTTGCACATTTAAAGGGCAAAACTAAAATTCTTTCGATAATTTTTGATCATAATAAAAGTACATTGCTCTCTTATATTATCTGAGCATATTGTGAATTTAATCAATGGGTTTTCCAAAATACGCTATGAAATGTTTCATATAAAACAATATTTATCTTGAAAAAGGTGAAAAAACAAGCAAAATTGTATTAAACATTTTTTGTTGAAATATCTCAAAGAATAACTCCTTGAAATTAATAACATTACTTACGGTTTACTCTGTAGGTCTATATGATTAGGCCTATATCGAAATATGAGATTTGCTGATGATATGGCGTTGTTAGCAGAAGAGGAGATGATACTAAGGGATATGCTACTGGAGCTAAATGACAGCTGTGAGCAGTATGGGATGAAGATAAATGCAAATATGACAAAGAGTATTGTCATAGGAAGAAAAATACAAAAGATAAACTCGCGAATTCTAAATGAGGCAGTAGAGCAAGTGGACAGCTTCAAATATTTAAAAGCAGTAAAATGAGCTGCTGCCAGGAAGTCAAAAGGAGGATAGCAATGGCCAAGGAAGCTTATAATAGAAAAAGGAGCATCTTCTGCGGACCTCTGGGAAAAATAGCTAAGAAAGAGACTAAAGTGCTTTGTGTGGAGTGTGGCATTGTATGAGGCAGAAACATGGACATGATGACGAGATGAAGAGAAACGAATAAAAGCATTGTGGATATGGAGAAGAATGGGGCGTGTGAAATGGACAGACAGAATATGAAATGAAGTTGTGTTGGAAAGAGTGGCTGTAAAAATAATGATGGTGAAACTGATCAGGAATTGGCTGCGTCACTGGCTGAGAAGAAACTGCCAATTGAAAGATGGACTGGAAGACGACATTGATATATATATAGATCATATGCGGAGACTAAGAGGAAGGCAGAAAATAGAAAATATTTGAGAATGCTGGGTTTGCAGTGAAAGACCTGCTCTTGGGCAGAACACGTATGTATGTATGTATTTTTAGTAGGTTATTTTACGGCGCTTTATCAACATCTCAGGTTATTTAGCGTCTGAATGATATGAAGGTGATAATGCCGGTGCAATGTGTCCGGGGTCTAGCACCGAAAATTACCCAGCATTTGCTCGTATTGGGTTAAGGGAAAACCCCGGAAAAAACCTCAACCAGGTAACTTGCCCCGACCGGGATTCGAACCCGGGCCACCTGTTTTCGCGGCCAGACGCGCTGACCGTTACTCCACAGATGTGGACTGTATGTATGTATGTATGTATGTATGTATGTATGTATGTATGTATGTATGTATGTATGTATGTAATGAAAATATCACCATAAATAAACTAATGTATTTGAAGGGACACATGTGGCATTGTATCGCTTGTCTGGTTGCCCCTGTTCTCGTCGCGGTTTGTCTGAAGTCTAGCGGCGACTCCAGTTGTTACGTCTGCTGAACACGCTGGTTCGGTGGGCGCCATGACGGTGCACAATCTTAACACCGCAACTCTCATCGTTCTCTGCTGCTCGTCATATTAAAATCCAGGGGTGATCAGTATTGCCAACCTTGTGAAATTAAGCCAATAGAGATTATTGTGTATTTATCGACCTAGAATCTAGTCGGCAAACGGATTTTCACTTCCAGAATAGGGCTTATGAAATATTTGGGATTACAACCATGGGGATCTTTCACTACGGTTTGAATTTCCCCAGACCTTTACACATGACTTTTGCTATAAATACAGTGTTACCATCAGTAATAATCTCCGTCTCTTACGACAGTCACAACCAAGAACATTTTTCATATTTCTGATCTAGCAATGTTTTGTGTCGCTGCAACCGTCGTCGTCTGAAGTCATCGCTGTCATAAACCATCGTAAATATATTCGTCATAAATCATTCATTAATTTGCTTTACTGGCATTCATATTCCAATTCGTCATCACTCGTATTTACATTCATCTTCAATAATAATATTAATTTATGTTTAATTTCTATTATCCGTCATAAATTATACAGTCATGTGTGTTGTAATTATCTTCAAATTTGTCATTAATTGCCTTAGTAATCATGATCAACGATCGTCATTATCATCATCAATATTACCTTATTTACAAATAACTTTCAGAGAATCCGGAGGTTCATTGCCACTCTCACATAAGCCCGCCATCAATCCCTATCCTGACCAAGATTAATCCAGGCTCTACCATCATATCTCAATTCCCTCAAATCCATCACTTTCATAATAACAATCAATTAGGCTACCTTATATTTTATAGTCTTCCATTATATGCGTTTTAAATTACCTTATATTCACCAGAAATTATTTTATATTCATAATCATTGGGGACCGGATTTTTAGGTTTTTGAGAAATACATTTTAGGTTAAAAATAAAGTTTTCTTTTTAGGTTTTTCATCCAAATTCTGAAAAGGGTCGCAAAAACACCCTACTTGTTAAAAATGTACGCTTACAGTTAATTTTAAATAAACTTTTAAATTAGGTAAAATGTGCCACACAATAAATCTTTTTGTGTTGTATTCATATTTACAAATTCGCAATTTTTGTTCCTTCCCCTTTAACATGTGTGGTCCAAATAAATTGAACTATTATGGCCTATTAATCCTAACATTTTAATAATAATAATAATAATAATAATAATAATAATAATAATAATAATAATAATCCGAGGCACGATAGTCCATGAAGAACCTTGACCGATCAGCCGACTGCTCCCCTCACGTCCACATGTCGAAGCAGAGGTAGACGATCATCCAACCAGAATGCAGGTATCTTGTGGTTAGCACGATGATCCCCCCAGCCGTTATACCTGGCTTTCGTAACCAAATTTCGCAACCTATCGTAGCTCCCCAAGTGCATCACGATGCTGGGTGGGCACCGGTCCTATACACTGGGCGAAATTTCATGAGAAAATTTCTTTCCCCGTGAGGACTCGAACCAGCGCGCATTCCGTAACGCGAGTCCTAGGCAGGTTGCCTTAGACCACGACGCCACGGCGCGGGGCTTTAACATTTTATACAATATAATTTTTATTTGGATTTAGATAACTACATAAATTCAGAGTAAGACAGACTGCACAGAAACCTCAGAAAAGTTCACAGCTCGTACTCGCACACGCAAAATTAGAGTCTTCCGTCAGGGAACATGCCCGAAAACTTCACGAATTTCAACGATATTTTACTACTTAATTATTATTTCCAGAACATGAATTTTACCAGCAATCGAAAAGTATTGGGAATAAATTTGAATAACGAACAAAAAACAGTTTCCTTCCCAGGCACGATTCGAACCACGAAAGTCTTAGTTACCAGTCTATCGTGCTCTGGAGTGAACAAGGCTCTGAAATTAGCTACAAGGGTCGGTCCGGTTTTTTTTTGCCACTACTGTACATTGGACGATGTCCATGTGTATATCTCATAATTAGTAGGCTACTTATTGAGTCTCTTTTGGATAATATGATCAGCAGCGGATACATCATATTAGCCCCATCATCGTCTTTGTCTGTCGCAAAGTTTCATATGATTTACTGTATGCTGTCATCTGTAAGTACATACCTGACGCTATAACTGCATGAATAGTCCATCGCTGTGGACTAATGGTTAGCGTGCCTGACTGTGAAACGAGCTGGTCCGGGTTCAAATCCTCGTTGGGACAATTTACATGGTTGAGGTTTTTCCTGTTTTTTCCTAAACCCATTAAGAGCAAGTGCTTGCTAACTTTCGACGTTGGACCCTGGACTTATTTCTCTGGCATTATCAACAGTAATCTCACTAGAGGTTTTGATTTTATCGATAAATCTGCGAGTGGAAAACTAGCAGATTTATAATCAAAACTCGAGTGGGATTTAATTGACATGATTAGAAGAAAGTATATAAATATTAGAAGTAACAAAGTACTCCAATACAATAAAATATTAATTGGCTTACGAAAATACAACTGTCTTCAAATGTATTATTGTACCATCTCAACATTACACTAGATGGCAGTAGTGTGTTATGATTAGCTGTTTTCTTGTTATCAGTTGTGCCAACTATGGAATCTTCATTGAACTCTGTGGACGGTTACTAGTCAAGAAAGCTTGGTTGATTCAGTTTCATTTTTATTAAAACATTTGCATTCCACTTGAATCATCCGGATCCCAGTAATCAACGTCACTTGACAGATGATTTTCAATAAATCTTAGTATTAAACATTCTCTGATACGTGACTATCCATAATATCATATAGCAGAAGTTATAACAAACATAACCTAAATAATATAAACAAGTGTTAGAAAAGTTTTAATTAGGGATGGTGAAATAAACATGAATAATTTTAAAAGAAACAATTATTGAAAGTACAATTTTCAAATTTGAATGTTTTAATGGTTGGTGGTTCAGTTGATGTTATATTGGACGTGTGCGTAAAAGAAGTGAACTCGTTGATGTACATGGTGTATCCCTCAACTTATTCAGGACTTCAGAATGGTGCTCTTCATTTATTTGTAAATAGAGTATCAGGGAAGATGCATAGCTATGACCAGTGATCTTTATTAATTCTTGTTCTTGAATGCCAATGCGAGTCATATTTGAAACTGCTGTGCATCGACTGGAGTGGTTTGTAAATTTCTGTTTTTGGACGTCCAGACCATTGTAGTTTGAAATGTTGGCAAACAAAAAACAAATGCTAGGGTAGTGATAAATATGAAAAAATGCTAGGGACACGATGAAATTGTGCGATAAGCAGCCATGATTGGTTGAAAGACGTCCTTTCGTACCGTTTTATTGGTCAAAAGTAGTGTGACGTAGTAATAGTGTAACAGTCACCTTAATCTCATTCAGGAGCTAGATAACCATAGCAGTTGATGAAACATCGTAAAAAAAACCTCTATGCATAGTAGTAAGCTATGCCTCAAATTTTGTTTTGTTAGAAATAACGTAAAACAGATAATCATCGTTTTCTTTTTATTGTGCATTGAGAAGATAAATTTCCATTTTGAATGTGTGGATGATCTCATCATAAAAATAGTCTTCAAACCGACCTTGATCTTCAATTTCTCCAAAAGAATAAGGGGGACGAAGCTCTCGCAGTTCTCGTTAGATTAGCAATTCTCTGCCATAAAATGTATGAACGTAGACCTACTTCCTTTATGACAAGGCGCTGATTTTTTTTTCCATTCAATCTTTTACAAGTTCGTCACTGTAAACACTAGTCATGTACGGATTTTTCACCTCCCCGCACTCTCTTCAGGCGGAGGAAATCAGGTTAATAACTACCAGTTGGGTGCATAAGTTGTGATCGGCAGCCTACCATACATGGCTACCCGTCCATCTACAAGCCAGTTTGTCTTGTATCTTCATTCGCGCCGTTTGCCATAATTTACCCGGTTTATCGGCAAGACAGCGTCGGAAGGCAATTACACGGCCGCGCAATGTAAAGATCGCCTCCCCATGCGTGACAAAGAGCGCGGTGGCGACTTCTGGTACAGGCTGCTCTTCTCACTTCGAAAATCGTGGCCGATGCTAAAGGTACGATCCAAATTGAGGATTATTACCTGATGCAGGTTGAAGTAAATATCAAAGTGCATAGTTCAGTTGCGGAACAACGGGAAATGCGGATTGCGGGAAATGTGGTGAAGGCATGCAGTTAGATGGATGCATACAGGGTGTATCACAGTCATGTCAATTGATGCCCATAGGCGCAAGCGCGCGCTTTAGAGCTCAGGAGAGCCTGAGCGCTTTACAGCGGAAAGGAAAGAGACAGAGGTAGTACAGGGACATCACTTTATTTTTACCAACATTTTTAACATTAACGTGGCTATACTCGGAAACACTGTTGCCCCCTTCCATTACAGGAGTTTGATGTTACTAGTGCAATATGTCAACAAATCATTTTACTAGGTATAGGAGGAGAGAAAAGTAGTGTATCCATTTATGTTGTAGGGAAATACGATATTACAATTTTCAGTTTGATCATTACTTTTACGGAATTTTATCAAAATACAGTAGAGTAGTAACATTTTTTTTTCAAAAACTCAACTTTTCAGGCGGCTATGTTCTTTATGTAATGTCTACTTTATTTAGCATATTAATTATTGATGTTATCATACAATATAGAGAGTGCATTTAAATTGAGGGGGTCACAAGTAAAGGGCTGTAAGTGCACTTAAGTTACTTTTGAGAAAATGGGGTTTAAATATTTAAGCTTTCGTAAAATCGGTGAAATTTTTTATTTAAATTTTAATGTGTGATGCGATTAAAATATCCCTTTGCCACTAAAATTTTAGATACTTTTGCTTATACTGGATGCACTTAACTCATGTTATTACAAATGTCACTAGCATTCCTTTGTTTCTAGCCACCTCAATTCAAAATAAGCTAATCTGAATTTTTAAACAAGTTGCTGAAAATCGTTGCCGTTCATTACAATGCAGGCTTCAACTCAGTACGCATATTATTAAAAACATTTTGAAGCATATTCTCTGAAATTGCATTTATCGTTTCTTGAATATAATTTTTTAGTACGATATTATTAATATAGGTTCTTTCTTCTATAGAAAACGCAATAATATTTATGAAACACACTATACACTGCAGTGTTTACTTCAGTGCTTGAAGACTTCGAATGCAACAGCGGCCGTAAGTTTGTGTGTCTGACGGGAGCAAGGACATTAGTGAAGGGGTGAGAGTGAAGTACATTCAGAAATACAGGTACAATAAAAATGCAAGTAAAAATAAAATGATGTCCCTGTATATGCCGCTTGGTCGAGCTATACACAGGGATGGCCAGCACTGATTCAATGGACAAAAGGAAGAGAACTTATTAAAACTGTATCCATGTTAATTTCTAGATTTGTCTGAGAAGTATAAATGCATTATAAGAACGTAAGTCTTAATTTTAATGCTCATTTTTCACAAGTTTGATTTTTTTATTCAAAAGAAGTATTTTCTCAACTTTTCGTATAGAAAAGTGAAATTTTCAGGTATAGGCCTATTTATTTAGTAGCCTTACAGAATGTAAATCTAATATACCGTATATACGTATTACTGAAGATAGTGTATTGAAAATTTTGAAAATATTCGCATGGAAATTGTTTGTAAGGAAATGAATTAACAAAGCAACTACTGTTACGTCATAAGCAAAAGATACGTGCCCATGTGTTGTAAAAATGTCAGCTCTATAGCTTCAGCAGATTTCGAGAAAATAATTTAATATTCTGATGATAGGAAGTTGCTCACAAATATCACCTTAAAACATAATGCTATAAGAGTTTTGTTATGTAATATTAGTTACACTTAAAACAGATACAGTACCTAGGTAACGTTCCTTTGTACTGTAATATTGTTTTGATTAGTTTATTGATTACTTTTGTAAGGCTAAAGATACCATCAATATAAATTCCAACTTATGTCATACTCAATCTCTTTCTTTGGAATATCACTTTCTTTATGAATGATGTGTTTCATCCACTTAATACAGTATAATATTATACTACTATGGAATTTAAGTGAATATTCCTTCTTAACTCTCTGTCATGTTATTAAGATTTAAAACACAAGTGCAATATTAAGAAATCAGTGTTAGTACTTTTGTTTTACAGACAATATAGATAATATTAAACAGAAAGAAGCCATATAAAAATAACGACATAAAATTTCGCGTTCCGTTTGAAGTTTGTGCACCACTGTTTTCTTAATCTAACAGGTTGCTTATTCATATACACAACCCTTCCTCTTTCCATACTTAGCGCTTGCTGTCCGCGCACGACGTCAAGGTCAGCAAACGGTCCGTGTTCGATTTTTAAGTGGAAAATTCAAAGGATCGCAGTTGGGCATTTTCTCAGATTCTCCGGTTTCGGTATACATATTAGGCATCTACATAATTTCGTCAACATTCTGTCATAATTCTATAGCATTCTCCAAATGACGAATGACGATGCGCGGAGGGGTTGGACTAGGGACGAATGGGGTGCCTGCTGGAAATCTGGGTACTTTGCGCAGCGAACCTTAGTGAAGTCAGCCGGTGTGTGCTTGGGAATGTGCCTAGCTTGAGGGTTAGCGCAGTAGATTGTGAAAGGTCGCAGTGCTGGGTCATAGTACCACCCACAATGCAACTGGAATAAATTTCTACCACAGACAGGAACCACTATACTTACTGGAAATTCGTCGAAAAGCGAATAAAGTTAGAACTTTACGTGACCTGCTCTACAATCTACCACGAAGAGGAAACGCTGGATTCGGAGAGACAACCCTAGACGACTTTTCGAGGAAGTAAACTCGGTCGGTCCGCTAAGTGGTTCAAACACAGTTCTACGGAGAAATCGTGGGGGTAGAAAGATCTCGGACACATTAACTATTGGCCTTGAACGTGTCGACGACTCGGCAGTCTGGGGGAGAACTATTGGTATGTGGCTATTATCCTCATAAAACAATCTAATCATTGCCTGTAATATTGTCTGTCCCAGCCGCCATTACAAAGAAAAAAACTGTTTCAGTTCTTTTGAACACTCGTAATTTTCCGTCTCATATACTGCCTTGATCAACAGTAAACTTTTCGTTTTGATGTTAGATGTATGTTATAAATTGTCTGATATTCATATTATTATTATTATTATTATTATTATTATTATTATTATTATTATTATTATTATTATCATTTACTTGAAGCTAGTAAAGAGATACGTTTGGAAGTAAATCCCGAAAAGACAAAATATATAATTATGTCTCGTGACGAGAATATTGTACGAAATCGAAATATAAAAATTGGAAATTTATCTTTTGAAGAGGTGGAAAAATTCAAATACCTGGGAGCAACAGTAACAAATATAAATGACACTCGGGAGGCAATTAAACACTGAATAAATATGGGAAATGCCTGTTATTATTTGGTTGAGAAGCTTTTATCATCCAGTCTCCTGTCAAAAAATCTGAAAGTTAGAATTTATAAAACAGTTATATTACCGGTTGTTCTTTATGGTTGTGAAACTTGGACTCTTAGTTTGAGAGAGGAACAGAGATTAAGGGTGTTTGAGAATAAGGTGCTTAGGAAAATATTTGGGGCTAAGAGGGATGAAGTTACAGGAGAATGGAGAAAGTTACACAACACAGAACTGCATGCATTGTATTCTTCACCTGACATAATTAGGAACATTAAATCAAGACGTTTGAGATGGGCAGGGCATGTAGCACGTATGGGCGAATCCAGAAATGCATAGCCTATAGAGTGTTAGTTGGGAGGCCGGAGGGAAAAAGACCTTTGGGGAGGCCGAGACGTAGATGGGAAGATAATATTAAAATAGATTTGAGGGAGGTGGGATATGATGATAAAGACTGGATTAATCTTGCTCAGGATAGGGACTAATGGCGGACTTATGTGAGGGCGGCAATGAACCTTCGGGTTCCTTAAAAGCCAGTAAGTAATTATATATAGCCTATATATATTTCGAACATGGAGTAAAACCACTAAAGGAAAAGTACCAAAAGATAAAGATTCGATCTGATGTTGTGGATTGAGCCTCGACGTAGCTCAGTGGTTAGAGCATCCAGTGCGTAGAACTGGGGGTCCCGGATTCGATTCCCGGCATGTGACTGAATTTTTCTTCATTAAAAACCAATGGTAACCATAACAGATAAGTCTGTAGGATCAGAAAATTAATGATTACATAGCGCAACGTAATTGTTTCGTATAATACGGTTGTCAGCGAAAAAGAAAAAGTTTCTTTGAACGTAGATCCAAATTTTCGTTATGTTCCCACAGAAAAATACATATATCACCACCAAAGAGGAGACTCTGTTCTTTGGGAATCTCTTAACATTTTACACAGGAAGGTTCAACCTAGAATTATCATTTCTACGGAATGATGGCAAAACCGCAGAATTACATCTTCCAGTTGGGTTAAATATCACCGCGGCCTTGACTAGCCCGACCTCACGTCCGAGCACCGAGGGTTCTGCGGAGAATGTACGGACAGTTCCCCTGCTATTAATAATAACTATAAGCACGTAGCCATGAATGAGTGTTGGCTACACGGAATCTGACAAACAAAATTCCCCAAATTCCAGAACAGGTTGGTGATGAGTCTACACTGTACATCTAACACACATGTGATTTAAGATCTCTTCTTTGACTTCCAATTCATTATTTCACATTTTTATTGCCCTTTCATGATCAATTATTACTTGGTTATTTTACGACGTTGTATCAACTGCTATGATTATGTAGACTTTGACGTGATAATGCCAGGGAAAAGAGTCCAGAGTTCAGTGCCGAAAGTTACCCAAAAAACCCAACTTCTGCTCTTAATTCAGACTTTCTTCCTCTAATACTTAATTGTCGACTACAATAATTATCTAGCTTCTGAGTGAAATGAAGATGATAATGCAAGCGAAATGAGTCCAGGGTCCAGCGTCGAAAGTTACCCAGCATTTGCTCTTAATTAGTTCATTCTTCCTGTAATATTTAATGGGTTTATTTTACAACGCTGTATCAACTACGATTGTTATCTAGCTTCTGATTGTAATGAAGGTGATAATGAAAGCGAAATGAGTCCAGGGTTCAATGCCGAAGTTACCCAACATTTGCTCTTAATTGGGTCATTCTTCCTCTAATATTTAATTGGTTTATTTTACAACGCTTCATCAACTACAATTATTATTTAGCTTCTGAGTGAAATGAATATGATAATGCCAGCGAAATGGGTCCAGGGTTCAGCGCGGGAAGTTATCCAACATTTGATCTTAATTGGGTCATTTTTTCTCTAATATTTAATTGGTTTATTTTACAACGCTTTATCAACTGCGATTTTTATCTGGCGTCTGAGCGAAATGAATGTGATAATGTCAGCGAAATGAGTCCAGGGTTCAGTGCCGAAAGTTATCCAACATTTGCTCTTAATTAGTTAATTCTTCCTGTAATATTTAATGGGTTTATTTTACAACGCTGTATCAACTACGATTATTATCTAGCGTCTGAGTGAAATGAATATGATAATGCAAGCGAAATGAGTCCAGGGTTCAGTGCCGAAAGTTATCCAACATTTGCTCTTAATTGGGTCATTCTTCCTCTGATATTTAAATGGTTTATTTTACAACGCTTTATCAACTACGATTGTTATCTAGCGTCTGAGTGAAATGAAGATGATAATGCCAGCGAAATGAGTCTAGGGTCCAGCGTCGAAAGTTACCCGACATTTGCTCTTAATTGGGTCATCTTTCCTCTAATATTTAATTGGTTAATTTTACAACGCTGTATCTACTACGATTGTTATCTAGCGTCTGAGTGAAATGAAGATGATAATGCAAGCGAAATGAGTCCAGGGTTCAGTGCCGAAAGTTACCCATCATTTGCTCTTAATTGGGTCATTCTTACTCTAATATTTAATTGTTTTATTTTACAACGCTTTATCAACTACGATTGTTATCTAGCTTCTGAGTGAAATTAAGATGATAATGCCAACGAAATGAGTCCAGGGTTCAGCGGCGAAAGTTACCCAACATTTACTCTTAATTGGGTCATTCTTTCTCTAATATGTAATTGGTTTATTTTACAACGCTTTATCAACTACGATTGTTATCTAGCTTCTGAGTGAAATGAAGATGATAATGCAAGCGAAATGAGTCCAGGGTTCAGTGCCGAAAGTTACCCAATATTTACTCTTAATTGGGTCATTATTTCTCTAATATTTAATTGGTTTATTTTACAACGCTGAATCAACTACGATTGTTATCTAGCTTCTGAGTGAAATGAAGATGATAATGCAAGCGAAATGAGTCCAGGGTCCAGCGCCGGAAGTTATCCAACTTTTGATCTTAATTGGGTCATCTTTCCTCTAATTTTTAATTGGTTTATTTTACAACGCTGCATCAACTACGATTATTATCTAGCTTCTGAGTGAAATGAAGATGATAATGCAAGCGAAATGAGTCCAGTCCAGCGCCGGATGTTATCCTACTTTTGCTCTTAATTGGGTCATTCTTCCTCTAATATTTAATTGGTTTATTTTACAACGCTTCATCAACTACAATTATTATTTAGCTTCTGAGTGAAATGAATATGATAATGCCAGCGAAATGAGTCCAGGGTTCAGCGCAGGAAGTTATCCAACATTTGATCTTAATTGGGTCATTTTTTCTCTAATATTTAATTGGTTTATTTTACAATGCTTTATCAACTACGATTGTTATCTAGCGTCTGAGTGAAATGAGGATGATAATGCCAACGAAATGAGTCCAGAGTTAGCGCCGAAAGTTATCCAGCATTTGCTCTAAATGGGTTGAGGGAAAACCCCGAAAAAACTCATCCCGGTAACTTGTCCCAACAAGGATTTGAGCCCGATTCCACTCGTTTCATGGTCAGACGTGCTAACCCTTATTCCACAGCAATGTACCTCTTCCTCTAATGAGGAAGTAAAAAAAAATTGTATGGCAAAAAGAGAGTGGAAAGGGAAGTTGAAGCATTCGTGAATTCTACAGCAGAACCGCTTTGTCTGTCACAAAGTATCTGCCAGAGATCAAATTATATATATTATGATATATTTCGTGAAATGGTTGAGGTACGGCTGGACCTATCATAAAAACTAAACTTTTATATAATGACAGAAATAACTTTCAGCGCAGCTCTCGGGTTATGTTATCGTATGTTACAAAGCGCGAATGAGGAAGAATTACTGCTGTGTTAACCGTAGTGAAAACATCAACTTTACAGATGTGCAATTTATGTGTCAGTGTTTTATTTATTGCCCTGTCTACTGTTGTAATTAAAGTACAATATTCAACCTAATTAGGTGAAAATCAGGTTCCATTTGAACTGGTTAGCAAGTGTATCCAGTTTTCTTTAAAAATATCAACTCGCAGCTTGGATGGAGATGTACATTTTTGTGTCTTGTTCCCTGACACAGTTAACAGAGACAACAATGAGTCATAAAAGAAGGCAGGTGGTGGATATTGTAGAGGTACACAATTAAATCATGATTCACAATAAATCACTAGCGGCCCTTTTTATTGTACTGACAAGTAGCCTGCCGATACTCGCTAAATTATTGTAAGATGTTCGTTGTTGGTATTGTAGTTTCCACCTGTCTCCACGGGTGTGGCGGGGGAGATACGAGAAGAGCTGACACCATTCATGTACCGCAGACAGACTGGGTTGAATGTGGAACGTCGCAGAGAATAACTACACGTAACGTGTACTTGCGTTTCTGAGTTTCACATTAGAGAACAACTTTCAAAGAAGGGTGTAACAAACAGTGCGATGCATATACTACTGATGATTATAAATTTATGTGTATTACTAATTATCCCTTCGATACTCGATGGAATTTTAGGAATGAGGAAATTAATATGAACTTGGTATTTACCTTATTTCTGAAATAGAAATTAGATTTTGAGAGCAATCAAATATCCCTTACAAATCATGGAGCGTGTTCACTTTTGAACAATGTCAGGAGTAAGACACTCCACGCGCTTTTGTATCATAGCCTATATACGAACCCATTGTGCTGGAAAATTTTGCCTTAAGGGTTTAGGTACAGTTTACAGCAGTAAATCTTTTTGGAAACATTCAACTTTTTTTTCCTCCGTTACTGTATCTTGTACAATAATGAAACTTGGTATGTGTAAATCACTGTCCATCAGCTACATATAAAAAAATATTTTTACGATAAAAAAAAATTATATACTTTTTTTCAAAATTTAAAATGGTGGCAGTTCACTGTGCAGTGATTAAGCGTTTCCCTTATAAGTTATAAACTTGTTAACTTTTTCATGTTCTCTCTCTTTTATTTTATTGCTGAAATTCATGTTTACAACATTATGCTCTTTGAACTATATTCCTTAATAAATAATATATTTTTTATTTTGTATTAGAAGAAAATACTGTCATCTGACCATTTTTTAAATGAATTTATTTTTATCAGACAATCCATCAAAGATAGAGAAGTGATCTTGCATTACATTGTAGAAATGGCATGCATAAATACACTCAAATAATTTCATAACAGTATGTTGGATAGTTTTCGAGTTATGTGGGAAACGCTTCATCACTGCACAGTGAACTGAATTTTGAAAAAAAAAAAAAAAAAATGTAGCCTAAATAATTTTTTTAAATCGTAAAAATATTTTTTTTTCATATAGAAGGACAGAGTTTAACACTTGCTAATTTTCATTATTGTACAAGATACAGTAATGGAGGAAAAATGTTGAATTTTTCCAAAATTTTACTGCTGTAAGCTGTACCTAACCACTTAAGACAATTCATTCAAAAACAGCTTTATTTTTCGTGTCTTGAGCATACTCTCAAATAAAAATATGTAAATTGGATTGAAAAATTTATATTTTTCATTTTTAATATTAAAAATTGTTCATGTTGTGGAGGGTGGTATTGTATGGGACAGAAACATGGACATTACGACGAAGTGAAGAGAAGCGACTAGAAGCATTTGAAATGTGGATATGGAGAAGAATGGAGCGTGTGAAATGAACAGACAGAATAAGAAATGAAGCTGTGTTGGAAAGAGCGGATGAAGAAAGAATGATGCTGAAACTGATCAGGAAGAGAAAAATGAGTTGATTGGGTCACTGCCTGAGAAGAAATTGCCTACTGAAGGATGCACTCGAAGGAATGGTGAACGGGAGAAGAGTTCGTGACAGAAGAAGATATCAGATGATAGACGATATTAAGATATATGGATCATATGCGGAGACTAAGAGGAAGGCAGAAGATAAAAAAGATTAAAGAATGCTGGTTTTGCAGTAAAAGACCTGTTCTTGGACAGAAAACTACGAATGAAAGAATGAATTTTTAAATTCGTTGTGATACTTCCATTTGCAATGTGATTTCTAATAATACGAGTCAGTCGATCCTAGTAGCTGGTTCCCTCCGAAGTTTCCCTCAGGATAGCTGGCGTCCATTTCGACCGGTACGAGTCTCATCCGGTAAAGCGAATCACTCGGTAATGAGTTTTGGAATAATATTCTGGGGAAATTCCACGGATAGTAACAGTATATTCCTATTACAAAAAAGAGTAATTAGAATAATAGTAGGTGCCAAATCTAAGGAATCTTGTAGGATTATTTTCAAAAAACTACAAATAATGCCCATGGTTTGTCAGTATATCTTTTCATTAATAATCTTCCTCGTATGTAATCGTGAAAACTTTGTAAGTAATTCAACAGTTCATAGCATAAATACACGTAAAAAATGACTTTCATACTCCATCGGCAAGTCTATCGTGCTATCAAAAAGGAGTGCGTTATATGGCAGTAAAATTTTTTAATATCCTCCCTATCGATATAAAAAATGAAACTCAAAACATAAAATTATTTAGGGCCAAATTAAAGAAGTACCTAATTTCTCACGCCTTCTATTCTGTAGGTGAATTCATGACATTCAATAACGCTTCATGAAATGGATACTAAAACTTTGTGTTGTACTAGTAGACTATATCGTAAATCTCGTCTATATATATTTCATCTAGACTGTGACTATAAATTAAAATTTTATAATAGTATTAAGTTTTTTGACTTGTTCCATATTCTAGCTGTAAGCATGTACAGGGACATAATTTTATTTTTATTTCAATTTTTATTGTACCTGTGTTTTTTAATGTACTTCACTCCCACCTCTTCTACTAATGAAGTTCCAACTGTCCTCTACACACAGATACAAGACCGCTTATAGTAAACAGCACTGAGTTATTGAGTATAGTACGTTCCAGAAATACCTTCGCGTTTTCCAGTGACGAAAGAGCTTTCAATATTGAACCATATTTTCGCACAGGTACTGGTCGTTTGCCTACGTCGCATCCCCATTTCCCCCACCTGCTTCTGTTCGCCCCTCTGTAAAAGCTGGGCTGTCTTAGCTCTTTTCTGAAAACATTAATTTCTGTTATGAATTAGACGTTTACGTAATATTATACAACTGTTTAAAATAACTTAAATAAAAGGGCCTCGTTAAGTAATTAACTGTCACGTGATTTCCCCCTTTCTACGATTCTGCGGCATAATCACTTGGACGTACAGTAGATAGCATGTCTTGAGTAATTTTATCTGTGCGGGTCGGGCAGAAGTGAAGATTGAATTTACAGTACGTAAGGTACTCTTTTATAGACTAGGTACAAATTATTTCAACATGAGTTACTGGTACGAAGGACGAAAGTGGCAATTGGAATTAGATGCAATAGTCTATAGTGCGATAATATGCACAAAAGAACTGAAGCCTGTATCGAAATGAACGGCCACTATTTTCAAAAATGTGTTTAAATATCCATATTATGATTATTTTTCAATTTACCTTCATTCTCTATATTGTACGCTAATGTGCTGTAGACAGTATAATATACACTGCCTAATGAATACGTTCGCATGGATAACTAAGTTCGTGAGTAAAAACACTTATTGTTAATACAGTACTGTATTAAGATTAAACAAAAACTTAATGAAAATTATCGAACTCAAAATCGCGATATTTCCTAGTTTACGTAAATGGATGAACTACTTTTCTTCCCTACTATATCTAGAAGAGTGATTTGTTTGTGTTTTACACCAGTATCATCGAACTACAGTCGTGGAAGGGAGTAGCAATCTGTGTTTCCGGTTCTCTAAAGGTATAGCCAGGTTAATATTAAAAATGTTATTAAAAATAAAATGATGTCCCTGTATTAATACCATGGAATGTTAATAAATACAATATAATACAAAACACATTGTAGGCAAATCAAGATTTCCACGTATAACTCCCTGTAAAGTTGATTTGAATAATTTCGAGGGAAAAATTGTTCCGGAGCCGGGTATCGAACCCGGGACCTTTGGTTTAACGTACCAACGCTCTACCACTGAGCTACTCGGGAACTCTAACCGACACCGATCCAATTTTTCCCTCTATATCCACAGACCTCAAAGTGGGCTGACAACCGTCAAGCAACCAACTTCGAGTGCACACTAACTCCGTGTGACTTAAATTGTGGTTTTCTGTTAACGAACAGTGACGTGTATTATGCAATTCAAGATTTTCAGGTATAACTCCCTGTAAAGTTGATTTGAATAATTTCGAGGGAAAAATTGTTCCGGAGCCGGGTATCGAACCCGGGACCTTTGGTTTAACGTACATTGTAGGCATTAATGGTTCACGACACTGTACAAACAAATGAATTACTGTGATGTATTATATGAAATGATATACTGTACGTTACTTATCCACATAAAATTAAATACAGTAGAATATTACATCTGTCAATTTTATTCACGGTGCGAAATGATTTATTATTTATTATCTATCTGTCTCTTAACGTAACGTTATTGAAATATTGCCGGTTTTATGTCTTGAAATCTCTCTCGACGAATACAGTAACCATGGCAACCCTTCTCATACAGAGGCTGCTATATACTAGCATCTTGGTTTTACTAGGCTCTTGAGCGTGCAGAATGTAGGCTGTTGACATCGCAACGCCTCTGCGCCCTGACGACATCATCTCCGCCCCTCGACTCCCAGGTGCTTCGAGGACTTCTTAACCGTGACTTTTATTGTGGTCGAGTCGTAGGCGGGCAATGGCAATCGTCATCGGTTCCCATTCGAATGTCACCGCCCACTTCCCGTATTTGTTTTGCTTGCTTTCGATTCCATTCCTCAGCATGCATCCAACATTCAGCTGATGATCAGCAGCATAGACATCCGGATTAGAGTACCGAAAACCGCTAGAGATTTGTAGTGGAATATGTAGCTTGTTGTTTGTTTTTCTTATTTCACTCTTATTTTTAACCAGTAAACCAATTTTGTAATGATTACAATTAATAGTCCTCCAACAATTAGGCCAATAAATCACTCCAAACCCATTATTATTATTATTATTATTATTATTATTATTATTATTATATTATTATTATTATTATTATTATTATTATTATTATTTTTGTGCGAGATCGTGCGTATTTGCTTGTTTTCCGCACAGAACCAATACGCGGTAAGTGTGAAATACCACATTCAGTATTACCAACGTAACACACATAACAATTTCCCTCTTCTTACCGCTTAAGCGCGACATTCATTTTACTGCTTTAGGCTTTTAACATATTATTTTTAGAGACGTTTAACACAGTAATAATTATAAATTGGAAACTTACCACTGCAATTTCACCTAAATTGCAATGTTAATTATTGTTTTTAAATATTTGCAAAAATTAAGTAAAGTCTACTACTCCACGAAACTTATTGCATTCCTGATACAAGTAACATTAAGGAAGCCGTGAAAAAATCAACAAGATTCCAGGTGCCGATGTTATTACTGCAATATGTTATATAAATAATATTGTTAAAATATTAAAATGAAAAATAAATCATTACATAACCTTACCTTTTGTTTTAAGTTCGCATTTATAGACTGGGGAAAAAAAAGACAGACGTATATCACGACCTGCTGGAGTATAGTAAACACAGAAAACATTTTATAGCAACAATGTGGAAGAAAGATATTTTGGTTTTCCGAAGTTGGCGTCATTAAACAGAAACCAACATGGAGATTTCATTGCAAGTAATTAGAAATTCGTCTTTCAGGTATGTAATAAACGATCTTCGCACAAAATAATGTACGATACACGAGCGGTATGTTTGTTTTCATGTTCTCGGAAATTAAAAAAGCTCAACTACGTTTCGCTTTTTCAATCTTTTCCTCGAACATGAAAACGTCAACATACCGCTCTTGTAACGTATATTACTATATTATTATTATTATTATTATTATTATTATTATTATTATTATTATTATTATTATTATTATTGGCGGCCGGGTAGCTCAGTTGTTAGAGCAGCTGGCTACGGACTGGACGGTCCGGGCTTCGATCTCGAGTGGTGATGGGATTTTTCTCGTTGCCAAACTTTCAGAACGGCCCGAGGTTCACTCAGCCTCTTATAAAATTGAGTACCGGGTCTTTCCCGGGGGTAAAAGGTGGTCAGAGCGTGGTGCCGACCACACCACCTCATTCTAGTGTCGAGGTCATGGAAAGCATGGGGCTCTACCTCCATGCCTCCCAAGTACTTTCATGGCATGTAACGGGGACACCTTTTTTAATCATTATTATTGTTATTATTATTATTATTATTATTATTATTATTATTATTATTATTTATTATATTCAGCTTTTTAGGAGTCTTGAGATTATCTTCACAATTATTTATGCTGTTTTGAACACTTATGTTTTTCTTTTCTCTAGCATTTCTTTCACACCATCCTATGTGATTGTTCCTTCTTACAGAAGGAATAATCATGACACTTGTCCAACCAATCAGAGGCTTTCATTTCGGCCACATTATCAAGTTATTTAAATTCTTTACTTACTTACATACAAATGGCTTTTAAGGAACCCGCAGGTTCATCGCCGCCCTCACATAAGCCCGTCATCGGTCCCTACCCTGTGCAAGATTAATCCAGTCTCTACCATGATATTCCACTTCCCTCAAATTCATTTCAATATTATCCTCTCATCTACGTCTCGGCCTCTCCAAAGGTCTTTTTTCCCTCCGGCCTCCTAACACACTATATGCATTTATGGATTCGTCCATACGTGTCCATCTCAAACGTCTGGATTTAATGTTCCTAATTATGTCAGGTGAAGAATACAATGCGTGCAGTTCTGCCTTGTTTAACTTTCTCCATTCTCCTGCAACTTTATCTCTTAGCGCCAATTGTTTTCCTTTTCACCTTATTCTCAAACGCCCTTAATCTCTGTTCCTCTCTCAAAGTGAGAGTCCAAGTTTCACAACTATACAAAACAACCGGTAATATAACTGTTTTATAAATTCTAACTTTCAGATTTGTTGACAGCAAACCAGTTGACAAAATCTTCTCAACCGAATAATAAGAGGCATTTCCCATATTCATTCTGCGTTTAATTTCCTCCCGTCTGTCATTTGTATCTGTTACTGTTGCTCCAAGATATTTGAATTTTCCACCTTTCCGAAGGATAAATCTCCAATTTTTATTTTTCCATTTCATACAATATTCTGATCACGAGACATAATCATATACTTTGTCTTTTTCGGGATTTACTTCCAAACCTATCGCTTTACTCGCTTCAACTAAAATTTCCGTGCGATGAAAGAGCAATGCAACGGAGAAAAATTCTCTCCGGCGCCGGGATTTGAACCCGGGTTTTCAGCTCTACGTGCTGATGCTTTATCCACTAAGCCACACCGGATACCCACCCCGGCGTCGGACAGAATCATCTCAAATTAAGTTCCAACTCTTGGGTTCGGACAGAACCATCTCAAATTAAGTTCCAATTCTTGGGTTCAACCCAAGAGTTGGACGATTTTGTCTGACGCCGGGGTGGGTATCCGGTGTGGCTTAGTGGCTAAAGCATCAGCATGTAGAGCTGAAAACCCGGGTTCAAATCCCGGCGCCGGAGAGAATTTTCTCTGTTCCATTACTCTTTCATCGCATGATGCCGCAGAATATCTGCATGGAAATATCATATGCACTTCGGTACATTAAAATAATATATAAAATTTCCGTGTTTTCCCTAATCGTTTGTAGATTTTCTCTTAACATATTAACGTCATCCGCATAGACAAGAAGCTGATGTAACCCATTCAATATTATTATTATTATTATTATTATTATTATTACTACTACTATTACTACTACTACTACTACTATTAGTACTACTACTACTACTACTACTACTACTATTACTACTACTACTACTACTATTACTACTACTACTACTATTACTACTACTATTACTACTACTACTATTACTACTACTACTACTACTATTACTACTACTACTACTATTACTACTACTACTATTACTACTACTACTACTATTACTACTACTATTACTATTACTACTACTACTATTACTACTACTACTATTACTACTACTACTATTACTACTACTACTATTACTATTACTACTACTACTATTACTACTACTATTACTACTACTATTACTACTACTATTACTACTACTACTACTATTACCACTACTACTTCTATTACTACTACTACTACTATTACTACTACTACTACTATTACTACTACTACTACTATTACTACTACTACTATTACTACTACTACTATTACCACTACTACTACTATTACTACTACTACTATTACTACTACTACTATTACTACTACTATTACTACTACTACTACTACTACTATTACTACTACTACTACTACTACTATTACTACTACTACTATTACTACTACTACTACTACTACTACTACTATTACTACTACTACTACTACTACTACTACTACTACTACTTACGAATAATTGAGGATTTCAGTTCATATCCAGATTCTTAACGTACAAGAGACTACGGTTGTGAGTAGCAGGACTTCATTGTCGTACTGTACTGTTAGCGTGGTGATAATTCAGAGAAAACGGGACAGAAAACTCTGTGTGTAGACCTACACAGAACCTCGATGGAAGGCAGAGATACCTTCACTGCCGTGATGGACTTGCAGCCGGAAACAAAGGCACTTAACCCACAGCGGGAGACGATTTAACTCTGAAGTTGCAAGTTTATTGAGCTAACTAGATCCTTAAGAATGAAGCATTACATTCTCCACAACGGGTATTGCAGCTAAAGGTAGGGAAAATATTTTTGATGCATTGTTGCGAGTATAAAAAGTACAAATCGTCCTCGGTGATCTAACGGTTACTAGGCCTATATTAGCTACTGCATCCGAGGTTCGCTGGTTCAAACCTGGCCGAGAGCAAAGAATTTTAAAGGGCCAGAAAGGGGAAAAGCCGGCCTCGACCCAAAATTGACCGACTCACCCCGACGTAATTTTCGGTGCGTTAATCGTATAGTCCAACTCGTCTCGGGTGTGTAAGAAGAGGTGAAACTAGCATATAGGAAATTATACAGTATGGACACTTCGCGTCGGTGCCTTTGATGTAGTAGGACTGATTTCAATGACCTTCAAACCAGATTGAGCGTGAGATTCTGCCTTTTCCCTAGAGTTGGTGCTGACAACACATCAGCTAGCAGTCGACACAGCGGAAATATACACAATAATACAGGGACATCATTTTATTTTTACTAACATTTTTAATATTAACGTGATTTCCTCCCTTTCTACGACGCTGCGACGAAACCACTTGGACGGACAGTAGATAGTATGTCTGAGTAATTTTATCTTTTTAGATCGGGTAGAAGTGAAGATTGAATTTACAGTACTTAAGGTACTCTTTTATAGAGTAGGTACAGAATTATTTCAACATGAGTTACTGATACGAAGTACGAACCTGGTAATTGGAATTACGTACAATAGTCTATAGCGCGATAATGTGCAGATTACAACTGAAGCCTGTATCGAAATGAACGGCCACCATTTTAAAAAATATGTTTAAATATCCATATTATGTTTATTTTTCAATTTAACTTCATTCTCTATATTGTACGCTAATGTGCTGTAGACAGTATAATATATACTGCATAATGAATACGTTAGCATGGACAGCTCAATTCGTGAGTAAAACCACTCATTGTTAATACTGTACTTTATTTTGATTAAACAAAAACCTAATGAAAAATATCAAACTCAAAATCGCGATATTTCCTCGTTTACGTAAATGGATGAACTACTTTTCTTCCCTCCTATACCTAGTAAAGTGATTTGTTTGTATTTTACGCCAATATTATCGAACTACAGTTGTGGAAGGGGGTGGAAAACGGGTTGTCCGGTTCTTAATCGTTGATCCAAAAGTATAGCCAGGTTAATATTAGAAATGTTAGTCAAAATAAAATGATGTCCCTGTAGAATGCAAATTTTCTTGAATATCAGAATGTCACTTTCACGTATTCAGGAGTAGCCTATTTTCATTACTACACATATTGACTTTATTATTGCACAAATGGTGTATGATGTACACACACGAAAAAACCTGCTGTTGCAAGAATAATTTAAGAATATTTATATAACTTTAATCCAGTGTCACAACATTTTTATTAAATTTTAGCTCGTAATGTTATTTTACACACATGCTCAGTCATTACTTCAGCTTGGCTCGTTTAAACAGCTCTGAGCGCTGTCTGATTCGTTTAAAATTGTGCCCCTTTGCACACGGCACAATACAGTGATTACCGCCCACAATTCCTGACTCTCGAGCCATTGTCGCTTCTTGGCTTGTTCTTCCAACTGTCACCACGGCCATTGTTAACAGCCACTGCTCGCTATGATTCTGCAACTTCTAGGCATGTCCGTTCCTTTCAGACGTCACCGAAAGAAACGAATAAAAAAGTTACTGTTGAGGTTTCTGTGACGACAAATTGGTGACCATATGGTTTAGAGACTGTGGCGCAAATTGGTGAAGCCATCCACCTTAACTGTGCCGCAATAGATTCTCTTCTAAGAGCAGAAAACATTGCTTAGAGTTCAGAATTCCTCGAATTTAATTGGTGTATCGTAGGTAATTAAGTTATATTTAAAGACAAAGTACAAACGTGTTTCCTGACAACATAATTAGATCAATGAAAAATATCTTTTTCATTTAATTTTTCATTCAGTGTTCTGCCCAAGAACAGGTCTTTCACTGCAAACCCAGCTTTCTCCAGTCTTTCCTATTTTCTGCCTTCCTCTTTGTTTTCTCATATGATCCATATATATTTTTTTACCTTTCTCTTTATTTCCTCATATGATCCATATATCTTTTCTGCTTTCCTCTTTATTTCCTCATATGATCCATATATCTTAATGTCATCTATCATCCGATATCTTCTTCTACCCCGACCTCTCCTTCCGTTCACCATTCCTTCCAATCCATCATTCTGTAGCCAGTTTGTTCTCAACCAGTGACCCAACCAATTCCTTTTTCTCTTCGTGATAAATTGCACATCATTCTTTCTTCCCCCACTCTTTCCAACACAGCTTTATTTCTTATTCTCTCTGTCCACTTCACACGCTCCATTCTTCTCCATATCCACATTTCAAACTTCTATTCGTTTCTCTTCACTTTGTTGTAATGTCCATGTTTCTGCCCCATACAATGCCACACTCCATACAAAGCACTTCAGTAATCTCTTCCTTGGTTCTTTTTCCAGAGGTCTGCAGAAGATGCTCCTTTTTCTATTAAAAGCTTCCTTGGCCATTTTATTTATTTTAGTAGGTTATTTTACGACGCTTTATCAACATCTTAGGTTATTTAAGGTCTGAGTGA
The DNA here is from genome assembly GCA_025594305.2 of Periplaneta americana. Classification (NCBI taxonomy): domain Eukaryota; kingdom Metazoa; phylum Arthropoda; class Insecta; order Blattodea; family Blattidae; genus Periplaneta; species Periplaneta americana. The sequence continues at coordinate 13,269,794 of JAJSOF020000036.1, read as the reverse complement.
GATGAAAGTGATAATGCCGGTGAAATGAATCCGGGGTCCAACACCGGAAGTTACCCAGCATTTGCTCATATTGGGTTGAGGAAAAACTCTGGAAAAAACCTCAATCAGGTAACTTGCCCCGACCGGGAATCGAACCCGGGCCACCTGGTTTCGTAGCTAGATGCTCTAGCCGTTACTGCACAGGTAAAGACCCAAAGGTGTTAAAGCGAGTATAAATAACAGCGAGGAAAAAAGAAAAAAATACATTTAAAAGTTTTTATAAGAAATAACTGCTAAAAATTAAATATGGGCGCATAAAATTATTTTTAAACACTGTTTTCTCCTTACCTTATGACCAGGCTTCGAGACTTGGGGCCCGATACAATAAGTTTACTATGCATGTACTATAGGTTGTTGACTCGCTGCAGGTAGTGAAAGGTAGAGGTGTGTTGAGGTAACAACGTTGCTATTTAGAGTAGAGTACGGTAGTATGGGGAACACACCCATCTGTACATTCTGCAAGTAAATATACATTACACAATGACAATGTCAAAAGAATGTGAAAAGCATTTATTCTCCTGTCTTTTATAAGCATTTGTGTTTAATTATACACAGTGTTAATGTTGGAAATAAGCATGTAGCAATTTCAATTTTTTCATTAATCCTATTGGTCGTCTTTAGGAAGTGCAGTTGCAGTACCGAATTTCAATGTACAAGATACATTTTCAGTGTCTCAAACGTAAATATTTTTCGGTTAAATTCCTAACACAGTTTGTACTGTGAAAAGCTGCGCTGTACGTCGCATGACGTGATAGGAGCAAAACGAAAAAAAAAACCTAGCAGTCCTTTATTCTCGGGTGACTCTATGTCCACTAATTTGCTGTTTATATTACACAATGTTCCATATCCGTTATTTTTCCATAAAATTGATTTCCACTTCTGTTTCACACGTTCAGTAACCAGTGTACTTGGTGTCTCATTAATTCTCTGTGTCATTTCCTGAACTAATTTGAGGGCTTCCGGCATCTCTTCCTCTGACTTTTCTAACCGTGTAATAGTTTTTATTATATTGGGTTATTTTACGACGCTGTATGAACATCTAGGTTATTTAGTGTCTGAATGATATAAAGATGATAATGCCGGTGAAATGAGTCGGGGTCCAGTACCGAAAGTTACCCAGCATTTGCTCGTATTGGGTTGAGGGAAAACCCCGGAAAAAACCTCAACAAGGTAACTTACCACGACCGGGATTCGAACCCGGGCCACCTGGTTTCGCGGACAGACGCGCTGACCGTTACTCCACAGGTGTGGACCCGTGTAATAGTTTCAGACATAGTTTGAAAATAGGTTTGTATGAAAACCAAATTATTCGTCAGAACCTTCAAATCCAGAGCGTTTTTCTTTGCGTATTTGTTGGCATTCATTCTACAGTACCCCCACCTACTGTACGCTTTACCACTATACTCAGAACGCCGTTATGCGGATTTCCCACTGAACTGTTCTATCGGGTCCGGAGTGTCGAAGCCTGCTTATGACAATGCTAAGAAATGGAAGGTATAATCTTCCTCCTCAAGAGGAACAGCAACAGAAGAACCAAAACCTACGTGTTTAGTCGTGTTACGATGGAAGGTTTCTTTTGTTTAGTAAATCACATCATTGAGGTGCGATTAAAGAAAGTTACGTTAAAATGAGATATCACGATCATACATCCGGACTAGAGAAAGAACAAAACCCTGGAATTTTACAACCACCGCACTTCTATAGTACTTCATGTTAGTACTGTTCGTTCTTGGAAGGAGTGAGGAAAACCAAGAACACAGGCGTCTGGCACGACTGTCTGGGATGCTAGCCGCTATCCCACGATACTCTTTTCTTGGGTTTCGCGGTAACAGGAGCGGATTCCCGGAGGATCCCCGTTCACACCTCTCAATTAGAATGGTTGAACGATAACCTCTGCGAACCGGAAACAGGAAACGACAGCGAAGGCGCGCGAACACAGCGATAAAAGTCGCCACGTGATTTGAGAGATTTTGCCCCGAGCCACGAAAAACGCTACAGCCACGTGACTGCGCTCTGAGGCGGGGTGCAATAACGGCGCAAGCGACAGTTGCGTTTCTGTGAGTGAATTTCAAGGATGATAGATATTCTAGTTCAATTCCAGCGTTGATGGCATTGCCAATTGCAATTAATTCTTTCTCCCTCTCTTTCTTTAGACAGAATTGGACATTCATGCTTTTTCAGGCAACTTAATCTCTGAGGACTAAAGGCTGGTTCACAATAAATCGGGAACGGAAACGAGAACAAGAACGGAAATATTATTAAAATAAATGTATTTAAATGTGAGCATTCACAATTAACGAGACGCTTACCAGATCCCGGGAACGGGAAGGTGAAAGCTAATTTGACTGGTTACATTTATTTTGCCGTTCTCGTTCTCGTTTTCGTCCCCGGTTTATTGTGAACCAGCTTTAAGACATTATGACATTCCCCTGACGAAAGTTCCCTAAGACAAATGGCCACTCTTATCCGGAACTAGCAGCCACAGAGGAGTCTATATTGAAGGGATGGTTGGATTGATGTGTACTACGTGGGGTGTACTACGTTAAAATGACAATATTTATGTAGAAAAATGATTAAAATAATATACAAAATAATGGGTACTAATTGGAAAAATGTGTAGAGAAAATATTAAAAGAAATAAATAATATTTTACATTAATAATGGGGATTTATGACCAAAATTAAATGAAAGTACCCCAAAATTGACCGAATAAAACAAAAAATGCTCTTATGAGTTGTAAGAGGTAAAAAATGCAAAAATATGCCCTAACAAATATGTTTTAAACCACTCAGTTTATCACATAACATATAAATACTAAAGCAGCTATGTTTCTGGCTTACTAGAAAAAAGATGCAATTTCATCAAAATCCTAGGCCTAGTGATAAATGTCGGAAAATGTGAAATAGTAGAAAACAGACACTAAAGATGGCGTAAGGTATAGAAAGTATAGTGCGCTTATATTATAGATGCCTTAATAATTATGAAATTATTGAGATAATGAATCCAAGTTATATATTTTGTGCGAGATCGTGCGTATTTGTTTTGTTTCCGCACAAAACCAATCCGCGGAAAATGTAAAATTCCACATTCAGTATTCCCAACCTAACACACATAACAATTTCCCTCTTCTTACCGCTTAAGTGACATATTGATTTTACTGCTTTAGGCTTTTAACATATTATTTTTAGAGACGTTTAACATAGTAATAATTATAAATTGGAAACTTACCACTGCAATTTCACCTAAATTGCACTGTTAATTATTGTTTTTAAATATTTGCAAAAATTAAGTAAAGTCTAAATCATTACATAACCTTACCGTTTGTTTTTAAGTTCGCATTTATAGACTGGGGGGGGGGGAAGATAGACGTATATCACGGCCTGCTGAAGTATAGTAAACACAGAAAACATTTGAAAGCAACAATGTTGAAGACAGATATTTTTGTTTTTCAAATTTGCCGTCATTGAACAGAAACCAAGATGGAGATTTCATTGCAGCTAATTAGAAATTCCTCTTTCAGGTATGTAATAAACGATCTTCGCACAAAATAATGTACGATACACGAGCGGTATGTTTTCTTTCAATTCTCGGAAATTAAAAAAGCTCAACTACTTCCTCGAACATGAAAACTTCAACATACCGCTCTTGTAACGCATATTACTATTTCTAAAATAGAAGAAATGAACTTCCAGATGAGGCAAAAACGTTATTTAGTCTACTAAAATTTTGAAAAAATCTGGCATTTATAGAGTCAATGTAGGCCTATACCTTAATGAAAAATGATAATATATAGCCTAATTGATGTAGCGATAATGTTGGGATAACAAAGTGCACTCAGAGGAAAGCATCTGTACAGTCTCTTTGTCTATCATAAATATCACAGGATCTGTCAATAATAGAGAACCTATCCATTTTAGGCAGATTACTTGTTATGTGCTGAGCAGAGTTGAGAAAAGGAAAATACGTACATCTTAGCCTTTGTGTAGGGGAGCGGTGATCAAAACGGGTGTCGTGAGTACATCGTGTAATCACAGACATTCAAACGGGTACGAGGAGTTTCCTGTACATTGCTGTGTGTTTCATTCACTTACTGAAGGCAAGCAGTGGCGGTATCATGTCGCTCTACAAACTCTATCTCTACAACCAGTAAGAGGTGGTTTCGTAAAGAATGAGGAGAACTTCTTTGTTGTTCTGTCGGACAAAATGTAATAGGTTTACTTTGTTCAACCGTTCAATTAGGAGTATATAGAAACATTAATTGCCACGCTGAATAATGTATTATTATTATTATTATTATTATTATTATTATTATTATTATTATTATTATTATTATTACTGATCACTAATATTCAGTAATTTCATCACTATACAATTTTGTTATTCTAGATTTAATTTGTAATTCAGTAAATATAAAATATTCTTTGTTTCTCTATGATAAATTATCTAGCTTTAATTATTCAGGTAATCTTTTCGTACTTTGATTTTACTGTAATTGTAAATTTAATACTAATTGTAATATTATTTGTAATTGTAATTGTAAATTTAATACTAATTGTAATTTTATTGTTGATATTGTAGTTGGGATCTCCTGGTAGAGGGGCAGAGAAGGCCTGACGGCCTTATCTCTACCAGGTTAAATAAATAAATACTACTACTACTACTACTATGTGTTTCTATAATTCTCCTGTATGTGTATGAATATTATATAAAGTTATTGGGTTAAAACTCTCAATTTTAATCTTCTCTAATCTTTAGATGAGGGTAACTATTTATCAGTTATTCATTTAATAATAATATTGTAGAAAAACTGATCCAATATTATGTGCCAACGAACTGTTAAACGCCCGAATTGACATGTCTTAAATCATAGCCAGGAAGAGAAAGATGAGATAAATAAATGTAAGGAAGTCAGCTACCTAATGGGGTTTGAAATATCTCGTGCTCTAAAGCCTTCTAGTAGAACATAATTTCTCGAAAGAGTAATGATTAAAATAGCTTAAATAACTTGTCCATAAGAAGTTTGTCATTTTGAAAAACTACGAATTTCTCGACCAAGTATCGAGAGAAGAAATTAGAAAATTTCTGATTGTATTCAAGAGGAAGGTTAAAAAAGAAGCAAGAAAAATCGTATTTCACTGACTCTTGATGACAGCAGTGACATTACTGATACAGCAAAGCTTGAGAATTTTATCCGCGGGATTGATCTAGATGTTAGTACAGGAACCACCACTGGTTGTAGTTTTCATGCCAAGTACCTTTCCTCCATCTGCTTACTTCATAGGCTGTCTGTCGCATGTAATCACTGCAGCTCGAGTTTTGGTCACCTCTGGTGTAGGCTATATCTTTAAAAGTAGGGCTAGGATTTTGATGAAATTGCATCTTTGTTCTAGTAAGCCAGAAACATAGCTGCTTTGGTATTTATATGTTATGTGATAAACTGAGTGGTTTAAGACATATTTGTTAGGGCATTTTTTTTTTTTTGCATTTTTTGCTTGTTTCAACTCATAAGAGCATCTTTTGTTTTTTTCGAACCATTTTGAGGCATTTTCGTTTAATTTTGGTCATAAATCCCCATTATTAATATAAAAAAATGTTAATTTCCTTTGATATTTTGTGTACATATTTTGTCCATTAATACCCATTATTTTTTTACTTGGTTATTTAACGACGCTGTATCAACTACAAGGTTATTTAGCGTCGATGGAATTGGTGATAGCGATATATTTGGCGAGATGAAGTCGAGGATTCGCCATAGACTACCTGACATTTGTCTTTCGGTTGGGAAAAAATTCGGGGAAAAAAACCCAACCAGATAATCAGCCCAAGCGGGAATCGAACCTGCGCTCGAGCGCAACTCCGGATCGGCAGGCAAGCACCTTAACCGACCGAGCTACGCCGGCGGTTAATACCCATTATTTTGTATAATATTTTAATCGTTCTTCTACACAAATATTGCCATTTTAACGTAGTACACGCCAACCACCCCTTCAATATAGACTCCTCTATACCTGCTAATTCAGGATAATAGTGGCCTTGTGGTGGACTACATGGAACTACATCACTTAAAATAATTTATTAAAGTGTACGACTTAGAAAAAATTATGTAAAATTGAATAAACTTAAACGTTGGTACTAGAATTTAATTTAATTACTAGTCTAAATATTAAGTAGTACAAAACCTCTTTTCCTACTAAGCCAATTGTGTAAAATCAATTTTTAGGGCATTTTTAAGGGCATTTTTGAAAGATTTTTAGGTCATAAATGCATTGTTTTTAGGACATTTTTTCATGATTTATAGGTCATCAAAATCCTAGCCCTATTTATAAGAAATTGCATTTTCAGTCATAAAAATATAAGCGATGGACACGGCATTTCGAGCATAAACTGAGCATTATGTTTTTATTTTTTAGTAGGTTATTTTACGACGCTTTATCAACAGCTTAGGTTATTTAGCGTCTGAATGAGATAAAGGTGATAATGTCGGTGAAATGAGTCCGGGTCCAACACCGAAAGTTGCCCAGCATTGGCTCATATTGGGTTGAGGGAGAACCCCGGAAAAAACCTCAACCAGGTAATTTGCCCCGACCGGGAATCGAACCCGGGCCACCTGGTTTCGCGGCTAGACGCGCTAACCGTTACTCCACAGGCGTGGACAGCATTATGTTCCGTCCGTCTTGATCCCCTCGTATATTTTTACACAGCATGGTTATTACATGGATATGGTCACATGAGATCATATCTGTCAGATATCATCTGCAAATTCTTCTCAACGTGAGCCGTTGTTGCTTGTAATAGCTAATTTTCAAGAAAAGAAAAAGGAGAAGAGAAGACCAAAACAACTTTAAAAGGGAAGTTGTTTTTATTTATGTCGCCCGGGGGAATATTTGTAACGTAAGCTGGGCCGGACTCATGAAGCAAGAGTAGCTTTTTGATTGGTCTAGAAACTGTAATCCATGCCCATTGCTGAAGGCAACAATTCGGTCAGAATGAAGGGAAAACGAGTGAGGTACGTTAAAGCTGGAGTGGTAGCCAGTGCTGCGAACGATCTTGCAACGACAAGACTAGACGCGACGACACCCGGCACGCCGTGTTGCTAGTGCGAAAATCTCCCGACTCCGAAAAGACAAAGACAGAAGAAAGTTAGGAGTCAGCTCGTTTGCATTTGTTTTAATCCGCGCGTTAGGTGTCACTGACCTAGGACTATGTTGCTAAGGTGACCCATACATGCCAATAGCCCTTCGTGAATTCCCAGTAAGTTGACAGTCGTAATGTTATTGTGGTGCAGCCTTTGGATTTACTTATGGCTACAACAAGTGTAACAGAAAATTTATAAATGTGGATTTCTACAGGTGTGGACCTAAAGGAGTTGTCAAGTAATGAGGTTTGTTACTTTTATATAACAATGCTTTTTTTAAGTTGTTTTGTGTCGTAGTGAACACCGTGTGAAAAATTTGAGTATATATTTGTTACCCAAGTGTCGAATATTGGATATAAAGTAATTTTATCAACAGTAATCTCACTAGAAGTTTTGATTTATCTAGAGAAAATCAAACCTCGAGTATGATTTAATTAACTATTACACGATTCGAACAAAGTATATAAATATTAGAAGTAACAAAGTACTCCAATACAATAAAATATTAATTGGCTTACGAAAATACAAAACTGTCTTCAAATTTGTACCATCTCAACATTATAGTAGATGGCATTAGTGTTTTATGATTATGTTTTCTTGTTATCAGTTGTGCCAACTATGGAATCTTCATTGGACTTTGTGGACTGTTACTAGTCAAGAAGACTTTGTTGATTCAGTTTCATTTTTATTAAAACATTTGCATTCCACTTCAATCATCCGGATCCCAGTAATCAACGTTACTTGACAGATGATTTTCAATAAATCTTAGTATTAAACAATCTCTGATACGCTTTTTTTAAGTTGTTTTGTGTCGTAGTGAACACCGTGTGAAAAATTTGAGTATATATTTGTTACCCAAGTGTCGAATATTGGATATAAAGTAATTTTATCAACAGTAATCTCACTAGAAGTTTTGATTTATCTAGAGAAAATCAAACCTCGAGTATGATTTAATTAACTATTACACGATTCGAACAAAGTATATAAATATTAGAAGTAACAAAGTACTCCAATACAATAAAATATTAATTGGCTTACGAAAATACAAAACTGTCTTCAAATTTGTACCATCTCAACATTATAGTAGATGGCATTAGTGTTTTATGATTATGTTTTCTTGTTATCAGTTGTGCCAACTATGGAATCTTCATTGGACTTTGTGGACTGTTACTAGTCAAGAAGACTTTGTTGATTCAGTTTCATTTTTATTAAAACATTTGCATTCCACTTCAATCATCCGGATCCCAGTAATCAACGTTACTTGACAGATGATTTTCAATAAATCTTAGTATTAAACAATCTCTGATACGTGACTATCCATAATATCATATAGCAGAAGCTATAACATAACCTAAATAATATAAACAAGTTTTAGAAAAGCTTTAATAAACAAGAAACGTTTTAATTAACGATGATGAAATAAGAAATAAACATGAATAATTTTAATGGAAACAATTATTGAAAGTAGGTACAATTCTCAAATTTGAATGTTTTAGTGGTTGGTAGTTCAGTTGATGTTATATTGGACGTGTGCGTAAAAGAAGTGAACTCGTTGATGTACATGGTGTATCCCTCAACTTATTCAGGATTTCCGAATGGTGCTCTTCATAAATATGACCAGTGATCTTTTTAATTCTTGTTCTTGAATGAAAATCCGAGTCATATTTGAAAGTGCTATGTATCGACTGGAGTGGTTTTTTTTTTTTTTTTTTTTTTTTTTTTTTTTTTTTGACATCCAGACCAGTGCAGTTTGAAATGTTGGCAAACAAAAGAAACAAATGCTAGGGTAGTGACAAAAATAAACAAATACTAGGTACGCGATGAAATTAAACAAATGCTAGGGACGCGATAAAATTGTGCAATAAGCAGTCATGATTGGTTGAAAGACGTCCTTTCGTACCGTTTTATTGGTCAAAAGTAGTGTGACGTAGTAAAAGTGTAATAGTCATAACAAAACAAGGCTTGATTTAAAGAATGTCTTTTTAAGAAAAATTGTATTTTGCGTAATTTAAACAGCATATATTTTGCAATAAATATTCCCTTACGTTTTGTGTGAGAAAAAAAGTGATTGCTTTATTTTCTTCAGTACGGAAACTTCATTCGTTCGTTGCAATTCAGTCATTTTAAGAATAGCACGTGAATTATTCTAAATTGTATGTATTGTACATTATAAGAGAAATTTCGACAGTTCTAACGTGCGTTGATGTGTTGAGAAAAATTTGTTGAAAGTAATTTCTCTTTAACACTTCTCCCCGAATGAAATTAAATGTTGCTAGCCATAGTTTTATTTTCTTTTAGTGGGTTATTTTACAACGCTTTATCAGTCAGACGCTAAATAACCTAAGATGTTGATCTTAGGTTATTTAGCGTCTGACTGAGATGAAGGTGATAATGCCGGTGAAATGATTCCGGGGTCCAGCACCGAAAGTACCCAGCATTTGCTCACATTGGGTTGAGGGAAAACTCCGGAAAAACCTCAACCAGGTAACTTGTTTCATAACTGTGAGAATACAATTCAAAATTATTTAGATTTTTATGTATGAATTTTACTAATACAATAGCCTATAATAAATTTGTCTGATTTTAAGAACATTAAATTCTAAAAACAATTTTTGGGATGGAAAATCAATAGGTTTGTGAAGACATATTTTAATTATTTTCTTTTGTAATAAATACAATGGATTAAAATTAGTTTCAAATAAGCTACCCCATCCTATAATTCCATACATAATTACGATTGAAATAAAGTTAAGTATATTGTGCGTAATAAATTTATTGACATGTAATTGTTCAATAGAACAAAATAATATATTATTTTATGTAATTTATTACAAAGGTAATTAATGTGTTGATTCCAATTTAAATCATTATTGAAAATTATGCCTAAATATTTAACTTCACGGGACTCCTTAATAATCAGACATTTACATTAAGGCAACAATCAGAGTTATTTAATTTAATACTTAATATAGATGTAGAAGGTTTGTTTCGTTTTTCAGATAATGAGAATGAAATAATTATGTTTTATTTTCGTTGATAGAAAGATAATTTATGTCAAACTAATTTTATTTATTAATTTAAGTCCATTATTTGAATTATTATATGTATCATACCAGGTTTTTGCACCAAAAAGTAAAATAGTGTCATCTGCATAAGAATAATGAACACAATTGTATTGTTGTAAGTCAATTTTTAATAAGTCATTAATATATATTAAAAATGAAATAGGGCCAAGAACTGTGCCTTGTGGAACACCTACTGTATATTAATAATTGAAGGTTCACTTGAATAATTGTCAGTTTTTACTTTCTCATTATATTAAGTACAGGAGATGTTCCGATGCTATAAAAATGAAATTATATGGCCTGGTTTCGCTCAAATATACGTTCTTCCTCATCTTTCGCACATAGAAATAAATTTTCTTCTAAACTCTTCGTCTGATTTTAGTTTATATTCATTACTTACGAGTCAGTTTAATTGAAATAAAATTCTTCGATTAACAATATTATCAGAGTTTTATCTAAAATCGAACTACGATTTGAGCGAAATTTGCAGCAACGGTTTTCTTTAAATTGTTGTATCAGAGATATAATGACTTTATTTTTGTGTAAAGATTAATTTAATTAATTTATATATACAGAATTATAATTCCTATTGAAAAATCTTTTAAAAGAAGTACTTGAGGATTGAAATATGATGATACGTATAACTTTATACAAATCACTTAACCCTAGAGCAAGAAAAAATGATTCTTATTTTTCATTAAGGGGAATTGGGCGTTATCGCATGCAAAGTAATGATAAAAATAGCCTATCTTCAAGCAGTGATAAATGTAATACTATTTATCACAGCCATTTCATTTTTTTAGTGATATATGTATACATATTAAGCTTTAAAATGAAAAAAGAATGGTTAATCTATTGTAAATCCTACCCTTAAATTAATTGTTAAATTTAAACATTTTTTATATAAATTCACTACATATCTGTGATTAGGTACACTTTATTCACTTATCATAGCACACATTGAATTAAAATTTTGGCCACTTACTGCTAATAGATACTAAAAGATACCCTACTAAAATTATTAAAATATCTGTAATACTATGGGCATAGGGCTTATACAAATCTTCAATTTTTTTAAATTTATTCACGGTGATGATTTCTATAAGTCCTATGCCCATAATATTACAGATACATGAATAATTTTAGTAGGGTATGTTTTAGTATCTATTAGCAGTAAGTGGTCAAATTTTCAATTCAATATGTGCTATAATAAGTGAATAGAGTGTACCTAATCATAGACATGTAGTGAATTTATAAAAAAAAATGTGCTTAATTAAAAAAATTAATTTAAGGATAAAGATTTACTCTAGAGTATCCATTCTTTTTCATTTTAAAGCTTAATATGCATAGACACATAGCTAACAAAAATGAAAGACCTCTGATAAATAGTATTATATTTATGACTGCTTGAAGATAGGCTATTTTTAACATTATTTTTCATGCGATAATGACCAACTCCCCTTAAATGTTTACTTTTTTTTGTACGGCACAAAATATCTTATCACAATTTAAGTTCTTGACAAAAATAGTAAAAATATCTTGATTCTGTATAGATATATAGGTGTATTATAACTATAAAATTAAAAATATAATTAATTAATTTTTTATATAAGGAATGTGCCCGCTCTTTCGCTAGCGTGAAATGAACAGTTCTAGAATACGAGATCAGGAGGATGGACTGAAAGTTTTTAAACAAACTTGATGCATAGAAATTTATACAAAACAGTTGTAATTGCGTGCGCGAGCAAGAGCGGTGAGCTTTGAACTACCAGATAGCGATGGCGTTCCAATCCATGTTTTAACAAGATATGTCTTGACTTTTAATGTTAATTTTATTGGTTTCGTCTGCCATTTTATGGGGATTCTAGTATTCCTTGAATTGCCAGTAAAATGTACACTAGTGATGGGTGGTGGATATAAACGTGTTCTGGAGACGTCATGTTAACTTAAACGTGTCGTATAGGTTTTTGTCCGAACATTTTCCTTGTCGTGCCGCTCAAATCAGTGCGTTTAGTTTTACAGCTTATGGTATGGCCTTAGGATATTTTCTAGTTTGACATATTTAATAGAACTTCTATTTTTTTTTTCGTGATCGTGTTTTCAAGGACTTCTCTGATAAGCTTCGATCTCTGTCGAATCCTAATAAATAAAAGCGGTTTGGTGTAGGTTTTCTTAGAGTATTTTGATTTCCCCTTTATAATTGCAGTATTACACCATTACTGTCTTTTTATCTAATGATTTTTAATAGCCTCCCTATCGATAAAAAAATGAAACTCAAAACATAAGATTATTTAGGGCCAAATTAAAGAAGTACCTAATTTCTCACGCCTTCTATTCTGTAGGTGAATTCATGACATTCAATAACACTTCATGAAATTGATACTAAAACTTTGTGTTGTACTAGTAGACTATTATTGTAAACCTCTTCTGTATATAGATATATTATATATATTTTGATGTACCGAAGTACATATGATATTTCCATGCAGATATTCTACGTCATCATATGATGAAAGAGTGATGGAACGGAGAAAAATTCTCTCCGGCGCCGGGATTTGAACCCGGGTTTTCAGCTCTACGTGCTGATGCTTTATCCACTAAGCCACGCCGGATACAACCCCGACGCCGGTTAGAATCGTTTCAGATTAAGCTCCATCTCTTGGGTTCCCTCTAGTGGCCGCCCTCTCCACCACGTCATAGATGTCTATGAACGCAGGACCGAAGTCCATACATGTGTTGAGGTGCACTCGAATGAGTGACTGGTTGGCCGGGATCCGACGGTATGGGCGCCGTCTTAAATCACAAAGTGATTTATTACGCATATCATATATATTTTGATGTACCGAAGTACATATGATATTTCCATGCAGATATTCTGCGTCATCATATGATGAAAGAGTGATGGAACGGAGAAAAATTCTCTCCGGCGCCGGGATTTGAACCCGGGTTTTCAGCTCTACGTGCTGATGCTTTATCCACTTATGCACATCAACACATGTATGGACTTCGGTCCTGCGTTCATAGACATCTATGACGTAGTGGAGAGGGCGGCCACTAGAGGGAACCCAAGAGATGGAGCTTAATCTGAGACGATTCTAACCGGCGTCGGGGTTGTATCCGGCGTGGCTTAGTGGATAAAGCATCAGCACGTAGAGCTGAAAACCCGGGTTCAAATCCCGGCGCCGGAGAGAATTTTTCTCCGTTCCATCACTCTTTCATCTTCTGTATATATTTCAACTAGACTGTGACTATAAATTAAAACTTTATAGTAGTATTAAGTTTTTTTGACTGTTCCATATTCTAGCTGTGAAGCAATGTACGAATACCATGGGTGTTCATAAATACAGTAGAACTTGGTTATAAAGACATCCAAGGGACCTTGAAAATTATGTTGTTATAAACTAGTGTCGTAGTAACCGAGATTCATATTATCAGTCTAGTGAGGTAGAAAATGAAAAATAATAAACATAATTAGGGTTATTTTAGATATATGTATTCACTTTTAAGCATACCATGAACACAATAAAATACATGTACAATTATAAATACAGTATTCTGTATTAAAACAGTTTGTTCATTACTCACCAAACTTATTTACTGAGGAGTGAAGTAATCAGTCATTTTACTCTGTTGTCTCCTACTTGTCCAATATACACTTTCTAAATTAAATTCTATGTTCATTATTTCAGTTGTAATTTCACTGCTCCTTCTCCTAGCTTCATACTCCCTCCTGTAGCTTCATAGAAATGTTCACAATTCTAATGGCTTCTAAAGTGTCACTCACTTCTTTTAGTCGCCATTACTTACTTACTTACAAATGGCTTTTAAGGAACCCGAAGGTTCATTGCCGCCCTCACATAAGCCCGCCATCGGTCCCTATCCTGTGCAAGATTAAGCCAGTCTCTATCATCATACCCCACCTCCCTCAAATCCATTTTAATATTATCCTCCCATCTACGTCTCGGCCTCCCTAAAGGTCTTTTTCCCTCCGGTCTCCCAACTAACACTCTATATGCATTTCTGGATTCGCCCATACGTGCTACATGCCCTGCCCATCTCAAACGTCTGGATTTCAAGTTCCTAATTATGTCAGGTGAAGAATACAATGCGTGCAGTTCTGTGTTGTGTAACTTTCTCCATTCTCCTGTAACTTCATCCCGCTTAGCCCCAAATATTTTCCTAAGCACCTTATTCTCAAACACCCTTAACCTATGTTCCTCTCTCAGAGTGAGAGTCCAAGTTTCACAGCCATATAGAAGAACCGGTAATATAACTGTTTTATAAATTCTAACTTTCAGATTTTTGGACAGCAGACTGGATGATAAGAGCTTCTCAACCGAATAATAACACGCATTTCCCATATTTATTCTGCGTTTAATTTCCTCCCGAGTGTCATTTATATTTGTTACTGTTGCTCCAAGATATTTGAATTTTTCCACCTCTTCGAAGGATAAATCTCCAATATTTATATTTCCATTTCGTACAATATTCCCTTCACGAGACATAATCATATACTTTGTCTTTTCGTCTTTTAGTCGCCATACTGCGTTAAAATGCGTGGACTTAGTGAAAACTTCCTGTCGAAACTGACCGCATGCAGGTACCATTAATACCACATGGATTCGGGCAGGGTACAATGGGATGGGGAATCTGCCTCATTCCAGAGGTGTATGATAGAAGGGAACAGTAAAGGATTTGCCAAATTTCAGCAAAATATTTCTTAAAGTAATTTCGTTCTTAGAAAATGACGTTATATGCGAGGTAGACGCTTATACGTTTGTCGTATTAAGCAAGGTAGAAAAGCATATGTCTTATGGGGAATTAGTTGGGACCACAGAATATTTGACGTTACAGGCGAGGTGTTGCAGAAAACGAGGTCGCTATAACCAAGTTCTACTGTACTATACAATACAATACAATATCGCCTGATTAGATTTTGCAGTTAAAGTAACACCGAATACTTGGTAAGAATCAATTTATGCACTAGTATTATGTACACAATTTGGTGTGTGTTTCTTTATATTGCTATTATAAAAATGTATTTGAGGGAGGTGGGATATGATGGTAGGGACTGGATTAATCTTGATCAGGATAGGAACCGATGGGGCTTATGTGAGGGCGGCAATGAACCTTCGGGTTCTCTAAAATCCGTTTGTAATTAAAAAGTCTACTATACTATTACCATTCGTACGACTATTACTATTGTTACTGCTGCTAAAAATAATAATTCAATATGTAGTACCAATGTTAAAAGAATTTCGAAATACTGTACTTTACTTGAACGCTATACCAGGATTGCTATAGTGTCTGCAGATTCCGTTATTGTATTTCTGTTTGTCTAGCTATTGAAACCGTCAGTACGCGAATGAATAGGAGGAAGTTGTAGTGAATAACTTTGGAGTGATTCAGGTTAATGTGTCTCCAGGAATGGCAGAAGCAATTAGCACTCAAAATAGCCTGTGTTGATGCGTTTGGAAGATAGTTATTTCGCCAACATGCCGAGGAGAAAGCAAGAATTGTATACATTCCTCGTTGTAGAACTGAGTTCCACAGTTTCACCTCCTTTTTCAAAATTCACATCCTTTTATAGAGATCTCAATGGCAGCTACGTCGTTCATTGTTATAAAGATTATTAAAATGTAATTTGGTAGACATAAGAATAATTACTTGCATTGAAATCTCCTGTCATTATAAGGCGTTCAGTTAGTTTGATCTACAGTAGTTCCTCATAAAAATGAGTCTAGGAATCCTCGTCACCGAAGATGTCATCATTATAACTTCTTGTCACCGATTACATTTTAGTACTGGCGCTCTGGCCACCGATTACATGTAATAATTTCTTAATGTTTTATTGGAAAAATTTAATGCGATTTAAATGTCACTGTAAGGTTGTTTCCGTGGTTACGCGTATAAGTATAATGAGATTTAAATGCCATTTTAAATTATTTCCGTGCTTATGCATATAAGTATAATGAGATTTAAATGCCATTTTAAATTATTTCCGTGGTTATGCATATAAGTATAATGAGATTTAAATGCCATTGTAAGGTTGTTTTCGTGGTTACGCATATAAGTATGAGATTTAAATGTCATTGTAAGGTTATTTCCGTGGTTACGCATATAAGTATAATGAGATTTAAATGCCATTGTAAGGTTGTTTCCCTGGTTACGCATATAAGTATAATGAGATTTAAATGCCATTGTAAGGTTGTTTCCGTGGTTACGCATATAAGTATAATGAGATTTAAATATCATTGTAAGGTTGTTTCCCTGGTTACGCATATAAGTATAATGAGATTTAAATGCCATTGTAAGGTTGTTTCCCTGGTTACGCATATAAGTATAATGAGATTTAAATGCCATTGTAAGGTTGTTTCCGTGGTTACGCATATAAGTATAATGAGATTTAAATGTCATTGTAAGGTTGTTTCCGTGGTTAAGCATATAAGTATAATGAGATTTAAATATCATTGTAAGGTTGTTTCCGTGGTTACGCATATAAGTATAATGAGATTTAAATGTCATTGTAAGGTTGTTTCCGTGGTTATGCATATAAGTATAATGAGATTTAAATGTCATTGTAAGGTTGTTTCCCTGGTTACGCATATAAGTATAATGAGATTTAAATGTCATTGTAAGGTTGTTTCCGTGGTTACGCATATAAGTATAATAAGATTTAAAAGTAATTGTAAGGTTGTTTCTGTGGTTACGCATATAAGTATTTGGCAAAAACTTTTAGTTGCAAGGTGACGTTCTTACTTATTTTAATTATTATCAAATTTATTATATTGATGGAGCATCACGAATGGAAATTTCGATTTACTCGAAGTATTAAGGACTTTAGGGTTATTGCGAAGGTCACTCCCCACCCTGTGAAAAGAAGAAAGTGGAGGATTTAGACAGAAAGATTAGTAGGATCACAGAACGATACCCTGATTATAAAAAAGGTGGTGATGTTCTTACATACCTCAGAGCTATCGGGCACAATTTGGGTGGCGATTTTGAAACATAAATCATGTAACATTTTATGCTGTGTGGCAATTTTGAAACATTAATCACATACAATTTTATACAGTGTACTTAAGGATATTTTACTTTTAAAATAGATTATTATTTTTAAGGAAATGTGTACTGGAGACCAAAATATCGGGTGACCAAAAACGTAAAATGACCAAAATACCAGGTGACAAAATTACAGTGACTAGGTGGTACAATGACGAGAATTTCGTTTCCCATAAAAAAATGGTTTCAACACCTACAATGAATGGATCCACACCGCATCCTAAAATTAACTCTGCAATATATACCTATGGACAAGAGAGACTTGAGAAGACCACGGCAATGATGGAAATACCAGAAACATTATCAAGAGTTTTTATTGAACAGGTCTTCGAGGAGGTCCTGGGTTCATGATGATTAAGAACAATACTGTATAATAAATCAATTGTTATTCTGTTGTTCAGTAGGCCTACGTAGGTTTTACGTGCTTGAGCATCTTCTTCAAATACCGATAATGTAAAGGAGTGTTCTCTACTTCATAATTTCATTTATACTCAGAAAATTGAATACTGCTTGTTTGGATTTAATGCCGCGTTCCACTCATTCCACGTTGATGTAATGGAACATGATTACACCCAGAATTTTTTTGGTTATGAAGTTATTTATAGGTATACTCAAAGGTTGAAATTATGATATTGTTTTGTGACGAAGCGAACGCCCAAAACCGCACATTTTTCTGATGGATATAACCCTAACCGTGCAAATCATCGTTGTATTTGGAGAAGAGTTTTGGATTCTTCATAATATGTTGAGAGTTTATAACCACAATGTTTCGGAACTAATTGCAAGTTCTAGCATTTTCAGAACTTAAAAGAACTACCGTTACTTCATGTCTTGCTAATCAGAGTAGCTACGTCATAGCATTCATTTTTACGGATTGAACAGTAGAGTTTGTAGAATTAGATGCTACTTTGGTTTCTTAAGGGGAGGGAGAGGTTAAATTTTCGAACAAAACTGAAGAAAAAATGAAAATTTGGTTTTTTCCATTTCTATTATCTTTATTTTGATATTCCGATGTTAGTTTTTGATTTTGTGCCCTTAAAAGTATGAAATTAAAACCAAGATAACTGCATTACTATATTATTCCCATAATAAACTAATACTTATCATTATTTATATACCTTCTCTGAACATATAAATAAAAAGAAATATTGAAAATTTCTTACAATATGGTGCATGGAGCATTTTATATCAAACGATGTAAAGTTTTATAAAATTATTAATATTTACAGAACTATTGTACTTAGAAAGTTGAAACTTGGCATGTCTATTACTAATAACATACTGTATTTAGTATCCATGATCAGTTTCAAACAAATCGGATAAATTTTGTGGATTTTGAAATATTCATCTCTGCCTCCCTTAAGAGAATTCCAGGAATTTCCTGTGAAGTGACTTGTATCCAGGCATAACGGGCTCAATAAATAGGCGACCTGTCAGGTTTTTTAACGAAATTGCCTTGATTGTGGGACCCACAAGTAGTTTCGAAATATTGGATACCTATATTAATTTGCCTGTAATATCAGTTAATTAATCTTAAGCAAATGCTGGTTGGTTTCGATCAAGATAAACTTTCTATTAAGATGCTTAAGTTGACAGTCCTCGCTTCAGTAAGTATGTTCTGATCATGGGTTAGGCATGACATATTTTTTAGTGATCATCATAGCTAGTCTAAATCTGATTTTTTTTAAATATATTTTTTTCCAGAACAATAATTGCTATTCGTGTGTCTGTTGAATATAGTTTTTACTTTATTTAAACTTATATATTGGCATTTTACTATTGCTACTGCTGCTACTACATTGGTAATTGACAGTCATCGTTGGCTAACTCAAAGTTGAAATACTAATTTCACTGAATCGATACAATGTCCACATCTAATCTGGGAAATTATTAATCTTTGAGTGGTATAGGAAGTCCATTCAGCGGGTAAAATTTCCTAAACTTGTTTGTAGAGGGAACGATCAAGGTTTAGACCTTAATCCAATGGTGGGCAAAATGAACGCAACCCACAAGACAGGATTTAAATGGCAACTACATACTGTGGGAGGGGTTGCACTCTACAGTGCAGTGACGGATTTACAAACAGTTGCACCACTACACTCCTACCTACCATATGTAATTGGAATAGTCCATTCACGTGATATTTAATTAATCATTTTTCACAGCAATTTCCTCGAAATTGGGATTTATCTGTGCATGCTATTTTCAGTTGCGCAAGGAGATTAGCATCGCTTAAGCGGGATCTGTGGCTGGACTTTATAAATTTCATTTTAGAAAACAGCTGTTCGCACTGGTAGGTTGATGAATACATATCGTCATTTCCCATAACTATGGTCCTGGAACACAACTATGGTCCACGATATAACCATTCAAAGATCACTGTAGAAGTAACATAGACCTTTCGTAGATAGCTGCAGTGACTTGAATTCAAACTACAGTACAGCAAGAATATAGATAAACGAGGTACTACGTTATGGAGAACAAAATTTGAATAGTTGTATCGTGGACAATAGTTATGTTCCAGGACCATAGTTATGGGAAATGACTGTACTCATTATTTTTGAAGCAAACTGTCTAAGCAGTGGATATGTAGTACTGGACATCTTTTAAAAAAATTTAGCCCCCAGTAGACCTTCACATTCTGCTTTCAAGAAGCCATCATTCTGCAAATCCAGTACCTCTAACTGCAATTCTGGGATAACATTTTCAATTTAAACAAGAAAAGGAGTGGCGAAAATATTGAACTCTTTCTCCATCCTTTGAAAATCACTGACTCTGTGTTCTTTGAACTAGTATAAGAGGTGATCTATTTTAAGAATGTACATATTTAAGTTCGCGTCCTGAATATTTGTAACTAATCCTAAACATGAGAAATGAAAGAACCGCCTTTCTTGTAAGTGTGATATCCTCTCGATTCATATGATTCTGTGAAAGATATTGTGTCACTAATGAAGCTCCGAAGTACAGCAATCCAGTATAATCCGCCACGTATACGCGCAGTATTTTCATGGAGTGGGGGAAGGGGAAGGTAGGGGGTAAGTTTGATGCTTCGCTGAGGTCTGACGTCACTGCGGCATTGCCTTAATCTTAACATGTTTTCTTTATTTCCGGTGAGTTTTCTCGAATAATGAGAGATTTTTCCAATTTGAAATAAATTATAGGTTATCTGCAAATATAGGCCTACGAATAATAGACACTCAAAATCAACATGGGAGAAGATATTCCTTAGTAGACTCCGTTAAATGAAGAACTATTTGGAATACTGATGGTGAGTCAGTTCCTGTTGATTTCAAACCGCCGACCATTTTGATCGTGCTGGTTGCGTTTCCTGCCGTTACAGGGGAAATAACCTGTTTTGAAACTGGCCGTTCCCGGAAATCTTACTCGGAGAACTCTACCCTCTCCTTTCCTTTTTGTCTTTCCAATTAAGTAAACGAATCATCCTCGGAAACAAAGAAAGACATTGTTACCAGAACTTGTTTGATTTCTTTCTTCCTTGTCCAGTGAGTTAAAACGTTTGGTTCCCAATGTTTCACAGTATTTGTTGAACGCTAAATCCAACACGTTCTGAATGAATGATTCATTACCATATGCGTGAGAGTTTTGTATATCAATGATGCACTGTGCTTTGTAACTTAGTACACTCCGAAATGAGTGTTAGATGAAGAGTTTGTTGTAAGTCCATAAGGAATTCAATTTATTGTAGATTTTATTAGGGCCTACTTGTATACCATGGCAAAGATGACTGATAAACAATTACTAGAGAGCGGAACTTATGCAAAAACCTATTTTGTTTCTTGATACATTCAGGCTTGAGATTTAATATTTACATTTTTCATGAAGATATAGGTATAAATGAAGGGTTTTTTTGCATTAAATATTTGTTTATTTATTTATTTATATATTTATTTCTTTATATATATTTATATATATATATTTATTTATATCTTTATATATTTATTTATATATATTTACTTATATCTTTATATATTTATTTATATATTTATATATTTATTTATATATTTATATATATATTTATTTATATCTTTATATATTTATTTAATTTATATATTTATTTCTTTAATTATTTATATATTTATATATATATATTTATTTATATATTTTTATTTATTTGTATATTTATATATGTATATTTATTTATTTATTTATTTATATATTTATATATATATAGGTGGCCTGGTAGCTCAGTTGGTAGAGCAGCTGGCTACGGACTGGAAGGTCCGGGTTCGATCCCAGGTGGTGACAGGATTTTTTCTCGTTGCCAAACTTTCAGAACGGCCACGAGGTTCACTCAGCCTCCTATAAAATTGAGTACCGGGTCCTTCCCGGGGTAAAAGGCGGTCAGAGCGTGGTGCCGACCACACCACCTCATTCTAGTGCCGAGGTCATGGAAAGCATGGGGCTCTACCTCCATGCCCCCAAGTGCCTTCATGGCATGTTACGGGGATACCTTTACCTTATATATATATATTTGTTTATTTATTTATTTATATATTTATTTATATACTTATTTATTTATTTATTTATTTATATTTATTTATTTATATATATATATTTATTTATGTATATATATATATATATATATATATTTATTTATTTATTTATTTATTTATTTATTCTGGGTAGTTAAGGCCATCAGGCTTTCTCTTCCACAACACCAGGAATACGAATACAATAATAGAAATAAACAGAAAAAATACACTATATACAAAATAAAGCTACACAATAAATAAAGAGAGAGAAAAAAAACACTATAAACAAAGTAAAGCCA
Source organism: Periplaneta americana (assembly GCA_025594305.2). Lineage (NCBI taxonomy): Eukaryota > Metazoa > Arthropoda > Insecta > Blattodea > Blattidae > Periplaneta > Periplaneta americana. The sequence goes on along the minus strand of JAJSOF020000036.1, from coordinate 13,247,701 downwards.
CACAAAAATATACACAGGTTGCAGTCACACAAACTTTAAATGAGTGATTAAGTATCATAATTAATTGTATCCTAACTAATTAACTAACATAAACAAGAAACTTGCAATTTTAATCTAAGAGATTACTTATTTACTGGCTTTTAAGGAATCCGGAGGTTCATTGTCGCTCTCACATAAGCCCGCCATTGGTCCCTATCCTGAGCAAGATTAATCCAGTCTCTACCATCATATCCTACCTCCCTCAAATCCATTTTAATATTATCCTCCCATCTACGTCTCGGCCTCCCCAAAGGCCTTTTGCCCTCCGGCCTCCCTACTAACACTCTATATGCATTTCTGGATTCGCCCATACGTGCTACATGTCCTGCCCATCTCAAACGTCTGGATTTTATGTTCCTAATTATGTCAGGTGAAGTATACAATGCGTGCAGCTCTGCGTTGTGTAACTTTCTCCATTCTCCTGTAACTTCATCCCTCTTAGCCCCAAATATTTTCCTAAGAACCTTATTCTCAAACACCCTTAATCTCTGTTCCTCTCTCAAAGTTCGTTTTAATCTAGATTAAAAAGAAAAAAAAAAAAAACACAAATCAATCCCCTACTTCTAGTAATACCTAAAAACATTAACTGAGACAAAATTTTCCAATTTAATTTTGAATTGTGATAAAGTCATTAGGTAACGAATTCCAGATGCGAGGTATTTCTACAGTATAGGAAGATGAGTATAAAGACATTCTGTGATGAGGGATAGATAGAAGTGCTTGATATCGGTTTTATAGTGCCTAAAATGCCAATTTCGACGTTAGTGCCTATTTTTATGTTGTTTTTTTAATTTTTGCATTTTTCGTAACAGTTTACTGTTTTTCCTAACATCCTGTACCGTTTACATTCCATCTGACATCGCTGGCCTACAAGAATAGGAAGCAGACCTGATTTGTCTTCTTATTTTAAGTTTTATGCTAGTGGGGCTTTCCACATAGTACTAGCCTATTAGCCTATATATGAAAATAGAACCATATTACATTTTAGTTTCAAGTGAAATTTTAATCCAGTTAATATTTAGGTTATTAATTCCTTAGAATCGGGTTTTCAGGTAGTTAATGTTGGTAGTAGTTATGAATAAATGATAAACTACAACATAAACGCTCGATTTGTGCTAATTATTTCGTCAGTATCATTCTGGTACCTAAAAATCCGTTCCCTATTAAATACTAAGTAATGGTAGTGTTTTAAACGCACATTATAAATCTGTAAATTAGTAAATACAGTATAACAATACCTTAGCTGAGAACAAAAGAATGTGACTTACTAAAATTCAATGAAAATATTAATCCCGATGTTCATTTCTTTCTAATATCGACTGTTTACAGGAATAAAAATCGATTCTTAGCTACGTTGCCATATACAGGGACATCATTTTATTTTTACTAACATTTTTAATATTAATCTGTCTATACCTTTAGAGAACCGGAAACACCGCTTGCTCCCCCCTCCAAGAATGGAGTTCGATGATACTGGCGTAAAACACAAATCACTCTACTAGGTATAGGAAGGAAGAAAAGTAGTTCATCCATTTACGTAAACTAGAAAATATCGCGATTTTGAGTTTGATAATTTTTATTAGGTTTTTCTTTAATCAAAGTACAGTACTATATTAAGAATAAGTGTTTTTACTCACGAAGTAAGTTATCCATGCGAACGTATTCATTATGCAGTGTATATTATACTGTCTACAGCACATTAGCGTACAATATAGAGAAAGAAGTTAAATTGAAAAATAATCATAATATGAATATTTAAACACAATTTTGAAAATGGTGGCCGTTCATTTCGATACAGGCTTCAGTTCTTTTGTGCATATTATCGCACTATAGACTATTGCATCTAATTCCAATTGCCAGTTTCGTCCTTTGAACTAGTAACTCATGTTGAAATAATTCTGTACCTACTCTACGTACTGTAAATTCAATCTTCACTTCTGCCCGACCCGAAAACATAAAATTACTCAGACATGCTATCTACTGTCCGTACAAGTGGTTATGCCGCAAGATTGTAGAAAGGGAGGAAATCACGTGACAGTTAATTACTTAACGAGGCCCTTTTATTTAAGTTAAATTAAACAGCTGTATAATATTACGTAAACTTCCCATTCCTAAGAGAAATTAATGTTTTCAGAAAAGAGCTAAGACAGCCCAGCTATTACAGAGGGGCGAGCAGAAGCAGGTGGGGGAAATCGGGATGCGACGTAGGCAAACGGACAGTACCTGTGCGAAAATATGATTCAATATTGAAAGCTCTTTCGTCACTGGAAAACGCGAAGATATTTCTGGAACGTACTATACCCAGTAACTCAGTACTGCTTACTATCTGCGGTCTTGGTTCTGTGTGGAGTTGGAACTTCCTTAGTAGAAGGGGTGGGAGTGAAGTACATTCAAAAACTCAGGTACAATAAAAACTGAAGTAAAAGTAAAATGATGTCCCTGTATAAAACCCACAAACCTCGGTTTCTTCTCAAGCCGCGTCTCGACTTCGTTTCAGAAATCGCATAAGGATTTTGACCCCGATCGTTGTTTAAAGCCGAGGTTTGGAACCACGATTCCGTCCGTGTTTTAGAAATCGACCCTTATATTTCGTAATTTTCGTGATAAAATGGGTCTAATGTCGTCATATTTCAAGCCTTTATTTCGCTTAATGACGATAGGTACCTACACCTTATTATACTTAAGCCTACCACTAAAATAGTAATATGCGTTACAAGAGCGGTATGTTGAAGTTTTCATGTTCGAGGAAAAGTTTGAAAAAGCGAAACGTAGTTGAGCTTTTTTAATTTCCTAGAATTGAAAGAAAACATACCGCTCGTGTATCGTACATTATTATGTGCGAAGATCGTTTATTACATACCTGAAACAGAAATTTCTAATTAGTTGCAATGAAATCTTCATCTTGGTTTCTATTCAATGACGGCAAATTTGCAAAACAAAAATATCTATCTTCAACATTGTTGCTTTAAAATGTTTTCTGTGTTTACTATACTCCAGCAGGCCGTGATATACGTCTGTCTTTTTTTTCCCCCAGTCTGTGATGAGTCTGGAATCTTGTTGATTTTTCCACGGCTTCCTTAATGTTACTTGCATTAGTAATTTTAGTGGAGTTGTAGAGTTTACTTAATTTTTGCAAATATTTAAAAACAATAATTATTAAGAGTGTAATTTAGGTGAAATTGCAGTGGTAAGTTTCCAATTTATAATTATTACTATATTGAACGTCTCTAAAAATAATATGTTAAAAGCTTAAAGGAGTAAAATCATTATGTCACTTCAGCGCTAAGAAGAGGGAAATTGTTATGTGTGTTAGGTTGGGAATACTGAATGTGGAAATTTAGACTTTCCGCGGATTGGTTTTGTGCGGAAACCAAGCAAATTCGCACGATCTGGCACAATAGTAATATGCGTTACAAGAGCGGTATGTTGAAGTTTTCATGTTCGAGGAAGTAGTTGAGCTTTTTTAATTTCCGAGAATTGAAAGAAAACATACTGCTCGTGTATCGTACATTATTATGTGCGAAGATCGTTTATCGTCTTCCTTCCTATGTGGTGAATCATCTTGATTTTCCGATATTTCTAAGAAGAAATGGTACCCACCCCATTATACCTCTATATGAAATATAGGTCCAAATAAATATCGTAGACTTCACTTCCTTTCTGTGCCGGTTATTCTTGATCCTCTGAGTTTCTAAAGGGAACTGTAACTTAGGTACCCCATTATACTTTGTGCGAGATCGTGCGTATTTGCTTGTTTTCCGCACAGAACCAATACGCGGTAAGTGTGAAATACCACATTCAGTATTCCCAACCTAACACACATAACAGTTTCCCTCTTCTTACCGCTTAAGCGCGACATTCATTTTACTGCTTTAGGCTTTTAACATATTATTTTTAGAGCCGTTTAACATAGTAATAATTATAAATTTGAAACTTACCACTACAATTTCACCTAAATTGCAATGTTAATTATTGTTTTTAAATATTTGCAAAAATTAAGTAAAGTCTACTACTCCACGAAACTTATTGCATTCCTGATACAAGTAACATTAAGGAAGCCGTGAAAAAATCAACAAGATTCCAGATGCCGATGTTATTACTGCAATATGTTATATAAATAATATTGTTAAAATATTAAAATGAAAAATAAATCATTACATAACCTTACCTTTTGTTTTAAGTTCGCATTTATAGACTGGAGGAAAAAAAAAAGACAGACGTATATCACGGCCTGCTGGAGTATAGTAAACACAGAAAACATTTTATAGGAACAATGTTGAAGATAGATATATTTGTTTTCCAATGTTGCCGTCATTGAACAGAAAGCAAGATGGAGATTTCATTGCAACTAATTAGAAATTCCTCTTTCAGGTATGTAATAAACGATCTTCGCACAAAATAATGTACGATACACGAGCGGTATGTTTGTTTTCATGTTCGAGGAAAAGATTGAAAAAGCGAAACGTAGTTGAGCTTTTTCAATCTTTTTCCTCGAACATGAAAACGTCAACATACCGCTCTTGTAACGTATATTACTATTACATAAAATGTACAGAGTCTAAATAGAGATTATGAATTGTCTGTTACGTATGTTTACAGAACCGTTACTTGGTAACGTCGCGTCTTGAGGTCTGGACATGCTGCTAATCACAAGACGGGGATAAGAAATGCCCACACATCAGTTGAATTCTCAAGCCCCTCCCTTGAAAGAACGGATCCGATCCCGCGGTCCTCGAGGTCGGAGCCAGTCTGTAATTGCCCCCCTCCTCCGTTTCGCAGATCTTGATGTTTTCTCTCCGTCTCTGTCTCCCTCCGATATGAGGTTCCTCCGGGGTGTTGTGTGACGTATCTGGAGCGGGAGGGGCGTGGGGCTAGATGCTGGCCACGGCCCCCCAGTAGTAGTATCAGACTCGGCACCGGCGGGCGTGACTCTCGGTAGCTGCGCCCCCTCGGGCCCTAACATCATCATCATCTCTCAGTGCCTCTCCGGGTCTCCCGCTTGATGGACGCAGCGTGACCTGCCCACGTGTGAAGTGTTCTAGTGCGTTGCGTGTTGCTAGGGTACGGAATTACCAGAGTGTGTTCAAAGTGTCGCTACAGTAATTTGGACAGTGCTGCTCTTTAAGGAGATCGAAATTGACAGTGTGTTGCTAGCTTAAAGATATATAAATAATAAAAGAAATTTAAATTGTAAACGTATTGATAGGTTACAGGCATTTAAATTCCAAAAGTGTTGCTCCGATATGAAATTTAAATTGCGAATGTTTTGCTAGGTTACGTTATTAAATAAGTGTGTTGCTAGATTAGAGAGATCTAAAATACAAACATGTTGCTAGGTTACGGTTATTGAATTATAAGCGAATGTGTTGCTAGGTTACTGTTTTTTAAATTATAAGAATGTTGCTACGTTACGAAATTTAAGTTGCGAATGTGTTGCTAGGTTACGCTTTTTTTTTAATTATAAGAAATAAGAATGTTGCTACGTTATGAAATTTAAATTGCGAATGTGTTGCTAGGTTACGTTTTTTTTTTAATTACAAGATTGTTGCTACGTTATAAAATTTAAATTGCGAATGTGTTGCTAGGTTACGGTTTTATTTAAATTACAAGACTGTTGGTACGTTATGAAATTTAAATTGCGAATGTGTTGCTAGGTTACGGTTATTAAATTATAAGCGAATGTGTTGCTAGGTTACGGTTTTTTTTTAAATTATAAGAATGTTGCTAGGTTATGAAATTTAAATTGCGAATGTGTTGCTAGGTTACGGGTTTTTAAATTATAACCACGTTGCTACGCTATGAAATTTAAATTGCATATGTGTTGCTAGGTCACGGTTTTTTTTTTAATTATAAGAATGTTGCTACGTTATGAAATTTAAATTGCGAATGTGTTGCTAGTTTTTTTTTTAATTATAAGAATGTTGCTGCATTATGAAATGTAAATTCCGAATGTGTTGCTAGGTTACGGTTTTTTAAATTATAAGAATGTTGCTGCGTTATGAAATTTAAATTGCGAATGTGTTGCTAGTTTTTTTTTTTAATTATAAGAATGTTGCTGCATTATGAAATGTAAATTCCGAATGTGTTGCTAGGTTACGGTTTTTTTAAATTGTAAGAATGTTGCTACGTTATGAAATTTAAATTGCTAATGTGTTGCTAGGTTACGGTTTTTTTTAATTATAAGAATGTTGCTACGTAATGAAATTTAAATTGCGAATGTGTTGCTAGGTTACGGTTTTTTTAAATTGTAAAAATGTTGCTACGTTATGAAATTTAAATTGCGAATGTGTTGCTAGGTCACGGTTTTTTTTAAATTATAAGAATGTTGCTACGTAATGAAATTTAAATTGCGAATGTGTTGCTAGGTTACGGTTTTTTAAATTATAAGAATGTTGCTGCGTTATGAAATTTAAATTGCGAATGTGTTGCTAGGTTACGGTTTTTTTTAATTATAAGAATGTTGCTACGTAATGAAATTTAAATTGCGAATGTGTTGCTAGGTTACGGTTTTTTTTAAATTGTAAGAATGTTGCTACGTTATGAAATTTAAATTGCTAATGTGTTGCTAGGTTACGGTTATTAAATTATAAGCGAATATGTTGCTAGGTTACGGTTTTTTTTAATTATAAGAATGTTGCTACGTTATGAAATTTAAATTGCGAATGTGTTGCTAGGTTACTGTTTTTTTTTTTTAATTATAAGGATGTGGCTACGTTATAAAATTTAAATTGCGAATGTGTTGCTAGGTTACGGTTATTTAAATTGCGAGTTTTTATGTTATGGTTATTTAAATTGCGAATGTATTGCTAGATTACGATTATTTAAATTGCGAATGTGTTGCTACGGTTACTTTTTTTTTAATTATAAGAATGTTGCTACGTTATAAAATTTAAATTTCGAATGTGTTGCTAGGTTACGGTTATTTAAATTGCGAATGTGTTGCTAGGTTACGGTTATTTAAATTGCGAGTTTCTAGATTATGGTTATTTAAATTGCGAATGTATTGCTAGATTACGATTATTTAAATTGCGAATGTGTTGCTAGGTTACGGTTATTTTAAATTGCGAATGTGTTGCTAGACTACGGTGATTTAAATTTCGAATGTGTTGCTAGGTTATGATTATTTAAATTATAAGAGTGTTTCTAGATTAGGGAGATTTAAAGTACAAACGTGTTGCTAGTATGGTAAATTGAAAATGTGTTGCTAGATTTAAAGAAAATTAAATTGCGACAGTGTTACAGCAATTTAAATTGCGAGTGTATTCCTAGGTTATGGTTATTTAAATCAAATTGCAGAAATATTGCTACGTTACAGAACATGAAATTGAAAATGAGTTCCTAGGTTATGGTTATTTTAATTATAAGAGTGTTGCTAGGTTAGAGAGATTTATATTGCAAACGCGCTCTTACTAAATTAAAAATTTGTTGCTAGATTTAAAGAGATCATACTGCAAAATTGTTACAACATTACAAAGACAAAAATTAGATATGTGTTGCAAATTTACGGAGACTTAAATTAAAAGAGGGACAATATTACGAGTTGTACATTGTAAAAGTGTTGCTATATTGTAGAGATTAATATCGCAAAATTGTTTCTAGGTTTTAAACATTCAAATTACAAAAGGATTACCAAGTTAGGAAGATTTGAGTTACAAAGTAGTGTTAGATTACGAACATTTTAAATGAAAAAAGTGTAAATAAATTGTAAATCTTGAAATATTTATTAAATGCCGCTAAATCGCAAAAATTTAATAGGTTGTGTAAGTCCGTTATATTGCGTAATTTTCAATTAAATTATATCTGGACGGCTAATTTATTGAGTTGCTTGCGTTAGGTAGGTTAGAATGTTATATACCTAAATTGTACGATTAATGAACATTAGGCAAATCTTTTAAATTTCTAAATATCAGTGAAATACACATGTTTCGTTTGGAATTTAAGAAATTTGTCAGGTTTACGAATATTTAAATGGACAAATGAACGATATTGTGCATTTATCACGATTGTTAATTTCTATAAACATACCTTTAGTTCTGCAAGATTGATGCTAGATAGATTACGTGAATTTGGGATATTATACATCAGGATTCTGTCTCTTTTTTTTCTTTATTTCTTTTACAGAATCACAAATTTCTATATTACCCGAGAATGCAGATACCGGTATCTATTTAAAAATAAATGCACGAGAGCAAATATTTCCAAAATTAAAATTAGGATATACGTTTGTTATGCACTTCATGTTCACAATAACAAGTTAAACAATTTTAACGCGAAAATATTTAATCTTAATATAATATTAATATTTCTGTAGATAAATTGTTGTTAATGAATATGAATAATGAAAAACGATAAAGAGATGGTTACGTTGACCCCGGCGAAAGTATTTTAAATTAATAGATATTCTAATTACATTTCTCGGAGATTCTCGATAAACTAAAAATCTCAGTTGTTGTTAAGGTGGTAGCTCTTTTCATTTAATAAAACAGTTTTTCGATTCTTGTTACTGTACTTTCTGAACGTGATAATTTTCATAATAGTGATACTGAGTACTCTAAAAGTTTCTAAAGGGAAACATTTCCAAATAGCAGAAGTAGCCACAATAAAACAAGAGTTAAAATATATTGACATTTTAATTGTGATGTCTGGGAATTTTTCGCATGTTAATGGCTATTATATTTACATCACTCTTTTTACATGGTTTTTAAACAAGGATAAAGCTTCCTTGATGGAAATACCTCCATATTACTTTAATCTGAAAAAGTCAATTCCAAACGACTACTTAAGTTTTAATAGTATACAATTGAGGTGTTTAATTTTCTTTGGTGTGCGGTAATTTAAAATACAATTTACTCAGTCGTCGTGTACAGTTTATCAACATTGTAACTTAACGCAATCAGTTACTTAAAACATAGAACTAATACGCTATTTTAGATTGAATCAAAATAGAGGGGCTATTATGTTTAATAACTTAGCAATTTCGTATTGATAATGAGTTTTTAAGAAGCATAGGCTATATATATATATATTGAAGACGACATAAATCGTTCTTGTATTTCATTACATTTTCAATTTTATTTTTCAGTATTAAAAACGTTCAAAAATTCGTAACGCATGCCATTCCAGTTGTTATAGCAACGGCCGAAAATTAACGCAAATTTATGTCGTTAAAGACGTAAAGAAGAATCAACTGTTGTGGGGGAAAGAAAAACAAAAGACTGCAACACTAGTTATATCGTAGAAATTCCAGTGGAAGATCAAGATATTATTCGTTGACATTTTGAGGCAGTTTCTAACGTGTTTAATAGCTGTATTTTTTTTCTCGAATTCTCTGCTGCGTGTACGTCATATCTGAAAGTGGATGGAAAACAAGAAGAAGAGGGAGACTGCAAGAATGCGTGCTAATCCTGTGAAACTTGGTTACAATGTGCTGTGCTAGGTAAAAACAAAAGCAAGTCTCGGCGACGGTATAATACTGGATTATAACAGTGTAATCTGTGTATCTCTCTCGCGGCGTGGTTAGAGAGAGAGAGAGAGGATTACTGGCGCGATTTGACGTCTGAAATGACATTGTCCGATGTCTTAGCACAGACGCAATCTGGGAGGAAGTTGGCAACGATTGTTCCCAGCTGTGACAATAGGCGTTAGCCACACTGGCGCTTTGCTACGGTCCCGTGCTCAACATGTCTACAATGATGGAGGTAAGAAAGACTCTTCCGTCAGACGCACCCCCGAGGGCCCATGGAAGATGCTAGCTTGGGAAGCGTTTTGCCCGTCGTGGATTTGTTTGTTTATGTAGACTCGGTCAAAACAATGCTAACACAAACAAGGACGGCACAAAGTTGTTGCAAGGGATGATAACCAACTTTTTGTACCATATCGAACATTTACTGTGTTGTCATTAAAAACTTCCACTCTTGATATTGTGTTAGAATAATGCATGCTTTTTATTACGTATCATTGCTTGCTATTTACACAGAGTTTCTCAGAATTTGTTAGTGTGTGTGTGTGTGTGTGTGTGTGTGTGTGTGTGTGTGTATGTGTATGTGTGTGTGTGTGTGTGTGTGTGAGATAGAAATGACAAACATATTTGACAGTTATTTACAAACAAGAAGATAACATTTAAATACCCATCAACTCTGTTCTGTTTCGATTTGCTGAAATGAGAATTTAATTTTTTTGTCTTGCCATTCATTCATTCATTCATTCATTCATTCATTCATTCATTCATTCATTATATTCCATAGATCTTACATGAGCAATGAAGCTTTAAGATGTGGAACAAGTCAAAATTTTACAATATTACAATTACAATTTTTACAAATTTTTACAATTTAGTAATTCTCTACAGTTTTTACAGTTTTACAATTTAGTAATTTTCTACAATTTTTACTATTTTCTGCAATTTTGTGGGCTCTACCTCCATGCCCCCCAAGTGCCTTCATGGCATGTTACCTTTACCTTTTACCTTGCCGTTTTCGCAGGAAAGTATTGCATTCAAAGCTTTTGGTTTTCGGAACTACTAAATGTCTTATATATATTTCTAAATTATAGATATCAGCTCAAAGAATTTGAGTGACCACAAGGGTCCTGAATACAATAAACATGTACAATATAATGTGATGTGATACATTAAACAAAAAAAGAAGTTAATTGTTGAAGGCAAATATAAGTGGATTAATTGAAATAGAGATGATGATGTAATATTTGAAGAGAATCCTTGATAATATTCATAAGACTAGACATTACATAATCAAAAGGAATGTGAAGTTCAAGGAATGCTCAACAGTATAATTCAACATCATTTGGTTTCTAGCAGACCAGTACAAAGTCCCCATAGAGGATTTAAAATTTACAACTTTTTTTTTTACAAATATTTAAATGTTCCCAATTCTGAATAGAATTTTCATCATTACAAAATAATAATAATAATAATAATAATAATAATAATAATAATAATAATAATAATAATAATAATAATAATGATGTAAATGCAAAAAGAATGTATTGTCTGGGTGTCTAGAGTCTGGACATTTGTATGAGTGTGTGTGGCGGGTTAATGTTAAATAGGCAATCTTCAAAAATGTGAGATATAATATATCAGGACTGTCGCTGGGCAGCAACCTGATCACACGTTTCAGCGTCACATTGTTGACAAATAACTTCATCAGTTAGCACAACCATGAATCACTAATAGATGCTATAGAGTTAACAACGAAAAAAAAAGTAACAATTAAAATTAAATATGTTTGGAGAAATCGGCCCTTAATGTCACAACAAATGAACTCATTTTAATATATATTTTATTAAAAATGCCTGAGTAGACTTGCTTTTTCGTCAAGCGATATGCATCGCTGCCCACCAGGCAGGATCTGGCAGCTGCGTAACACCGCATGAAAATACATAGTAAAATTTATAGGAAATACGAAAAGAAGGAAAAACTCTCCCCTCCCCTCACCCAAGTGGAATAATCTTGTAGACCAGTGATGTCAAAGCAAGCGCATTTTTTTTTACCTTGACGTCGTGCGCGGGCAGCAAGCGCTAAGTATGGAAAGAGAAAGGGTTGTGTATATGAATAAGCAACCTGTTGGATTAAGAAAACAGTGGTGCACAAACTTCAAACGGAACGTGAAATTTTATGTCGTTATTTTTATATACCTTCTTTCTGTTTAATATTATCTATATTGTCTGTAAAACAAAAGTACTAACACTGATTTCTTAATATTGCACTTGTGTTTTAAATCTTAATAACATGATAAAGAGTTAAGAAGGAATATTCACTTAATTTCAATAGTAGTATAATATTATACTGTATTAAGTGGATGAAACACATCATTCATAAAGAAAGTGATATTCCAAAGAGATTGAGTATGACATGATAAGTTGGAATTTATATTGATGGTATCTTTAGCCTTACAAAAGTAATCAATAAACCAATCAAAACAATATTACAGTACAAAGCAAAGTTACCTAGGTACTGTATCTGTTTTAAATGTAACTAATATTACATAACAAAACTCTTATCGCATTATGCTTTTAAGGTGATATTTGTGAACAACTTCTTATCTTCAGAATATTAAATTATTTTCTCGAAATCTGCTAAAGCTATAGAGCTGACATTTTTACAACACATGGGCACGTATATTTTGCTTATGATATAACAGTAGTTGCTTTATTAATTCATTTCCTTACACACAATTTCCATGCGAATATTTTCAAAATTTTCAATGCACTATCTTCAGTAATGTATATACGGTATATTAGATTTACGAAAACATTCTGTAAGGCTACTAAATAAATAGGCCTATACCTGAAAATTTCACTTTTCTATACGAAAAGTTGAGAAAATATTTCTTTTGAATATAAAAATCAAACTTGTGAAAAATGAGCAATAAAATTAAAACTTACATTTTTATAATGCACTTATACTTCTCAGGCAAATCTGAAAATTAACATGGATACAGTTTTAATAAGTTCTCTTCCCTTTATCTATTGAATCAGTGCTGGCCATCCCTGAATATAGCTCGACCAAGCGGCATATACCACCTCTTTCGTCTGTCTCTTTTCTTTCCGCTGTAAAGCGCTCAGGCTCCTGGGCTCTAAAGCGCGCGCTTGCTGCTGTGGGCATCAATTGACATGCCTGTTGTAGACTTTGAGAGGAACATTATCTGCAGTTTTAAAGACACATTGAATGCCCTGACTTGCAAAACAGTATCCTTGAACTCAGCTTGTTCTTTGTAGAATTATCAAAATGTTTTTAATACACTCAGGGACAAAAAAAAAAAAAACCGGACACTTCTATATTTGCTTGTATTTTGTTGCCAATTATTTCAAAATGAAACAAAACCCATTTAAACAAAATAATGTTTCATTTAGCACCTTATACGACAACATTTGAAAAAAAAAACTCTGATGAGAAAATTTACAAAAAATTACAAAGGACGTATAACTATGGCATCGTTTGGTCTAACTGCTTTTTTCATTTTATGGGGCCTTAAACATTAAAAACTCTTTTTAGTAACGGGTATTACCCCCTCTGGCTTGAATAACTGCATCCATACGTCTTGGCATGCTCTCAATTTGGTTAGCAATGTCTTCTTGAGGAATAAGTTCCCATTCTTCGCCAAGTGCTCGCCTCAACTCTTGTAACGATTCTGGTCTCGGTCGTCTATTCTTAACACGCCGTTCCAGCATGTCCCACACGTGTTCAATTGGGTTCATGTCTGGACTCCTTGCTGGCCATGGAAGAACATGGATTCCCACTTCTTGAGATAATCTCCGACCGCATGGGCAATATGCGGCCGTGCATTATCATGCATTAAAACAAAATTATCGCCTACAAATTGGCCAAATGGCACAACATGATCAGCCAAACATTCATTTATATACCTATCAGCTGTTAGTCTTCCATTTTCAACAAAAACAAACTCTGTACGAGCATCCGTACACACTCCTGCCCAAACGATCTCTCCACCACCTCCATACGGCACATTTTCGGAAATGCAACACTGTGAAAATCGTTCTCCCCTCCTTCTCCAAACTCTTTCACGTCCATCAGGTGAGCACAGATTGAAACGGGACTCATCGGTGAACAGAACACAGCTCCACTGTTCATTTCTCCAATCCCTGTGATCATTTGCAAAACGCAGTCGTTCAACTCGATGCATCCTGAGAAGTCTGGGACCAGTTGCAGGTCTACTTGATATCAGTCCACTTGCTTTCAACCTCCTTCTAACTGTTTTGGCCGAAATTGGGCGTCCATGCATGTTAACAAATTGCTGGGCTACACTAGTAGCTGGCAGGTTGCGCTCCCTAAGAACTCTCAACACCATATACCTGTCTTCATTTGGATTTGTAGCTCTTGGACGACCCGAACCTGGTCTTCTGGTATATTCTAGGGTCTCTCTATACCGTTTTATGGCATCATGGGTTGCGCTTCTAGCCATATTCATAACATTTGCCATGTAACGTACACTGCGTCCATCATCGTAAAGGGCTACAGCTCGAGCCACATCTTCAGGTCGCATCTTGTTTTAAGACAAATGTTACAACCCCACTTAACCTCAGAAAATGTAAAAATAAAGAAATAACGAATGATAATGATAATGAAGCACAAAATGGTTAAGGCAAAATTGTTATAGCTGAGACTCCGAAAGCAAAATTGGAATATTTGGTTGTAATGGCTTGTTTATAAAACAAAAAACAATCAACAATGTATACACGTCTCCATAAGAACAGATGGCTACCATAATATTGTATGAGAAGATAATGTTTTGCAAAATACCAGCAAATATTAAAGTGTCCGGTTTTTTTTGTCCCTGAGTGTATTTTCATGAATAATCTTAAGCAATCGTGCAAGGAGTTTGATAACTCTGCTAGCAAGACTTCAAAATTCGATACGAGATTGTTTGACTTGTTATGAAAGAAGCAGCTCCTTGGAAGATATTATATTCTCTGACCACTTTTTGTCATTCATAATCCATCAGAACTCCTTTATTACCATCAAATTATCCAGACATTTCTGTCATCCTCCGAAGTTTAGAATGGCGTTGAGCGAAGAACTAGCTACCTAAATGTTATTTTGGAATCCGTGCGCTTCTGACATATAACAGAATAATACCAGGATTGTCTTGACATTTAAGACAATGTGATACGAAGGCATTGGGAACCGGTCGCTTTTGTCACAGAGCTGTTGCTGTTGTTGTTGGCCACGTCCGCAATTACAGTGAAGTGCTAATTACAGTACCCAAAGCTACAAAAAGAAAGTCCCCTTCCTCGATAATTTACATATAATTGCAATAAATTACGGACCATAATATACGTGAGACGGGCTGTCGAAGGCCCTTAGCATGGCGGGCTCTCTCTAATTACACCGCTTGCCAGCAGGAGAGCTGCCGCGTCCAGAAGGCAGACCGTCGAGCAGAATCTGCCTCTGAAATTCCACCAATGTAACTGGTTCAATAATAATAATGATAATAGTAGTAATAATAATAATAATAATAATAATAGTACTAATAATAGTAATAATAATAATAGTAGTAGTAATAATAGTAATAATAATAATAATAGTAGTAATAGTAATACAGGGACATCATTTTATTTTTACTTCAATTTTTATTGTACCTGAGTTTTTGAATGTACTTCACTCCCACCCCTTCTACTAAGGAAGTTCCAACTCCACACAGAACCAAGACCGCAGATAGTAAGCAGTACTGAGTTACTGAGTATAGTACGTTCCAGTAATATGTTCGCGTTTTCCAGTGACGAAAGAGCTTTCAATATTGAATCATATTTTCGCACAGGTACTGTCCGTTTGCCTACGTCGCATCCCGATTTCCCCTACCTGCTTCTGCTCGCCCCTCTGTAATAGCTGGGCTGTCTTAGCTCTTTTCTGAAAACATTAATTTCTCTTAGGAATTGGAAGTTTACGTAATATTATACAGCTGTTTAATTTAACTTAAATAAAAGGGCCTCGTTAAGTAATTAACTGTCACGTGATTTCCTCCCTTTCTACAATCCTGCGGCATAACCATTGGGCGGACAGTAGATAGCATGTCTGAGTAATTTTATATTTTCGGGTTGGGCAGAAGTGAAGATTGAATTTACAGTACGTAGAGTAGGTACAGAATTATTTCAACATGAGTTACTAGTACGAAGGACGAAACTGGCAATTGGAATTAGATGCAATAGTCTATATTGCGATAATATGCACAAAAGAAGTGAAGCCTGTATCGAAATGAACGGCCACCATTTTCAAAATTGTGTTTAAATATTCATATTGTGATTATTTTTCAATTTAACTTCTTTCTCTATATTGTACGCTAATGTGCTGTAGACAGTATAATATACACAGCATAATGAATACGTTCGCATGGATAACTCACTTCGTGAGTAAAAACACTTATTCTTAATACAGTACTGTACTTTGATTAAAGAAAAACCTAATGAAAATTATCGAACTCAAAATCGCGATATTTCCTAGTTTACGTAAATGGATGAACTACTTTTCTTCCTTCCTATACGTAGTAGAGTGATTTGTGTTTTACGCCAGTATCATCGAACTCCAGTCTTGGAGGGGGGAGCAAGCGGTGTTTCCGGTTCTCTAAACGTATAGACAGGTTAATATTAAAAATGTTAGTAAAAATAAAATGATGTCCCTGTAGTAATAATAATAATAATAGTAATACTAATAATAGTAATAGTAATAATAGTAATAATAATTATAATAGTAATAGTAATAATAATTATAATAATAATAATGGTAATAGTAATAATAATAATAGTAATAGTAATAATAATAGTAATAGTAATAATAGTAACAGTAATAGTAATAATAATAGTAGTAATAGTAGTAATAATAATAATAGTAGTAATAGTAATAATAATAGTACTAATAATAATAGTAGTAATAGTAATAATAATAATAATAATAATAGTAATAGTAATAATAATAATAATAGTAATAATAATAATAATAATAATAATAATAATAAGAGGTAAAGGTATCCCCGTAACATGCCATGAAGGCACTTGGGGGCATGGAGGTAGAGCCCCATGCTTTCCATGACCTCGGCACTAGAAGGAGGTGGTGTGGTCGACACCACGCTCTGACCGCCTTTTACCCTCGGGAAAGACCCGGTACTCAATTTTATAGGAGGCTGAGTGAACCTCGGGGCCGTTCTGAAAGTGTGGCAACGAGAAAAAATCCTGTCACCACCAGGGATCGAACCCCGGACCTTCCAGTCCGTAGCCAGCTGCTCTACCGTAATAATAAGAGTAGTAATAGTAATAACAGTAGTAATAATAATAGTAGTAATAGTAATAATAATAGTATTAATAATAATAGTAGTAATAGTAATAATAATAATAGTAGTAGTAATAATAATAATAGTAATAATATTAATAGTAATGATAATTAAAGTAATAGTAATAATAATAATAATAATAATAATAGTACATAATTAATTCATAACAATTTTTCCCACATTTAATGATGCTCTATCATTTGCACACTACACTTAGCCTATCGTTGTTCAGAAATGACGCGACATTTATTAAAGCTAAATGCAGTGATGTAGAAATTGTAGAGGAAGTTAAATTCTGGAGTATTGCATATCATTAACCTAGATGACTAAAAAAATGCGTGTGTTATCTTGTGATGACAGCTGGTTCTCGATATCGAATCTCAAACCGTAGGATAAAAGCTACGTCCATCTTCTATCCATTTTTTGTTAAATTTATTTATACACGCTTTAACATCTGTGGTCATGTCGCGTGTTTAGAATCTTTGGGTATCTATGTATTTCGGAGTGCGCCGTTCGTTTACTAATAGTTGGGCTCCTCTTTCCACTGTCATGTGATTGCGTTCATGTAACTGATTTTTAAATTTTGATTAATGTTTACGATATTGATGATTGAGGCAGTGATGAACCATGGTATGCAAATTTCCAATATTGCATTTGCCTTTGTGATTGAGGAAATCCATGAAAAACTTCAGTTAGAATGGCCAGCCAAGGGTTCTGAACCAGGGACCTCCCGAATGTGAGTCTCAAACGTTATCGTCTGTGCCAGCTCTATCGGTTTCTATCAATTAAAACTAGAATTGTTGTTTAGACAGTTGTCCGAAGACAGGTCTGAACGTCACAAATGATACTAACAAGGCTCCACTTATGAGGTAACTAAGCCAGGAGATAATGAGATAGGGTGGTCAGTTCCTTTTCCCTTACATTGTATACATCGCCGATTAGCTACATGTTACAATAATCACAAAGCAGGATTATTAGATTTATAAAAACATGTTTCCTTGTTATTTAATTTCATTTGATACCACTTAAATTATTAGGGATTATAATCCTTGGAATCTACATTCTGTAGTTCACAATATATCCTAGATCTGCCCTGATGGGAAGTTTGAAAACTGTTTACCGTATTTCTAGGAAATCATGGTTGCTGTAATTGTAACATCACTAGTCTATGCTAAGCCGAGTAGGACATGAAACTGGGGCCCTAATTCAGGGGGAGGAGCATCAACAGATGGGGCGTGAAAACAAGGGATGTAGAAAGATACATGAAGGGTGAATTGAGGTGGGGATCCTGAAAGTTGCTTAATTATATTCACAGTCTGTAGCCGTCAAACATTGATACAAATATGCAGTAAAGAACTGTTCTTACAACGAGATACTGACGTGACCAATAGAAAATAATAAATTGTAACAGCAAAGTTAGTAATAACGTTAAAAATAGATTCGAAATTGACAGAGGACATAATCTTAAGTTAGAAGGAGCATGAAAGGAGCTGATATTTGAAAACCATTAATACATTATCAGAGGATTGGAATATAAGTTTACCATCTCATAGTCATTGTCATCATCATTATCATAATCTTCATAGTAACAAATTCAATTCCTTTATAACATTCATCTTTATAATAATCTGCATTTATTATTATCTGTCATTAAATCCCGTACATTATATTCTTCTTGATAATCTTCATTGTCCGCATCTTCTTGCTTATCAATATCTATATTATCATTTGCATCTTATCGTCTGCATCTTCATTTACATCGTCTGCATTTTCTTCGTTATCTACATCTCGATCATCTTCTGTGCAGTCTTATCTACATCTTTTGTACCTTCATCATAGGCCTATACATCATATCTTCTTCTACTCCATCATTTACATCTTCTGCATCATCTTAATCATTTACATCTTCTGATCTTCTTAAACATTTACATCTTCTGTATGTTCTTAATTATTTACATTTTCTGCACCTTCTTAATCATTTACATCTTTTGCATCTTCTTAATTATTAAACCTTCTGCGCCTTCTTAATCATTTACAACTTTTGCATCTTCTTAATTATTAACATCTTCTGCATCATCTTAATCATTTACATCTTCTGATCTTCTTAAACATTTACATCTTTTGCATCTTCTTAATTATTAACACCTTCTGCACCTTCTTAATCATTTACAACTTTTGCATCTCTTTAATTATTAACACTTTCTGCACCGTCTTAATCATTTACACCTTCTGCATCATCGTAATCATTAACATCTTCTGCACCTTCTTAATCATTTACATCTTTTGCATCTTCTTAATTATTAAAACCTTCAGCGCCTTCTTAATCATTTACAACTTTTGCATCTTCTTAATTATTAACACCTTCTGCACCGTCTTAATCATTTACATGTTCTGCATCATCTTAATCATTAACATCTTCTGCATCATTAACATCTTCTGCACCTTCTTAATCATTTACATTTTTTGCATCTTCTTAATTATGAACACCTTCTGCACCTCCTTAATCATTTACAACTTTTGCATCTTCTTAAGTATTAACACCTTCTGCACCGTCTTAATCATTTACATGTTCTACATCATCTTAATCATTAACATCTTCTGCACCTTCTTAATCATTTACATCTTTTGCAGTTTCTTAATTATTAACACCTTCTGCACCTTCTTAATCATTTACAACTTTTGCATCTCCTTAATTATTAACACCTTCTGCACCGTCTTAATCATTTACATCTTCTGCATCATCTTAATCATTAACATCTTCTGCATCATTAACATCTTCTGCATCTTTTAATCATTTACATCTCCTGCATCATCTTAATCATTACATCTTCTGCATCATTAACATCTTCTGCACCGTCTTAATCATTTACATCTTTTGCATCTTCTTAATTATTAACACCTTCTGTACCTTCTTAATCATTTACATCTTCTGCATCATCTTAATCATTTACATCTTCTCCATCATTAACATCTTCTGCATCTTCTTAATTATTTACATCTTCATTTTACATCTTCTGCATATTTTTTTATCATTAACATCATCTACCTTGTCCCTGACTCATTTCACCGGAATTATCACCTTCATATCATTCAGACGCTAAATAACCTAAGATGTTGATAAAGCGTCGTAAAACAACCTACTAAAAAAATTGTTCACGAAAGCCCATAAAAATTTGCTGCTCCTCTACTTTGAATTAGGAATGGATCACATAATAAATAATCTAACGTCTTCCTGAATTAAAAAATGTGGTGCTTAATCAGGAATTAAACTGCTTGTTTTTATTACGAACTACATTAATATAAAACGTCTTGTTTATTTTCATTTATTTAAATTAAGTAGCTTGTAATTTATAACGGGTGTCATTGCTCACATAAAACGAGTTTGGAATTAACGGCGAACAAATTATGGATTCCAATTACGGCTAGTCTTAAACTACTCAAATAATCCCACACTCAATATTTGAATTATTTTTATTTACATTTCGACTAATTTACCGACATTACTCAATCACTTTGGCTGCTGACTAAGAAGTGAACGATTGAGAGTTCGAACTCTCGCGGAAATCTGATGATAATTTTTCGAACTAAACTTGCAGAATGCCTCAGTGTTTTGTTTTGGATGGGAGTATTAAATGCGAAGGTTAGGTGGAATTTCTTCATTTCCAAGACCAACCATTGTGGTAGGAATACGTTCAGAATTTAATTTTTATATTCATGTGAAAGCTATGCAAATTTCATGGCATCCAATTAGTTCACAAAAACATAATCGGTAAATATTTTATGCCTATTTCTTTTATATTAAGCATGTTACATACGTTTTGTCACGGATGTTGCAGATGAGTTAATGTCCTTTATTTTTCCAGTTTCAAAATAACTGTGACATTTCTAAATGAAAATATTCGCTTGAACTGTAAGATGTAAAATGAAGAAGATGTAAATAATTAAAAAGATGCAGAAGATGTTGGTGATGCAGAAGATGTAAATGATTAAGATGATGCAGAAGATGTAAATGATTAAGAAGGTACAGAAGGTGTTAATAATTAAGAAGATGCAAAAGATGTAAATGATTAAGACGGTGCAGAAGGTGTTAATAATTAAAAAGATGCAAAAGTTGTAAATGATTAAAAAGATTCAGAAAGTGTTAATAATTAAGAAGATGCAAAAGATGTAAATGATTAAGAAGGTGCAGAAGATGTTAATGATGCAGAAGATGGTAATGATTAAGATGATGCAGAAGATGTAAATGATTAAGACGGTGCAGAAGGTGTTACTAATTAAGAAGATGCAAAAGTTGTAAATGATTAAGAAAAATAAATGGCAGAAAGAATTCAGTACAGAATTATCAAAAGCTCCAATTATAATTGGTATTACTATAAAGAAAATTATAATGAAGGCGTGAGCAGTGACCATCACATTATAAATTTCATCACCTCCAATTAATGAACCTTCTTCGATCCTGGACCTCTGGAATTAACAGTGCAGGCTCTCAAAATATTCCTTCAACAATAGCTCCTTGATAAACATACTTTAATAGCTGATTCCTCTATGAGTAAGTGCTGCAAACTTTAGGAAAACAAAACAGTACCTATTACCAAGCCAAGACCACTTAGATTCAATGCCCATAAAACTTGTGAAATATTTTCCTTTTGAAAATAAAACATTAGAATATTTAAATTTAGACCCTTATCTATGCCTTACACCAGTGATGTCAAAGCAAGCGCATTTTTCTGACCTTGATTTCGTGCGCGGGCATCAAGCGCTAAGTATGGAAAGAGGAAGGGTTGTATATATGAATAAGCAGCCTGTTGGATTAAGAAAACAGTGGTGCACAAACTTCAAACGGAACGTGAAATTTTATATCGTTATTTTTATATGGCTTCTTTCTGTTTGATATTATCTATATTGTCTGTAAAACGAAAGTACTAATATCAGTTTCTTAATATTGCACTTGTGTTTTAAATCTTAATAACATAATAGAGAGTTAAGAAGGAATATTCACTTAAATTCCATAGTAGTATAATATTATACTGTATTAAGTGGATGAAACACATCATTCATAAAGAAAGTGATATCCCCAAAAAAGAGAATGAGTATGACATGATAAGTTGGAATTTATATTGATGGTATCTTTAGCCTTACAAAATTAATCAATAAACTAATCAAAACAATATTACAGTACAAAGCAAAGTTACCTAGGTGCTGTATATGTTTTAAGTATAACTAATATTCCATAACAAAAAAAATTCTTATCGCATTATGCTTTTAAGGAGATATTTGTGAGCAACTTCCTATCATCACAATATTAAATTATTTTCTCGAAATGTGCTGAAGCTATAGAGCTGACATTTTCACAACACATGGGCACGTATCTTTTGCTTATGATGTAACAGTAGTTGCTTTGTTAATTCATTTCCTTACAAACAATTTCCATGCGAATATTTTCAAAATTTTCAATACACTATCTTCAATAATACGTATTTACGGTTTATTAGATTTACGAAAACATTCTGTAAGGCCTATATCTGAAAATTTCACTTTTCTATTAAAGAAGTTGAGAAAATATTTCTTTTGAATGAAAAAATCAAAGTTGTGAAAAATGAGCATTAAAATTAAAACTTTCATTCTAATAATGCACTTATACTTCTGAAACAGATCTAAAAATTACCATGGATACAGTTTTAATAAGTTCTCTTCCCTTTATCCATTAAATCAGTGCTGGCCATCCCTGAATATAGCTCGAACAAGCGGCATATACTACTTCTTTCGTCTGTCTCTTTCCTTTCCGCTGTAAAGCGCTCAGTCTCTCCTGAGCTCTAAAGCGCGCGCTTGCTCCTATGGGCATCAATTCACTTGACTGCCTTACGCTAATAATAAACAAATATTTCTGAAAAAGACTTTTTCATTGGAATTCCATTCGTAATAATATTAATTCACAATGGGAAATAAATACGACAAAGTCACAAGCTTCTGGTTGAGCTGTTTTTCGAGGGTGATGAGGATAAATTTTCTTCCAGCTTGAAAAGTTGTGTAGAATATAATTCAAATAATTTTAAGGGACTATTACACTCTTACTACGTCATACTACTTTTGACCAATAAAACGGTAAGAAAGGACGTATTTCAACCAATTATGGCTGCTTATCGCACAATTTTATCGCGTCCCTAGCATTTGTTTAATTTTATCGCGTCCCTAGCATTTGTTTCTTTGTTTGCCAACATTTGAAACTGCGCTGGTCTGGACGTCAAAAAAAAAAAAAAATATATATATATATATATATAATTACAAACCACTCCAATCGATGCACAGCAGCTTCAAATATGACTCGCATTGGCATTCAAGAACAAAAATTAATAAAAATCACTGATCATACCTATACATCTTCTGAAATCCTATTTACAAATAAATGAAGAGCACCATTCGGAAATCCTGAATAAGTTGAATACACCATGTAGGCCCAAATCAACGAGTTCCACATCTATTACGCACACGTCCAATATAACATCAATTGAATCACCAACCACATTCAAATTTGAAAATTGTACATTCAATAATTATTCCTTTTAAAATTATTGATGTTTATTTTTTATGTCATCGCCGTTAATTAAAACTTTTCTAACACTTTTGTATATTAGTTAGGTTATGTTATAGCTTCTGCTATATGATATTATGGATAGTCACGTGTCAGAGATTGTTTAATATTAAGATTTATTGAAAATCATCTGTCAAGTGACGTTGATTACTGGGATTCGGATAATTGAAGTGGAATGCAACTGTTTTAATAAAAATAAAATTGAATCAACAAAGCCTTCTTGACTAGTAACATTGCCATCGTGTATAGATCGAGAACTTCTCGACGAGAAGACATTTCTGTATGTATGTATTTATTCACACTGCAATGGGTATATACCCGGTGGCAGTGGTAACTAATTACATTCGATGAACACAATAATAAACACAATTAATAAGAAATGCAATAAATAATAATACTAAAAATTAATACTAACAATAATTAATAATAACAATAATTAGTAATAATAATAATAATAATAATAATAATAATAATAATAATAATAATAATAACAGGGAACATCCTAAATTAAATGAAGCACGATCAGTTAAAATAACTTTTAAGGTAAATCTAATTTGAACCTTAAACCTATGTTCGAACTAAAACCCAAGAGTATGATATGTTCATATCTGCACAAGTACCTTTCAACACTACGCTCATTTCGCTGTCACTCAGTCACTGCACTGGAACTACGACACATTTCACTGATTCTATCCTGATTTCACTAACACTTCAAAAACATTTCATTGTTCAAATACTTTGCACTGCCACTATAAACTATAAAGCTTCACTGACAGGAACACGGTTCACTTACTCAACACACTTCACTGACACAACACACTTCACTGACACAACACACTTCTTCACTGATAGAACACTTCAATAACAAAATATCAATTACACCCTTTAAATACTGTGTATAATTACCGTCTATTAGTAAAGTCCTTAAGCCTATTTTTAAATACCTTTTTGGTTGTTGGTAAAGCCTTTAGTAAGTCTGCAGGTAAAGCATTCTAGTAATCATAACTCTCTACTGCCATCTACCATGCATCTAGCGTAATATTTGTAATGTTGAGATGGTACAATAATACATTTGAAGACAGTTGTATTTTCGTAAGTCAATTAATATTTTATTGTATTGGAGTACTTTGTTACTTCTAATCTTTATATTTTCTTCTAATCGTGTAATAGTCAATTAAATCCCACTCGAGTTTTGATTTTCTCTAGATAAGACTGCTCGTGTTCCACTCGCAGATTTATCGATAAAATCAAAACGTCTAGTGAGATTACTGTTGATAAAATGTGTGGTCAGTTTTGTGATGGACGCGTTCCGTTGTTGCAGGACCGGTTGACGGGTCACGGAGCCATCGCCTCGATCGGTTCCGTGTCGGCTGGCACGGGTGGCTCGTCCCCGTTCAGCACCGCGTCGCACCACCACCACCACCACCGCTCGAACACGGGGACCGGCGGCGCGGCGGGCAACACGGGCGGCATGACGCCCACGTCACACCACCACTCGGTGTCCGCCACGGACTTCCAGCCGCCCTACTTCCCGCCGCCGTTCCCTCCCCCGCCCCCGAGCCACCACCACCACCAGGCGGCGTCGCCGGCCGCCGCCCAGGGCCACCACCAACTCGACTACCTCAACTCCGTGACGGCCGTCACGGACCCGTACTCGCAGACGCTCAACTCGCTCCACCAGACGGCGCAGGCGGCCGCCGCAGCCCACCACTACAACCAGCTGACCGCCGCGGCGGTGTCGGCGGGGCAGCGCACAACCACCACGCACGATGTCCTGCGCAGGGACACCGACCCCCTCCACGTTGTGAGTACACTACTACAGTATCTACTTCTTATTGCACGAGTGAGTGATTTCAAATTGTCAAGACCAGAGGTCTCCAAAAAGCTTATCGTCATTCGTCCTCTCGATACTGCCCGCCGAACACAGGGTGCTGTAAGGCTAGAGAAGGGGAGAGACTCGTACCTCAACAGATGGGAGCGATCAGTGGGGGATGGCGGCAACAGTCTGCTTATGTTTACAAATAATAACATCAAAAGAATAAGAAATATCATACGTTTGTACATTATTTTGGCATATATGAAGCTGGAGCCCCGTCTGTTGCTATTGACACAAGCCATTGCAAATTCAACCTCTTGTATTCTACAGACGTGGACAAATTATTAGCAAAATTGAAGATTTTTTGTTATATACTTTTACAAAATATGATTCTTCAATTCAGACTACAGTTGACATTTTTGCGTATTTCCAAATTATTAGCAAAATTGAAGATTTGTATTGTATATTTTTAGAAAATTTGACTCTTCAATTTGGGCTACATTTGATATTTTTGCATATTTACAAATTATTAGCAAAACTGAAGATTTTTATTATATACTTTTACAAAATATGATTCTTCAATTCAGACTACAGTTGACATTTTTGCGTATTTCCAAATTATTAGCAAAATTGAAGATTTGTATTGTATATTTTTAGAAAATTTGACTCTTCAATTTGGACTACATATGATATTTTTGCATATTTACAAATTATTAGTAAAACTGAATATTTTTATTACATATTTTTAGAAAATTCAACTCTTCAATTTGGACTACAGTTCACATTTTGAATATTTCCAAATTATTAGCAAAACTGAAGATTTTTATTTTATATTTTTACAAAATTTGGCTCTTCAATTTAAACTACAGTTGACATTTCTGCATATTTCTGTCTACTATAATGATGGAAATATGCAAAATTGTCAACTGCAGTCTAAATTGAAAAGTCAAATTTTGTAAACAGAATTATCATAAAAATCGTCAATTTTGATAATAATTTGTCCACATCTATATGGTGCCTTTCAGTGCCTTCTCCATTTGTATTTTGTAATTACATCTAGAAGACATTCAGACACAGACACATTAACTCCTCGGATGAAAATGTCTAGGTGAGCTTTGTCATTTCTATCTGTGCTTTCGTCTAATGCAAGTGAGTAAGCCACAAACTGGCTAATTGTGGTTTCGACTTCAGATTCAATTACATTTACAATCTTGAAATTCCTTCTCTGAACTGTAATTGGAAACAATTTAATTTTCTTAAACTTTGACTTTGTTCTAGATACAGTATTTTAGTAACGACCTGTATGCACGATTTTACAAATGATGCTTCTGTAAAGGGCTTCATTGATTTTTACAATATTCCAAGCTAGAACATAGCTAGCAAGAAGCTGTTTTTGTTTAACACTGAGGACACGTGTGTGATTTGTGTTTGTATTTTCTTGTTTTATATTTATCAAAATATTTGTAGGCCTACGGATTTCACCTAAAATTAAACGAAAAACTATAAATTTGTCATGCGGAACTGAGTGCAAACGTATTGTAATATACTGATTATTATGTATAACCACAGTTATACAGATAGCCACAAAATAAATTATTTTCACATGTCCAACATGCCTGTAATTGTATGATATTCTTTGCGAAGAGTCGAGTATTGTCGTCGCATTTTGAATTTTAACACACCCTTAAGAATTTTCGAACAAATTAAGCATTTCACATTCTCCCCACTAACACAAAAAAATTTATCTTCCTATTTATCCTTGAATGTACTACGTCCATGATTAGAAGACATTGTGAAACGGTGGAACACGCCGACCAACACAATGATAATGGCAGTCCGCCACTGCTCTTCGTTTGCGCATAAACATTGAGTACAGCACAGGTGGGGATGGGAGAGGCGGAGCGCGCTCATTACGTACTGGCTTCAGTTCCGTTCAGGGGCTTACTCGCGAGTACGCTTTTGGAGACGTCTGGTCTAGACTAAACTAGAAGTCGCAGAAAGAGCTGAGGGGGACGCGAGATGATTTACAAAATAAAACGACAAATATTCCATTTAACATGCATTTAACTATGCGTTCAGAAACATGAACAATATTTAACTTAAAATAAAAAAAAATCAATGCCTTAAACCTGGGTTACTTTGACCCACTGAAATGTATTTTTAAATGTTCTTTTGCTGATTTCCTGTAAAAATTTAGAATATGAAGCTCCAAATTTCATATACTGTACGGTTGCGGGAATATTTCTTAAAAGCACTCCAACTATCATAATAGTCACTGATATAAATAGTACATGTGAAAAAACTTAGCTCAAAGCTGTGGCCCAAAGTTACCTTACTTAGTTCCACCTTTGTTTTCTCATATACAAAGTGATCCATTT
>JAJSOF020000036.1:13020077-13215077 GCA_025594305.2 Periplaneta americana | reverse complement strand
AAAAACCAAGGTATTACCCTTCTTTTCTTTTTTATTTTGGCTCTATTATTTTCCTCTCGTCTTCGAGATTTTTATTGAGGCAATAAAATTTATTTTCTCGTCATATTTTATTAGCATATCAGTATTTTATAAAGACCGTGGTCATAGGAAGAAAAATAAAGAAGGTAAACTTCCGAATTCTAAATGAGGAAGTAGAGCAAGTGGACAGCTTGGAGTGTACTGTAAGCAGTAACATGAACTGCTGCCAGGAAATCAAAAGAAGAATAGCAACGCAAAGGAAGCTTTTAATAGAAAAAGGAGCATCTTCTGTGGACCTCTGGAGAAAGAACTAAGGAAGAGACTAGTGAAGTGTTTTGTATGAAGTGTAGAATTTTATGGGGCAGTAACATTGACATTGCGACGAAATGAAGAGAAGCGAAATGTGGATATGGAGAAGAATGAAACGTGTGAAGTGGACAGACAGAATAAGAAACGAAGCTGTGTTGGAAAGAGTGGGTGAAGAAAGAATGATGCTGAAACTGATCAAGAGAGAAAAAGGAGTTGGTTGGGTCACTGGCTGAGAAGAAACTGTCTATTGAAGGATTAACTGGAAGGTATGGTGAACGGGAGAAGAGTTCGGGGCAGAAGAAGATATCAGATGATAGGCATTAAGATATATGGATCATACGAGGAGACAAAGAGGAAGGCAGAAAATAGGAAAGTTAGGATAACTGTGGGTTTGGAGTGAAAGACCTGCCCTTTGGCAGAATACATAATGAATTAATGGATCAGTATTTTCTGCAAATCACAAATCGTTTTTCTGCTTGTCATTCTAAAGTTCTTGTCTTTCTTTACCTATTTTCGCCCTTGTTTCTCTTTTTCTACACATCTATCTATCTATCTATCTATCTATCTATCTATCTATCTATCTATCTATCTATCTATCTATCTATCTATCTATCTATCTATCTATCTATCTATCTATCTATCTATCTATCTATCTATCTATCTATCTGTCTGTCTGTCTGTCTGTCTGTCTGTCTGTCTGTCTGTCTGTCTGTCTGTCTGTCTGTCTGTCTGTCTGTCTATCTGTCTATCTATCTACCTACCTACCTACCTACCTACCTACCTATCTACCTATCTATCTGTCTGTCTGTCTGTCTGTCTATCTATCTATCTATCTATCTATCTATCTATCTATCTATCTATCTATCTATCTATCTATCTATCTATCTATCTATCTATCTATCTATCTATCTATCTATCTATCTATCTATCTATCTATCTATCTATCTATCTATCTATCTATCTATCTATCTATCTATCTATCTATCTATCTATCTATCTATCTATCTATCTATCTATCTATCTATCTATCTATCTAAGTTGGTAGAGATAGGGGCATCAGACCTTCTCTTCCCCTCTACCAAGAGATTACAACTACAATATTAAGAATACAATTACAATTATAATTACA
This sequence comes from Periplaneta americana, assembly GCA_025594305.2. Taxonomy (NCBI): domain Eukaryota; kingdom Metazoa; phylum Arthropoda; class Insecta; order Blattodea; family Blattidae; genus Periplaneta; species Periplaneta americana. Next base: position 13,213,621 of record JAJSOF020000036.1, on the reverse strand, counting down.
ATTATTCAAAAAATAAAAATCTTTAAGTATGAGGGGTTTTGTAGAAGAGCTTTTGAGAAGCTAGAAGAGATTGGGTCACGACCTTGCTTTGAAGGAACTTCCAACTGGTAGTCACTGGTTTTTGTCTGTAAATCTCGTACCCCATAGCGCCAGTAATGTGACATTCAGTGAACACACCTCTTTTCTACAAGACCTCTGAAGGACTGTAATCATGTAGTGTACAAAGGAAAATCTTTGGATTTATTTATAGCACCTTATCGGAATGGATTCGGCCTGGCCAATTACCCCCAGCGTCCTCTTCTCACGGTTGTCCAGTCGCAATAAGAGCTACAATTTTATTAACGGAGCGAGTGGGTGAACTAGATTGTCCGGCCAGGATTGATTTGAAGTTGGACCTGCTCTGGTTTGGCAGCTTGTGCTTTTAAATCCTCTCCTCACAATAGATAAAAAAGTGGATTATATACAGGAACATGCCGTTCATAGATACAAAGTCAGGAGTGTAAAATGAAAAGCTGGTATTACAGAATTCGGAAATTTATCTTCACTAAAACTCTTAGTCTATCCTCGCAAGTCTGCCCACGATTGAATTACTTTATCGAGAATCGTGTTTCCTATTCATTTAAATCTGGCAGATTGCGTTGAAAAGCTTTCAGATTGTTTTTTGTCTGGTTGTCCTAACGGAAAAATTATTCTGTCTGCATTAATATTCAGTAGCGAGACTAGTTATTGTATGACTCTAATGCTATGTGTAGTAGTAACAACCGAATCAGTTTAAGTAATTGTAGATTATTTCACACAAACAGATGGGTAGCCAAAATACAATTCGCTCTTTATAGAAGTTGATTTTATTCTTGTGTTGTATGATAACTAAAGTCTGTGTGATGAATCTTGTCTCACTGTGAAAAGAGAGAGAAAGGAGATATGCCTTTCCTCGTCTGTGTTGCTATGGAAATGGGGGAATGGAGCGATACCGTCCATCCTTCCAGTGGCGGAAGGGACTAGTTGATACATTCTGTAGCGCAAAATAAAATAACAAAATATCTCTCTTCGTACTGTGTAGTTCCGTCACTGAGCTTGTCTTTCAAGAAGCTGAGTTCCGGTAGCCTGTACAATAACAAGATTTTGAAAGGAATCCTGAAAATTTACAACTCTCGTATAATCTCCACCCTCATTTGAAGAGACTTGGTTTTATTGCTACTGAGACAAGATAAACCTTACCAGGTTACAGAGAGTGGAATTTAGGCAAAAACCTATTTTTTTCGTAGATAAATACAGGCTTGATATTTAATATTTACATTTTTCATGGAAATATAGGTATAAATAAAGGGGTTTATAGTGCCTAAAAATACCTATTTCGGCGTTAATGCTTATTTTTAAGTTTTTTTTTCAATCTTTGCATCAATTTTCGTAATTATTTACTGTTTTTCTTCACATCCTGTACCGTTTACATTCCAAGACGGATAACGACAACTCCTTCCTAGCATGTGAACAACACAATAGAGAAGTACCTCCGGGCCACCCCTTCTCCTTCTCTTTCTTTCAGCCGGCCTGGGTAGCGTACTCGGTATAGCGCTGGCCTTTTGTGCTCGAAGTTGCGAGTTCAATTTTGGCCCTAGTCAATGGCATTTAAGTGTGATTAAATGCGACAGGCTCATGTCAGTAGATTTATTGGCATGTAAAATAACTTCTGCGAGACAAATTATTATTATTATTATTATTATTATTATTATTATTATTATTATATCCTCTTTATCTGTCAGCAATTTAACACAAACTCACTGGGTTGTACCCGAATAAGCATTCTCCTACATTCCAAGACAGATAACAACCCCTTCCTTTTTCTCACCATTTTTAAATACAACAGTAAGCGACACAATAGCCACAATAGGTGCTGATCATCTACTGTGAAGAAAACTATAGAAATGTGATTGGAGAATGAAAAACACTCTTATACTTGTGACATGTTTTAACAAAAAAGCCTATTTCTTATTTTAAAGAGCCTAAATAAAGGAGTTTAAGAGCCTGCTTTAGGCGCCTAAAATGCCACTTTTTAGAACCTAAAATTCCTCTCTCTAATGATAACTAGACCTAGAATTTTTAAGCTCTAAAAATGTAGATTTAGGCACCTATAACAGGCTTTAAAAACTATAAAATAAATTCTAAGTATCCTATTTTAGGCGTTAAAGAATGTGTAATACCACATAATATCACCAACATTAACAGCAAATGGATGTAAGATATGAAATTAAATTATTTTAGCGTATATAGGCATATATATAGCCGTCCAAATCTTGGATTTTAAATATCGGCATCCTAATCAATTCAAATGAACAAAAATGAAAATGTAAATTAAAAAACACATAATGAAATTAAAAAAAAACATAATATTCTGCGACAAGATGTGATAGCTATCAAACCATAAAAATATATATAAAATGATATAGTCACTTGATTAAATTTCGATTAAAATTTCATTATGTATTTTTTTAACATTAATTTACATTTTCTTTTTTGTTCATTTGAATTGATTAGGATGCCGGTATTTTAAATCCAAGATTTGGACGGCTATCATTTCGATGATATTCTCTCTGCATATTTGATACATGATTTTAATTTAATTTGTACATTTAACCCTTAACTTGTAAGAGCTTCATTTTTCACGCTAGTTTATTAAACCCTGTCGGACCTTAAAGAAAACAACTATCGCAATGTGCATATTTTTATGTGTTGTACAATATTACAGTATTGTGAAATTTTAATTTTTCTTACTTACTTACTGGCTTTTAAGGAACCCGGAGGTTCATTGCCGCCCTCACATAAGCCTGCCTTTGGTCCCTATCCTGAGCAAGGTTAATCCATTCTCTATCATCATATCCCACCTCCCTCAAATCCATTTTAATATTATCCTCCCAACTAACACTCTATATGCATTTTTCTACCAATTTTTTTCTATTGTTCTAATAAATTATAGCATATAGCCTATTAACCTCTTGTATCCTATAGGATGTATTGTCAATTTAAGGATTAAATGTTTTCCGTTCTTTAATGTCTTTTTTATTGACGTCAACAATCTATACTTTCATACTATGTAAAACTCTTCACTAAAATTTTTAATAGAATGTTTGTTTCACTAGATATCTCTAATTTATTGTCAATGTCTGAAGATGCCATACTGAATGGCGAAAACGTTAACAATTTAAAAATACAATGTAAATTTACAATCGCATAATTTTTAATTTATTACTTGACTTATTGGAATCTTAAAAAATGAACTAAAAAAGGTTATTTAGATTAATAATATTTTAAAGCAAATATTTATGTCTTAAGAAAGCAACTGTAGTCTAAAACGGACATTAAGTAAATAATATGAAAGTGCCACAGCTGGCTGTAGGAGATGCATATTGAAGAAAAACAGTTCTGACGTAGTTTGGCGCACGCACGGAACTTCGGGGCCAATCATTTGAATTATCTTGTAAAATATATGTATAAAAAGTGATCACGAAGTCTGTATCCATACGGAGTGACGTGTTTCCGATTACACACCCTTCAATTTCTCGACCACGCCGCACGAAGAGGCCCTCACACGAATATAATTGCCCTGTGACTCACCCTCTTGCATGAATTTTAAATCATCGCTCTGGACATCTACAACACTTTCCTCAAAGTAAAGGTGAAGGTTAAAGGAGCAGTTCTTTCTTTCAGTCAAACAATCGTCCTGTCAGCTGTTGCATAGTAGGACTTCGTAGCATTTCCGTACAATTAGACTAAGAGGAATATGATCTTTAATTGCTTTCAACCAAATACGAAAATATTTCTTTTAACAGAAATATTACTGACTTGTCTTCCTCAGTTAAATTCCTAGGCATTCACCTCGAAGCCATTCTGGGCTGGAGTACACACATAGAATATCTTGTTAATAAAATTAATAATAGTACATTATGCAACGGGCCTATAATGATACTAATTAAGACACAAGTATGTTTATGAAACGAGCTCAAGGGAGTTTCATAATTTTCATACGAGCGTCTTAATTACCATTATAGGCAAGTTTCATACGACTTTTTATGCTCGACCATATTCCTAACTTTAAATTATTCAGAAGTATACATTTTATTTGTATCTGACAGAAGATCGGAAGTGACCTTGTTCATAGCTCCTGAATTGTGAGATGTGCGCAGACGCGAAAGTACTGATTTTTTCCGAGGAACAATAATGTCATTGACCTTGATGTAATGTAACATGAACTAATTTTGATATAACCTGGAAATTGATTTAAAGTTGAAAAACGAGATGACAAATTGAATTTATTTGAATATTATTTACAATTAACGCTAATTATTATAGTAACAGAACATAACCTTCTGCGACAGTATTGGATTTCCAGCCTCCGTGACGTTTCCGTCGTCTTTCGATTGCATATCCGAGAATAATCGAAAACCTGAACTTTAATGAATAGGTGTACTTTAATGACATGCATTAAAAGACTGCTGCCAGGTGTATAATTACTACATTTCGGCATGGTCAAGCATAAAATAATTTTCATGTTACGAATCCTCAGACAAACATTATGTTATAATTCTTCACTTACAGTTTATTATGCCCATATTCACAGTCACTTAAGTTACGGGACTCTTTTGTGGGGCAACCATACTTCGGCTTCTAAGTTGTTTATTCTTCAAAAGAGCAGTGAGAATTATTTGTGGTGTCTCTTCTAGAACTCATTGTAAACCACTTTTTGTACAACTAGGAATACTTACATTGCCGTCAATGTTTATTCTCGATTGCCTTCTGTATGTTAAGCGTAATGTGCATAATCTTCCTACTTGTTCATCTATTCATAATTATTCTACCCGTTCCAGACTTGACATATATTTCACCAAGTACAAATATAGTTTTATTTCCATATCTTATAAATTTTATAATTCTTTACCATTGCATATAAGAAACACGTCATATTTTACTTTCAGAAGGATGGTGAGAAGGACTTTAATGGCAAATCCAATCTACAGTGTCAATGATTTTAGCTATATTACGTTTTAGATATCTACTCTGACGTTGTCTATGGCTGTAAATCTCTGGATGACATTAAATTCATCTATCTATCTAAAACCAGTACTAAAAGATTTGAAATTACCGTTTGCACTCAAAAGCGAACACTTTAAGAAACGTATTTATCTTATTCTTCAGTCTCTCTTTTTTCTACCAAACGCGAATGTATCCCATTGCTCACTTACTGAGACATAAACCAAGTCATCCATACAAATACGGACAAATGTAAAATGACTCTGAATAAAATCAATAATATTTTTGATAGTGAGTGAAATTTATTCTGTATTCCAACCTGCAGCATTAGCTTAAAGTTTTGTATAGGCACTATCTTAATGTGAATGCCAATTTTAGTTTTTCTTGCTTCCTGAAAAGAATTATAACATGGGTATGTCCGCTTTTGGACGCAAGCTCCACTGCGTAAGTCTCAGAAATTTCCATAACGTTTTTAGTTTCTCATTAGAGAATATATTATGATGCCATGCCGTAATAAATCAATTTCAAGACTTTTACAGAAATATGTACATGTTTTCAGCTGCACTGATACCAAATAAGCAGTTTCGGACATGTCGTCTGTTTGTCAACGATTCTACCTGAACTATTGGACGGATTTTGTTCATATTTTTAATTAGCTACGAGTAAATTTGTCAGGAAACATTGCACATGAAAAATGTAATAATTTTTAGTAAAAATTAACGGGTCTTAATTTGAAGTCAGAAACAAACAATAGCGCTCACTTAATATATAACTACGTTTCTTCTACTACTCTTGCTCTTGTTACTGTTTCCTCTGCTACTCTTGCTGTTGCTACTGTTTCTTCTACTACTCTTGTTGTTGCTACTGTTTCTTCTGCTACTTATTCTGCTGCTACTGCTTCTTCTACTACTTTTTCTGCTGTTTCTTCTACTACTATTGCTTGTTGTTACTATTTCTTCTACTACTCTTTATGTTACTGCTGTTTCTTCTGCCAATCTTATAGTTGCTACTGTTTCTTTTACTATTCTTGCTCTTGCTACTGTTTATTCTGCTACTCTTGCTGTTGCTACTGTTTCTTCTGCTACTCATACTATTGCTACTGTTTCTTCTACTATTGTTGCTACTTATTCTGTTGCTACTGCTTCTTCTACTACTTTTGCTGCTGTTTCTTCTACTACTGTTGCTGTTGTTACTGTTTTTTTCTACTATTCTTTCTGTTGTTACTGTTTTTTTCTGCTACTCTTGTTGTTGCTACTGTTTCTTCTGCTACTCTTGCTGTTGCTACTATTGCTTTTACTACTCTTGTTGTTGCTATTGTTTCTTCTGCTACTTTTGCTGTTGCTATTGTTTCTTCTGCTACTCTTGCTGTTGTTTCTTTTGCTACTCTTGCTGTTGCTACTGTTTCTTCTGCTACTCTTGCTGTTGTTACTGTTTCTTTTGCTACTCTTACCTTTGCTAGTGTTTCTTGTGCTACTCTTGTTGTTGCTACTGTTTTTCTGCTACTCTTGCCTTTGCTACTATTTCTTCTGTTACTCTTGCTGTTGCTAATATTTTTTCTGCTACTCTTGCTGTTGCTACTGTTTCTTCTGCTACTCTTGCTGTTGCTACTGTTTCTTCTGCTACTCTTGCTGTTGCTACTGTTTATTCTGCTACTCTTGCTGTTGCTACTGTTTCATCTGCTACTCTTGCTCTTACTATTGTTTCTTCTGCTACTCTTGTTGTTGCTACTGTTTCTTCTGCTACTCTTGCTGTTGCTACTGTTTCTTCTGCTACTGTTTATTTTGCTACTCTTGGTGTTGCTACTGTTTCTTTTGCTACTCTTGCGGTTGCTACTGCTTCTTCTGCTACTCTTACTCTTGCTACTGTTTCTTCAGCTGCTCTTGCTGTTGCTAACATTTTTCTGCTACTCTTGCTGTTGCTACTATTTCTTCTGCTACTCTTGCTGTTGCTACTGTTTCTTCTGCTACTCTTGCTGTTGCTACTGCTTTTCTTGTGTATATGCATTTTCTTCATGGCCTCACACTTGAAGGGCACTTAGTGGGAATCTAGTTAAGCGGATTCGGCTCGACAACGAACCTCTATCTAAAACGACACAGGGCATTTTATAGCTGCTAAATCTTCAAGAGAAACTTACCATGTTGATGATTAATAGTATTCTACGGCTTTCTCCAGGCGCTAATATTTTAACCTAAGAAATAGCATTAATTTTTCTGCCGACCTCCCTCCAAAATGTTCTTAAGTTCCTTCAGTAAAAGAATGAAGTGGCTAACAGAGTTGAGACTCATGTTAGGAGGAGTAGTAGTTTCTTGCTCATTTCTCTAAGACCTTTCGCAAAGACTTGCGCTAGGTACTTTTTAATATATTGTTACTTTCTCCTAACTCTTTATTTCGAATGCTGGCATAACTTTTGCAATGAACAATATTTATGCTCTAGACGAGATTCGAACTCAGAGTTAAAGCTGTAATTTAAATCATTAATGCGCTTCAGTCTGTTATGCCTTTCTTACAAATCCTTCTTAACCTATAAATGAGATTGTTCTCGAAGATCAGACGTAGTTGGGTTCTGGCATGGGTAGTAGACTTAATGAAATCGTATGGCTCCTTATTTTTGTGTTCCCCGAAGTTTTGACGGTCATCATCGATTTGTTATGCCGAATGCTTCTCAGTCCCTCTTGTCACTTGCAAGCGTCTCTTTCAAGTCGTGGTCCAAAGCACAGTAGCTCTGCTTTTTGACAATTATTCATAACACGATTTTTCTTCTCACTTTTTTTGTCCCACTCTCGCCCTCAGTTTATATCTTTCCACCTTCAACATTCACTCGTTTGTACATGATTTCACGGATGTTGGATTCATTCTATAGTTGCATTTTCCACGCATGTTTCAACATGTCTCAGATATGTACCACTTTATTTTTATAAAAAACGTTTTACACAATGAAATATTCCCAAGAGTGGACCATTAGTAATTATGTGGTTTGTTAAAGCGTCTCTTTTTATGACTCCTGGACGGTTAGTTCTAAAGTATAAGCACGTATCAAACAGATTATGTTTTTATTATTCCTGGACAAATTGTGAGAGGTCCACAGACGATGTTTAAAAACAGTAAGCCTTAAGTAAAGAAACGATTCTCTTCGGCAATTGTCATTGAAATGAAAATTGTAATATAGCAACCACTCTGTACGCTAACCCCGTAACAAATTAGCCATACAAGAATTAGTTTTCTGCCGGATTCCCTTCAAAAATGACGGGTATTCAATCATTGTTAAGGTCTTTGGTGGACAGGGTAGTTACAAAGTATGGATCCTCCGAATACTTGTATTGCACACACATCTATTCCCACCTTTACTCTATGTCGTCAGATTTAACCAAATTTTCCTGTATTGTATTTATTTATAATCCTTGGTATTGGTACATCGCTTTACAGCTAGAATATGGAACAAGTCAAAAAATCTTAATAGTAATGCAAAGTCTTAATTCATAGTCACAGTCTAGTTGAAATATATATACAGAAGAGTTTTACAATGTACTAGTACAACACAAGGGGTTAGTATCGATACTTATACTAGACAGGAATATTTATGCAGCGTTGCTGAATGTCATAAATTCACCTACAGAATAGAAGACGTGAAAAAAATGGTACTTCTTTAATTTGGCCCTAAATAATCTTATGTTTTGAGTTTGATTGTTTATATCCATACGGAAGCTATTAAAAATGCTTACTGCCATATAACGCACTCCTTTTTGATAGCACGATAGACTTTCCATGGAGTATGAAAGTCACTTTTTTAACTAGTATTTATGCTATGAACTGTTGAATTAGTTACACAGATCTAACGATTACATACGAGGAAGATTATTAATGAAAAATATACTGACAAGTCATGGGCCTTATTTATAGTTTTTTAGAAAATGGTTCTACACGATTCCCTACATTTGGCACCTACTATTATTCTAATTACTCTTTTTTGTAGTAGGAATATAATGTTACTATCTGTGGAATTCCCCCAGAATATTATTCCAAAATTCATTACCGAGTGGAAGTATGCAAAGTATATTGTTTTTAAGGTATTGATATTTACTATCTTTTGTATAGACCCAATAGCAAAACAAGCTGAATTTAATTTGGGTGTAATTTCTTTAATGTGATTTTTCCAAAAAATTTAACACTTTATCGATTTATAAGCCAAGAAATTTTGTTGTTGTTGTTGTTTCTATTAGGGATCTATTATTAATTATTGCGATACATTTTGTAATATTTTGTAAAATATCTAATACTCGCAATAGATTTACCTGTTTCTTTACAAATTTTAATAAAAGGATATAGTTTGTAATATTTTGTAAAATATCTAGGGCCTAATATTGACAATAGCTTTACCTGTTTCTTTACAAATTTTAATAAAGGGATATAGTTTGTAATGTTTTGTAAAATATCTAGGGCCTAATATTGGCAATAGCTTTACCTGTTTCTTTACAAATTTTAATAAAGGGATATAGTTTGTAATGTTTTGTAAAATATCTAGGGCCTAATATTGGCAATAGCTTTACCTGTTTCTTTACAAATTTTAATAAAGGGATATAGTTTGTAATATTTTGTAAAATATCTAGGGCCTAATATTGGCAATAGATTTACCTGTTTCTTTACAAATTTTAATAAAAGGATATAGTTTGTAATATTTTTTAAAATATCTAATACTCGCAATAGATTTACCTGTTTCTTTACAAATTTTAATAAAAGTATATAGTTTGTAATATTTTGTAAGATATCTAATACTCTCAATAGATTTACCTGTTTCTTTACAAATTTTAATAAAAGGATATAGTTTGTAATAATTTGTAAAATATCTAGAGCCTGATATTGGCAATAGATTTACCTGTTTCTTTACCAATTTCAATAAAGGGATATAGTTTGTAATATTTTGTAAAATATCTAATACTTGCAATAGATTTACCTGTTTCTTTACAAATTTCAATAAAGTCATATACCGGTACGCCATATAGCAATGCTACACATAGGACATAAATTCTGCTGTGACGTCAAACTCCCATGACAAAGCAGCCATGGGACATTCTTATCCTTATAACATTAATTCCGATGTGATATAATTCCTGTTACAAAAAATCTGTGACAAGAAGTCCGTGGTACTTTTTACCTGTGACAAAAACTCCGGAAATCCATAAAATCTACTGTGTAACGTAGATGATGATGATGATGATGATGATGATGATGTTGATTATGATGATGGTGTTTGTTATTTATACTGTTTTTAACATTGTCCTTGTTTGGACACTTCGGAAAATATAAGTATTGAGTAAAATTTCTTTCTCATATTGAAATTCCGGTGGTTAAGATAATCGACTTAAGTGTGAACTAGACCTTTCAAATCTTTTGCTTAGGAAGTGGCACTTTTCAGTGTTATTACTTCATAGTAATCATAGTTAAACGAGAGTAAATGGAGTTGTCAGCAGGAGGTCGAGTATCCAGATCGTGGGAATTCGCAGATGTCTTCTTGCAGAAGCGAGGCCAAGCCGTGTGGTTTGTAGGTTACAGAGCTCTTACCCGTCTTGTTCAACTTCCGATTCCCATTGCACTGGATTTCCGGTTCAGTTTGGAAATGTTCCAATCTACATTGTTTCGAGAAGAATCTCCACTCTGACCTCACACCGGTACCTGCAGGATTAATACCAGCTTTAATTATTTTGCCTACCTTGCGGCTAAATTCAAATCTGGTTCACAGAGTTAACGAGAACAGGTGGCATTTCACTTACTTTTTTTTCTCTTTTCATAATTTTATATAGGTTTACTCGTTGAAAAATGCAGCTACATAATTTTTAAAGAAGCGCGAAGAACCAGAAATTAAGAACAAGAATAGGAACTGCGATGAAACCTGTGGTGGCAGCTGGAGTTGATTTATATTGTCCCACTCTGCAGGCCATTGAATTTTTCAGCAGGAAATTGTGAAAGCTGTGATATGTTTCGCCCATATTTTTAAACCGTCCTTCACATGATGGCATTTACAGTTAAACTTTAAGGCAAGCCTTTAGTAAAATCAGCTATCATTTAATGTGGTTGCCAAGATACAAGATCATCCCAAAATTTTATATGGAAATAATTGCTGTATTTTTGTCTACCTATTTTCAGTACGGTTCCTCTAAGTTGTGTAATATATTCTTAAACTTTTTGATATGCTGATTATGATTCTTGCTCTAGGAACAGAGCAAATTCGATTCCTGTTCAGTCATATCCTAACTACAATAATTTAAAGTTTATTTCTTCTATGTTATTTATTTATTTATTTCGAAACCGTTATTTCATATGTATATGTTTATTGTTAGTAAAATAACGTTTGTGCGAGATCGTGCGTATTTGCTTGCTTTCCGCACACAACCAATACGCGGTAAGTGTGAAATACCACATTCAGTATTCCCAACGTAACACACATAACAATTTCCCTCTTCTTACCGCTTAAGCGTCATATTCATTTTACTGCTTTAGGCTTTTAACATATTATTTTCAAAGACGTTCAATATAGTAATAATTATAAATTGGAAACTTACTACTGCAATTTCACCTAAATTGCACTGTTAATTATTGTTTTTAAATATTTGCAAAAATTAAGTAAACTCTACAACACCACAAAAGTTACTCCATTTGTAATGCAAGTGACATTAAGGAGGCCGTGAAAAAATCAACAAGATTCCAGACTCGTCATAGACTGGGGGAAAAAAAAAGACAGACGTATATCACAGCCTGCTGGAGTATAGTAAACACAGAAAACATTTTATAGGAACAATGTTGAAGATAGATATATTTGTTTTCCAAAGTTGCCGTCATTGAACAGAAACCAAGGTGGAGATTTCATTGTAACTAATTAGAAATTCGTCTTTCAGGTATGTAATAAACGATCTTCGCACAAAATAATGTATGATACACGAGCGGTATGTTTGTTTTCATATTCTCGGAAATTAAAAAAGCTCAACTACGTTTCGCTTTTTCAATCTTTTCCTCGAACATGAAAACGTCAACATACCGCTCTTGTAACGCATATTACTATTACAAACTTACAAACAGGATTCTTCACTGAAGATGTAAAATCTCGTTTTTCAGCGAGTTATCCAAACACACAATTAACCAGAATAAAAATAATTATTAGACACAAAGTGAGTCAAAAAACTTATGGATAAATTAACTTAAATACTTATTATACATATATATATATATATATATATACATCACATATTCGTTATATATGAGGTCTCGCCTACCTCACTGAATATTACACGACTACTATGAAGTAGCCAATGTGTATTATTATCATTTAATTCGAGAAAAATTCGTTCCGGCACCGGGAATCGAACCCGGGACCTCTCAGCTCTGCGCGCTGAGTGCTCTTTCCAACTGAGCTATGCCGGGACACGATCCACGGTGCCGGCCAAACTCCTCTCGTTGTAATGTTTTACGGCCTTACTACCTGCAGTTTAGACAATGTAAGTCATCAGGAGCGCATATTTAAGTGACTTTATGGCCATATTCAACATCAGTTTGTGACAACTGCTAACAGTTAATACATCACATATTCATTTTGTATGAGGTCTTGCCTACCTCACTGAATATTACACGACTACTATGAAGTAGCCAATGTGTATTATCACCATTTAATTCGAGAAACTACAATCTACAACACTTTTTAGAGTATCTTTATGTCTCTTCAGAGAATGAGGCATATTGACCTGTCGTGGGTGTCACTCTACAGACATGTCACTGTTTGCTCAGGTCCCACTTCCCTTTCCCGCGACTGTACCGTCTTCAAGTCTTGGAATTTCCTTGGCTCGTCATCTTCAAAGTCTCGCAGAGAGGATCAGAGGAATGTGAAGCAAACTTCCAATTCTGCATTGTTTGAATTTGTAGTTAATTTTTATAAAAGTTGGATGAAGGGTAGGCGGGGGGGGGGTTGGTGAGGGAAGAGGACGGCCTGTTGTAGAAGTGGTGGCTCACGCAAGGGGCGGCGGGCGAGTGGAAACCTAGTCTTTGCTCTTATTAGCACATTAGTAGGAGACATAAATTATTTTGATGACTTAATTCAAGAAGACATACGGACAGACAGTCTCTTTACAGTGCAGGTTGCACAGCGATTCCGCGATAGCTTGACGAATCGGGGCTGTATAAAGAACTGATTATTCCCTGTCGGCTTTTGTTACGTCAAAAGCTTCACTACTTATGATTGTCAGTATTTCTTTTAAAGAGTATGGGCAATGACAAAAAAATAGCATTAACAGAGTTCCGACAAAACGGTAGTAACGGAGACAGAAAAAAGACATGTCATCCGTGGGTTCGTAATTCTCTTCGAAACAAAGTCCAATATCTACTTGAAATAGAGCCACTAGTTTTAAGACAATCGGTGTTGAAACGAGTTTTTTTTGTTTCTGTCTTTTCTAATTAGGTAACCGACTCTCATCTCTTAAATTCTAAATTACCATCTGAAAGTTAAACTGAAGGTATTTTTAAGTCTACTCAAATTCCTCTTGAAAACTTTCTCCGATACTAATGTACAAGTCGATTTGAAGGTTCTGGAGATACTCTCGAGCCCACGGTCAATGGAATTTGAAGCATAACAATAAGTTTTAATGCAAACTTTAGTCCTTAAGAGAAGATGGCTGTTGTGGCGTATGGAAAATTAGAAAGAAAAAAATGCCTTGAATGAGACTGCCGTACATTTGATTCTAATGATGGCAGCTTTTTAAAATTTTTGTGCTGAATAAGGAAACTTTCGGCTGTTGAATTAACCTAGAATGGTTTCTATCTACTGAATTGTAAGCTAGAAATTAATTTTTAAATTTTATAGATTTTTTTAAGATTATTATTACATCACTGAACATTGATGCACTTCATTTCATTTTCTATACTTCTGATGGTAATGAAATTTCAACCACTTAATGTCAAAGTACTCTAAAGTAAAACCATGCAATATCATTTTAATATATCCCTTAAGTTTGTACTAGCGCTCATATGCATAATTAGTACTATAATATTTATATATATTAACATGCCCTACAAATTGATCTTACATAATTGGCTTAGTAGGAAAAGAGGTTTTGTACTACCTAATATTTAGACTAGTAATTAAATTAAATTCTAGTACTAACATTTAAGTTTATTTAATTTTACACAATTTTTTCTTAGTAGTAAAATTTAATTAATTATTTTACCTGATGTAGTTCCCATGTAGTCCACCACAAGGCCACTCTTATCCGGAACTATTGTCGGACCATCGGATCTATGCCTCTTCAGAGCTCGTCGTTCTTGGAAAAGTTAACGCCTCTACTCGCCCCATTCCACCCGTTTCACTCCCACTACGTCAAACAGCAGGCCACGAACCTTGCCGAATAGGGATGTTGCCAAACTTCCGTTAAACAGTATCATATCTCTTGAATATTGCTTATAATACTGTAAGGTTAATTATTACTTATTCATGATTTAATTTAAGTAGGTCTAATGACGCTGATTGACTTATGCAAAATGCTATCACTTGCTTAATAATAATTCTTTCACCCCTCCGTGCTACAGTATTCATGTTGAGTTGACAACACTGGACTGCAAGTGCAAATATTGTGAACTGTGCAGCAAGAAGGCCAAAATTGTGAGTTGTGGGGGAGAGAAAGGGAGAGAGATAGAAAAGAGGGAAATAGGAATACAGGGAGAGAAATGAATTACCGAGGCTGAGAAGGAATTAGGGTTCAGTTCACATATCTTACGGGGGCACAGATCCGATGGTCGGACTATAGCAGGTATAGAGGAGTCTATATTGAAGGAGTGGTTGGACTGATCCATTACATGGGGTGTACTACGTTAAAATGGCAATATTTGTGTAGAAAAACGATTAAAATATTATAAAAAACTAATGGGTATTAGTGGACAAAGTAGTAGACAAAGTATATGATTATGTCTCGTGACCAGAGTATTGTACGAAATGGAAATATAAAAATTGGAGATTTATCCTTCAAGAGGTGGAAAAATTCAAATATCTTTGAGCAACAGTAACAAATATAAATGACACTCGGGAGGAAATTAAACGCAGAATAAATATGGGAAATGCCTGTTATTATTCGGTTGAGAAGCTCTTATCATCCAGTCCGCTGTCCAAAAATCTGAAAGTTAGAATTTATAAAACAGTTATATTACCGGTTCTTCTGTATGGTTGTGAAACTTGGACTCTCACTCTGAGAGAGGAACATAGGTTCAGGGTGTTTGAGAATAAGGTGCTTAGGAAAATATTTGGGGCTAAGCGGGATGAAGTTACAGGAGAATGGAGAAAGTTACACAACACAGAACTGCACACATTGTATTCTTCATCTGACATAATTAGGAACTTAAAATCCAGACGTTTGAGATGGGCAGGGCATGTAGCACGTATGGACGAATCCAGAAATGCATATAGAGTGTTAGTTGGGAGACCGGAGGGAAAAAGACCTTTAGGGAGGCCGAGACGTAGATGGGAAGATAATATTAAAATGGGTTTGAGGGAGGTGGGGTATGATGATAGAGACTGGATTAATCTTGCACAGGATAGGGACCGATGTCGGGCTTATGTGAGGGCGGCAATGAACCTTCGGGTTCCTTAAAGCCATTTGTAAGTAAGTAAATGGGTATTAGTGGACAAAATATGTAGAGAAAATATCAAAGGAAATAAGCATTATTTTACATTAATAATGGGGATTTATGGCCAAAAGTAAATGAAAATGCGTAAAAAAACATGCTCTTATGAGCTGAAACAGTTAAAAAATGCAAAC
Source organism: Periplaneta americana (assembly GCA_025594305.2). NCBI lineage: Eukaryota > Metazoa > Arthropoda > Insecta > Blattodea > Blattidae > Periplaneta > Periplaneta americana. The sequence goes on along the minus strand of JAJSOF020000036.1, from coordinate 13,197,815 downwards.
AAAAAATAGCTCTAACAAATGTGTCTTAAAACACTCAATTTATCACATAACATATGAGGTTCGTTCCAAGAACAGTCAGGAACCGTCCGTAACCATCGTGAGCATGCGCAGTACAGAAAAAGCGTTCCAACACAATCCGAACCAGTCCTGAACCGGAAACATGTACTGCAGTCGGGCGTTCCAACAAGCTTTTGACACGGGTTCGGAACGGTCAGAAATAGTCCGCGGATTGAGGCATGTACGGAAGAGTACGCGAGACGCGCATGCGCATAAGCTCACCAAAGTCTCCTGGATACTGAAGAAAGACATGGTCGACTGTTCACATCAATGAGGTTAAGATGAAATGTGACAGTGCAGACGAATAATAAAACTAGAGATTTAATTTAAATTTTCTCCAAAAAGAAAGGGAATGGAAATTATTTGGGTATTGAAATAGTTAATTACAATTTCAACATGCAGCTTTGATTAAAAGTATAATAAATAACGTACATACATTAATAATTAAAAAAAGAACTGTTTTTAGGTGAGAGTCCCCCAGTACACGATATTGAATCAGCGGAATTCTTGCCTTCCATATTTTCTGTCATCTTTTTATAGAAAATGATCGAAACTCTATTTTCTGCAATTAGAATTAGCTGCGAAACGATAATAATAAGCATCCCGTTCTTAGCAAAGATGATAACAGTTATAGCATCTCTGGATTTAGGCTAGTACATAACGGTCCGCGAAAGCGTTCCAACAGGTCCAGTCCAGTTTCAATCCCATAGCAGATGCCCAACTATCGCATGCACATAAGATGGTACAGGAACCGTACATGAACTAATCCATGAACCGCTTGTTGGAACGAACCTATAAACACAGTCTACTATATACAGTCGCGAAGCTTGAGGTGATTTTTTGCAAATCTCGTGATGAAGCGCTCCAAGCGGTTAGCAACTAGAAACAATAGAGTGTCCACGGTCGACTTTGGACTGTGTCGTATTTCCATCGAGTGGTAGCTCGTTGCGTATTTCACATTGATGCTTGTGAAATGTTCGTTATTGGTTGTGATGAAAATGTTAATGGCTAAAATACAATAATTGGAATAATAATATTTTACTAGAGATGTAGAAAAATTAAGTTTGTTTTAATGAAATTTATTGATCACGTTTTATTTTCAATTCTGGTGGGATTATTATTGCTTAGGCCTAATTTTTTTTTTTTTCAAAGGATATGTTTTTAATTATAGCTGTTAAATCTGTTGTTATTTTTATTTGTTACTTTACTAGAGACGTAGAAAAAGACTGTTACAATAAAATTTATTGATCACGTTTTATTTCCAATTCTGGTGTGATTATTATTGCTTAACCTCATCCCACTTTTTTAACTACGTAAGCCTACGCTACAATTACCGGTACACATAAGTTACTCCATTAATTCATATTTCCATTATTATTGTTGTAAAGGGAAATGCAAATTAATATTTATTGGTTTCATAGTTAATTATCGCTATAATCTTGAATGAGTGAAGCGATTATAGTAAATTTCAGTTTGTTTTGCACAAACAAAAATAATATTAACCTATTTCTTGCAGGTATCTTCGAGTTTATGGTGGAATTTAATATACTTCACTAAAATAATAAATTAACTTTATGCATTTAATATTTCAATAATGGAAGGAAGGTGTTAATTTTAACAAAATAACACAACGAAAGTGTAACATATTTTGTCGTCTACTAGGAGAGAGATCTGTGATGATGAGGCGATAGTAGCGATCCTAGTGGTGGGCAACTACCCATGTTTGCATTTTTTTACTACATATTGAGCTTCGCGACTGTATGTAGTAGACTGTGCTATAAATACTAAAGCAGCTATGTTTCTGGCTTAATAGAAAATAGATGCAATTTCATCAAAACCCTAGCCCTGATTATGATGCAGTAGTTATAATAGGTAAAATCGTATCGTAGGGTAGAAATGACAGACAAATGCACGTGCATGGCCGCCCATCAGATAAGACTCGTTACCAACAGAAAGAGCGTGACAAAAGAAGGTTTTGACACGCATTCAGCCGCTACGATGCACTCGACTTGGACAGTAGAGCGTTTCACAGATTTTGTCATGGATCCATCGTGTAAGACTGGACTCCGCCTTGCCCTTCTGCAAGCCGCAAGAGCGACGGAGGGATGGGAGGTAGAAGGACGAAGGCAGGTGGACGGACCAATATTCGAGACTTCCACAAAAGCCAATAATGAGCTAAGGACTCTTGGCTATAAAATATTCTCTCCCTCCACTCGCTTCACGAGATGAAGCTACCCCCTTGGTAACTCTTCTACCCCCTCCCTCGCCCATAGACGTGGGTGTTGAGTCGGATGAGAGGAGCAAAACGGATATGTGATGACGTAACAAGGCGGAAAGAAAAGAGGGAGATGGGATAAATGATAATGAACTGAGCGAATATGAAGAATGGCTGTACAGTTGTGTAATAAGACTCTGAAATTATCCGATACTTTGCAAGTTAGAAACAGGATCCAACATTATTATATGAGAGACTTTCAGACATAAGGGACTGAAGGTGTATTGCCAAACTTTCGTCACAATCTTGCATTGAGATACGTAGAGATATGATCTGGATGAAATTCGTCTTCTTCCCTTTTCTTAGACGTTTACAGTACAGTAAATATTCCGCTAAATGAGGGAGTCAGGGGATATGATTTACATTCCCTCGTTGCAATGAAATTTCTTCTCCCTGCATTTCACTTGTTCTTCTTGTATTTCCCTTGTTCTCTTCCACTTGTGTTTTCATTGTCCTATTTGTTTTCCCCTTGTTATCCTTGTCTGATGCTTGGTTTTCTTCGGCGTGTCCTTATTCTCCTTCTCTTGCCCTTGTCCTTGTATTACACTTCTTCTTGAATTCTTCTTGTTCACCATGTTTTACCCTTGTTATGCTTCTCTTACCCTTGTTTTCCTTCTATTTTCCTTGTTTTCTTTGTCTATTCATTGTTCTTATTGTCTTCACTGTTCTCCCTGTATTCCCGTTGTTTTCCCCGTATTCCCCTTGTTCTCGTTGTATTCCGCGTCTTCCAGTATTCCCCTTGTTCTCTTCCACTTGTATTTTCATTGTCTTCTTTGTTTTCCCCTTGTTATCCTTGTCTGATCCTTGGTTTCGTTCGGCCTGTCCTTATTCTTCTTCTTCTCTTGCTCTTGTCCTTGTCTTACACTTGTTCTTGAATTCTTCTTGTTCGCCATGTTTTACCCTTGTTATTGTTCTCTTACCCTTCTTTTCTTTGCTTTTCCATTGTTCTTATTGTCTTCACTGTTCTCCTTGTATTCCCATTGTTTCCCCGTATTCCCCTTGTTCTCCTCCACGTCTTGTATTTTTTTTATTTTATTGGGTTATTTTACGACGCTGTATCAACATCTCAGGTTATTTAGCATCTGAATGAAACGAAGGTAATAATGCCGGTGAAATGAGTCCGGGGTCCATCACCGAAAGTTACCCAGCATTTGTTCGTATTGGGTTGAGGGAAAACTCCGGAAAAAACCTCAACCAGGTAACTTGCCCCACCGGGATTCGAACCCGGGCCACCTGGTTTCGCGGCCAGACGCGCTGACCGTTACTCCATAGGTGTGGACCACTTCTTGTATTTTCATTATTCTCTTTGTTGTGCCATAATTTTTCTTGTCTGGGCCTTGCTACTCCTCGTCTTGTCTTTGTTCTTCTTGTCTTGCCCTTGACCTTGTCTTACACTTGTTCTTGAATTCTTCTTGTTCACCATGTATTACCCTTGTTATGCTTGTCTTACCTTTGCCTTCCTTCTATTCCTCATGTTTCATTTGTCTTACCCTTGTTCTCCTTACTTTCTTTTTTTCTTCCCATTGTTCTTCTCATTGTTCTTGCGTTCCCCCAGTTCTCTATGTATTCTCATATTGGGTTGAGGGAAAACCCCGGAAAAAAACCTCAACCAGGTATCTTGCCCCGAGCGGGATTCGAACCTGGGCCACCTGGTTTCCCTATCAGACGCGCCGACCGTTACTCCACAGGTGTGGACTCTTATCTTAGATACACCTTAAAAACACGATAATATTAATGACGATGATGATAGCCGACAGTGATGATGTTGACGATGAGACATGATAGTGACGAATAAAGTTATGATGACGACTAGAAACGTGACGGTGACGAGTAACGTGATGGTGATGAGTAGAGACGAGAATTCCATGCAAATGCATGTTTATATTGGAACATAGGACATAGCTCAAACTTAGTACTTATCCATTTCATTACTTCCCGGTTCCAAATTGTGTACCTTTTTCGTGCATATTTGTATGTTTTGGCCTTTTTTGGGGATAAAAACATGCATAATGCATATTTAAGCAATTTTTAGCTTAATCATGCATATAATATACATTATATTCAGTTTAAATGCATGTTTTAATGGTTTTGACATATCAGTTTCTCGATTTTTATATCCCTTACTTTAGCTTTAGAAATCAGAATTAAAGAAGGGAAAGAAAAGAAACTAAATAACACAAAAGAGTTTATTCAAGTTTGTACCCATAACTTCTTGCGATGTAGAGAAGTCATTGTTTTTCGCGTATCCTTATAGTTCTTCTTGTATCCCACTTGTTTTCCATGTACTATTTCCCTTGTTCTCCTTGTTCCTTGTCATTCTCCTTATATTGCACTTGTTCTACTTGTATTGGTCTTATTTTCCTCCACTCCCCCTTATTCTCCATGTAACCTATTTCTCTTGTTCTTCTCGTTTTTTTAAGTACTGTTTCCTTTATTTGTAATATTAGGCCTGCAGTATTCACGTCCTTATGTGCCAATACTCACCCATTCACTCACGTCATTACTCGTTGACTCACACACAGTATACATTATAGCGTCTTTTGAAGCCTTTTTTTTTTTTTTTCCTCCTATCGAATAATGTGTGCATACGATTCATCTGCAATACTCGTAAATTTGACCATATAACACCTTCCCTCCAGTTACTTTCATGGGTGCGTCTGAAGGAACGAAGAACAATACATTCACTGTCTCTTCTATTCAGAATCATGCATACTTCTACTCCGAATTATCTCTTATCGCGCTTTCAATATCTTACAACTCTTCGAAACCGGCATCAAGCACTTCTTTCTATCCCTCATCATAGAACGTCTCTATACTCATCCTCTTACACTGTAGAAATACGTCGTCTCTGGAGGCGTCAGGGACTGCCAGACTTTATCACAATTCAAAATTAAATTGGAAAATTTTGTCTTATTTAATGGTTTTTAGGTATTGCTATAAGTGTTGATTTGTGTTTTTTACTCTAGATTAAAATCGCAAGTTTCTTGCTTATGTTAGTTAATTAGTTAAGATACAATTAATTATACTTAATCACTCATTTAAAGTTTGTGTGATTGCAACCTGTGTATATTTTTGTGCGATATCGTGCGTATTTGCTTGGTTTCCGCACAAAACCAATCCGCGGTAAGTCTAAAATTCCACATTCAGTATTCCCAACCTAACACACATAACAATTTTCCTCTTCTTACCGCTTAAGTGACATATTGATTTTACTGCTTTAGGCTTTTAACATATTATTTTTAGAGACGTTCAATATAGTAATAATTATAAATTGGAAACTTACCACTGCAATTTCACTGTTAATTATTGTTTTTAAATATTTGCAAAAATTAAGTAAACTCTACAACTCCACTAAAGTTACTGCATTCGTGATGCATGTAACATTAAAGAAGCCGTTTGTTTTAAGTTCGCATTTATAGACTGGAGGAAAAGAAAGACAGACGTAGGCTGTATCACGGCCTGCTGGAGTATAGTAAACACAGAAAACATTTTATAGCAACTATGTTGAAGAAAGATATTTTGGTGTTCCGAAGTTGCCGTCATTGAACAGAAACCAAGATGGAGATTTCATTGCAACTAATTAGAAATTCCTCTTTCAGGTATGTAATAAACGATCTTCGCACAAAATAATGTACGATACACGAGCGGTATGTTTGTTTTCATGTACTCGGAAATTAAAAAAGCTCAACTACGTTTCGCCTTTTCAATCTTTTCCTCGAACATGAAAACGTCAACATACCGCTCTTATAACGCATATTACTATTGTGTGACTTTACTTAGTTTATAGTGTTTTTTTCTTTTATTTCTGTTATTGTATTTGTATTTCTGGTGGTGTGGAAGAGAAGGCCTAATGGCCTTAACTACACCAGAATAAATAAATAAATAAATATAAATAAATAAATAAGTAAATAAATAAAAATAAGTAAATAAATGAATAAGTAAATAAAATAAAGAAATAAATAAATAAAATTAAATAAAAATAAATCGAAGGACACTTTTAAGCCATATTAGAGTTTTTCACGACCTGACACTAAACAAACGGTGGAGCGTGGAGTAGGCTTAAGTATGGCGGCAAAACGTTCATGTTTCAGGCGCTAATTGCACTGATGTAACTGCTTCCACGCAGCGTCAAATCTGCGCCGTAACCGTTGCGTACATTACGTCCGGGTTTGACCGAGCACTTGCAAGATAAATATCCCACATTGTTACCTAACAAATAAGATGACAGCAATTATTCAGGAGATTATCACCCGCTGCAAATCGAACTCAGGACATACAAGTCATCGCAGCAGGACAGCTTGCATACACGTGTACATGAAAGCTTCACCACTGCGTTCTTGGCTTCAGGAACCTTGGCAACAAACGGAGAGAGCCAAGGTTGGAATTATGTAAATAGATGACGATGCCACTTTTATGTTACTGGTAGCGAAGCCGGGACCGAGGTGAATATTATTTTAAGCAATATACTTTATCATGGTATTCAAATTGTTAATATTTTACGCTGCTATTTAAGGGGAGAGGATGGTATCTTTTAAACCTTTTTTCCTATTTGGTGTAAAATATTAATTTTTTGTACGTAGAGAGCTCATAGCTGTAGGAACTCAACCAAAAATTAATATTTTGAAAAAAAAAAATTGAGGTCCCAAATTTGAAAAAAAAAAAAATATATATATATACACCCAATGCAGAATTGTACTAAAACCGAAACATCTAAACCGTCTTTAAAGATAGATCAAACATTTTTTGCAATGTATTTGCAAAAGCATGTTCTACAAACTGTCTGTAACAGAATTTTGATATTAGTCCCTACGTTTGTAAAATAAACAATTAAAATTTAATAACACTGTTCTGATTTCCTTTCTTGCAAACAAACGGACGTATTTTTTAAATGAAATCAATTAACAAAATTCTGTTACAGAGAAAAGTTTCCTAATAGTATAAAGAATGTGTGTTCTAAATTTCATGCATGTATCTTTAATAGTTCAGAAATTATATCCATTTTTCTCTGGCAATTAGTAAAAAAATAAAGTTACTGGAAACCGATAAAAGGGGGCGTGTGATTTAAAAATCCATAGCGCAGGAAGTTTAAAAATGACTTCTCAACATCCGATAAGGGCACAAATACTCCCAAAATGTTATGCACTGTATTTCACATGTATCAAAGAGTATTTTAAAGATTTTTTTTTTTAATTTAATTTACCAGAAACAGCAATAAAAGTGGGCGAGTGATTTAAAAATCCATAACGCAGGAAGTTTAAAAATGGCGACTCAACTCCGATAAGGGCACAAATACTGTACCCACAAAATGTTATGCTATGCATTCCACAGATATCACAGAGTTTAAAAAAATTTTTTTTTTTAATTTACACATTTTTCACCAAAAAATACCATCCTCTCCCCTGAAAGATGTTGAATCAGTGGTTGAATTCGGTGATAGTGAGGTGATATTTGGCGAGATGAATAATAAGATTTGCCATGAAAGTAGGCTACCGGTACTTGAAATTTTGGAAAACTTCATAAAAAATCCAATTAGGTAATCAGTGCAAGTGGGATTCGAACCGACCTCCTCGGAAAACGAGTCCATCTCGCTCTCACTGGGCTATACCTGTGGTCTTTGAAACTCTCATTAGTTTGTTTGTTTGTTTATGTAGATATAATTATTACATTTGCATGCATCATTAGCCTACTGCTAATGCCTTGTTTTTTCCATGCAGGAGAACTGAGTTGAAATACCGGTCAGTCCAAAGGAAATATGTAGTAAAACAATATTTTTATTATCTCTTTTCCTTCTGCCCTTAATGCATAAGTTCTCTGTCATAACAACAGAATTATAAAATGCAGTTATCACGACTTAATAACGAAGTGCCCAAAACTTGTAGTTTGTACGTAGTGGGGTCTTCATATCTTACACACAGTTTACGCTGAAAACATGTCAATCAAGAAGTGGAATTCTTGAGGGAAGTTGCCGAATATACTTACTTACTTACAAATGGCTTTCAAGGAACCCGGAGGTTCATGGCCGTCCACACATAAACCAGCCATCGGTCCCTATCCTGTGCAAAATTAATCCGACCTCTGTCATCATATCCCACCTCCGTGAAATCAATTTTAATATTGTCCTCCCATCTACATCTCGGCCTCCCCAAAGCTAACTCTCTATATGCATTTCTTGATCCTCCTATACGTGCTACATGCCCTGCCCATCTCAAACGTCTGGACTTAATGTTCCTAATTATGTCAGGTGAAGAATACAATGCGTGCAGTTCTGAGTTGTGTAACTTTCTCCATTCTTCTGTAACTTCATCCCTCTTAGCCCCAAATATTTTCCTAAGAACCTTATTCTCAAACTTTCTGTGGTCGTGCCAGAGAATCAGTCCCATTCCGAGGCTTATTGTACGGTTTCGTAACAAGCTGCTTTTTACGGCGATGGGTTGTTAGCCCTTCGCCCAACCTCTAACCTGGAGGACTGCCCCTTATCAGTTGTCCACGACTGCTTATTCAATATATTCGCAGCTACCCTCCAGATCTGGAGGCCGTCTTCTCTATCCGCAACCTGAGGACGCGCCATGCCGTATGCCGAATATACTCTGAGGATTAAATAATCAACACTCGAAATCTCATGAAGGTAATAAAATTGATACAAAACCAAATGGTATTAACATATGTGAAAGGATAACGCTCTGAGAGTCATATTTTCGAAGTGTAGCTTACACACCTGTTGGAAATAAATCGTGGTGCAACCGGGAATAAGATAAGCGATCTTAGCAGCAATGAATGATTTAAATTGATCTTGCTTAGATCCACCATGAAAAACACGATAATATTAATCACGAGGACATAATGATGACGATGATAGGAGACAGTGATGATGTTGAAGATGAGACATGATAGTGGCGAATAACTTGATAATGAAGAAGAATAAAGTTAGGGTGACGAGTAGAAACGTGACGGTGACGAGTAACGTAATAACAGTAACGATTAGCATAATGACGAGTAACGTGGTGATTAACGTAATGATGGTAACTGGTAATGTGACGGGGACGAGTAACGCGATGACAGTGACGAATAATGAGACAATGGTGGCTAATAACGTGGCGATAGTGACGAGTAACGTGACGATGATAACGAGTAACATGACAACGATGACGAGTAACGTAACGATTATTTAATGCAACGCAACGACGCAACGGTCACTATTAAAGGGGAGGGATGTGGTGATAACCAACAGAGTGACGGTGACGTGCAAAATGATGACCTCGACGAGTAACTTGATGGTAATGACTAGAGTCCGGATGTTAGGCAAAATTCCATTTTTTAAACTCAGTGTATGTATGAAAGACCTATTAGAGATAAACACGTTTCCACACATTTGGGGACGATAGGCCCAATTTTTATTGTGCCTTTTTTGCCTATTTTAGCTCCCGTTAAATATTTTAAGGTAAAATGCCCTTTTCTTTAGCCTTTTTACGTCGTTATTGTACTTTTCTATAATTTTAATGCATTTAAAACAAACCGCACATAAATTATATCAAAAACGAAAAAGAACAGTTGTACAAATAAAAAATATATATTCACATCACACAAATATTTGCTGAGAATCTTATTCTCCAGCAATGCATATGTTTACAAGAAGTCGTAAACTTTTCTCCCCTACCGATTCCATCTTTTATGTCACTTGACAAATATGTTTGAACAGTATAACCCTCAGTGCTCAGGTCATTTCGGTGTTTACCAGCGAAAGAAAGGGGATGAGGGAAGTATTACAAGCAAGTCTCCAGGTCCCGTTACTGTTGTCGCTTGCACGCACAAGTCACGCGTACTTTGAAGTCTCTAATCCCTTGTCACATCCCTCTTTTTGAGACAATACAAAGTCGGTTTTTCCCGATCTCTGAAAGAAAGTAGAAACAGTCCTTCTGAAACAAGTTGTTTTAACTTTGCTCCAATCACTTCAGTAGAAGTAGAAATATCTTTTTCCACCATGAAAAACGTTCTCTCTGACAGGCGGCTCACTATGACAGTTGACAACTTAAAAAAGCATCTTGTTGTGACATGTAACCAAGGAAAGTGAGTACGGTACCGTATGGGATAGTTTATTAATTATTTGTATATTTTTTTTGTTTGTTTCCACTGCCTATTTTACTATTTTTAGTGTCTACATGCCTGTCTATTTTAACCAAAATAAATGCCTAAACATCCGGGTTCTAGTAATGACGAATAACGTGGCCTATTTTACTATTTTTAGTGCCTACATGCCTGTCTATTTTAACCAAAATAAATGCCTAAACATCCGGGTTCTAGTAATGACGAATAACGTGGCCTATTTTACTATTTTTAGTGTCTACATGCCTGTCTATTTTAACCAAAATAAATGCCTAAACATCCGGGTTCTAGTAATGACGAATAACGTGGCCTATTTTACTATTTTTAGTGTCTACATGCCTGTCTATTTTAACCAAAATAAATGCCTAAACATCCGGGTTCTAGTAATGACGAATAACGTGGCCTATTTTACTATTTTTAGTGTCTACATGCGTGTCTATTTTAACCAAAATAAATGCCTAAACATCCGGGTTCTAGTAATGACGAATAACGTGGCGACGGTGACGAAAAGCACGACTATTGCAAAAACGTGGTTACGCTGACAGAGAACATTATGGCTGCAACGATGAACGTAATGTTTGAGACGAGTAACTTGATGGTGATGACGAGTAATGTGATTATGGTGACGAGTAATATAATAACTAGTAGAATGTCGGCGATGAGCAATATTGACAGTGTTGGTGACGAGAACGATGGTAAGAACGGTAACTGTGACAAGAATGACGACGACAAGGACAGATGGTAATGAATATGACAATGATGAATGCTGATGAAGTGATGATAAGTGTGAGAACTATGATGTAGGTGACGATGGGTAATTACAAAAATCTGCAGCCATTATACAACTACGATAATAAGTATAAGTTAAATTAAGAAGGAGCATTATCCTTGGTTTTCAAGCGTTGTTGTGTTTACTGGTAGGGTTATCATATTTCGAAGCAGATTCAGTCGAGAACTTCCTCTAGCAGTATTATCTCTTTCAACAATGCCTGCGTAATCTTCAGTTCTGAACTTGGAGAAACAAAACACACGCAGGTACACAATGTTCGCAATCACCACGGGTCTGCGTTGATTAGTTTTTATAGCTGGAACAACACTGTCGTGGAAACAAGCGAGTGGCCATCAGTAAACTGTTATCACCATGGCTACATCGCTTTCAGAATGGTTGTCATCAGCTGAACTCAAGAATATTGGAGACGATTATGCTAATAATGCAGAACACAAAGCTCCCAACAATTCTCTCTGTGTTCGTCCGTGCGGACATTCAACCAAACTTTGTTATCTGTGGGCCAGCAGTGAATTGGGTTTCACAGAAGACACGTTCCTGTAATATCGTCATTCAGAGTAGAATAGCTTGAAAATTACTTGAATAACGTTTAGTTTGCTTTATTCTAATGAAAGTGCTGTACAATATACGGTAAATTCCAAGTAATGCTATTTGATATAATAAATTTCCTACCAAAATACGAGCGAGGAATAAATGTACATTATTAAATAGAGATAGAACTGAAAGCGAAAACATGAAGTAATGAAATTATATAACATGTACCTTTAATGTAAACTAAAATGTAATCTATTTCAAATGAGGCACAAGTAACAAATAACATTCGAGTATTCTTATCGGTAAAAACCAATTCAAAGAATGGCTTGATCTAGGGTTAGTTCATCTCCGAGGCATGACTGATTAGCTATTTGAATTTCTTTTGAAGTTTTGCTCAACTGCAAAGCGAAAGTCGGGTAATAATTCCATGGCGAATCACAGAACATATCTTTCTGTCATAAATTCCATCGACTATAGATAGCAGAACGTTTGATAGGACATATTTCAATTGTATTAAAAAGTAGAAATTAAAAAAAAAAGTAATCGATTAAATGGCGATCTTACTCGTGTTAATTATGTAAGCATGTGCGGCTTACAGCTGTTTCGGTGCTATTAGACACCATCCTCAGAGCATACTAGATCTCTGCGCTATCTCAACTTCGCTGCCTGTTGTGTGGGTGCGTTCGTGTGATGAAAAGTTGTGTCAAATAGTGTGTGTGTTCTGAAATTGATCTGTGTGTTGAGAATTTGATTAGGGTGTGTTTTAGTGTGTCTGTATATTTCACATTGTTCTAGTGTGTTGATTTTTTGGGTTTTGGGTTGTACGTATGTGTAGGATTTCCATATCTGCATTTATGTTAGTGTTATGTATTTATGTGTGGTTAGCATTAGTTATGTGTTCGGAATATGTAGATGTATTGTCTCCTCAAGTAACATCGAAACAGCTGTCAGCCACACATGCTTACATAATTAACACGAGTAAGATCGCCATTTAATCGATTATTTACGAGTATATTCAAGTGTTAAAAGTAGTGTACGAAAGATTCAACAGGCATTATTACAAATTACAAGAATAACAAATTCAAAATAAATTATACATACATACATACATACATACATACATACATACATACATACATACATACATACATACATACATACATACATACATACATACAGGGTGCGTCAGAAAGAACGGATGGATTTGACATGGCAAGAAAATTGTAAAGATTCATCAAATCAAAAATTTATTGTTATCAACATATTCACCAATACATGCAGTTTATTTATGGAAAACAACATTATCCATATGATGTCCTTGGCTTTCAATACAGCCATCGAGGCGTTTTCTGATGTTCGCCATCACTTTCACAGTCATAGCTGGTGAAATTGCCACGATTTCTTCACGAATCGCTGTCTTCATTTCGTCCAGTGTATGTGATCGATGTTTACAAACTTACGCCTTCAAATGGTCCCAAAGAAAGAAGTCGCAGGGCGCGAGATCTTACTGTAGCCTCGGACAATCTCAGTGCAATAGAATTTCGTCCAGGTGATTTCTTCTTTAATGTTGAACCTGTGATACGAAATGAAGCCACCCACCGCAAAATTGTATTCCGAGTTGGAATCCTAGCGTGACATCCGATGTCGAAATGAGTCCTGAGTGGCGATCACAGACTCTTCATTTTTCAAAAATGTCTCTGCGATGAAAGCACGTTGTACACCAGACCAACACCATGTTCTCAACTGAAACTGCATTCTATGGCTGACCCAACAGTCGTGGTCCCCCTCACTATATCTCTCTCCTCGTTGCGTATCGATAGTTTGAAATCCATCCGTTCTTTCTGACGCACCCTTTGCATACATACATACATACATACATACATACATACATACATACATACATACATACATACATACATACATACATACATACATAAATACATACATACATACATACATACATACACACACACACATAGGAGAATTAAACATGAAAACTGGTCACGTGTTTAAACAATTCACCTTTAAATTGCAATATCGTTCGACAGTTCCTGAGGGAGCTGGGTAGGGAGTTCCAGAAACGAATTGCTGATACTGTGAAAGACGAAGAATAGTGAGCTGTTTTATGGCAAGGCATAGATAATAAAGGGTAATTTTTAGGACGAGTACCCAGGCTGTGATAAGAGGACAAGAAATTAAAGCGCACCGAGAGATAGTTAGGCGAAGAAGTATTGATGATGCGATATAGGAAAATTAGTGAATGGATATATCTTCGGCCCTGTAATCTTACCCATTGGAGCGTTTCAAGGGAAGGTGTAATGTGGTCGTATTTGCGGATGTTGCAAATGAAACGTGTGCAGGCTTTATGAACGCGCTGCAATCTTTATTTATTTATTTATTTATTCTGGTGTAGTTAAGGCCATCAGGCCTTCTCTTCCACAACACCAGGAATACAAATACAATAATAGAAATAAACAGAAAAAATACACTATATACAAATTAAAGCTACACAAGAAATAAAGAGAGAGAGAAAAAACACTATAAACAAAGTAAAGCCACACAAAAATATACACAGGTTGCAGTCACACAAACTTTAAATGAGTGATTAAGTATCATAATTAATTGTATCCTAACTAATTAACTAGCATAAACAAGAAACTTGGAATTTTAATCTAGATTAAAAAAGAAAAAAAAAACACAAATCAATACTTCTAGCAATACCTAATAATATTAACTAAGACAAAATTTTCCAATTTAATTCTGAATTGTGATAAAGTCTGGCAGTCCCTGACGTCATTAGGTAACGAATTCCAGAGGCGAGGTATTTCTACAGTATAGGAAGATGAGTATAGAGACGTTCTATGATGAGGGATAGAAAGAAGTGCTTGATGTCGGTTTCGAAGAGTTGTAAGAAATTGAAAGCGCGATGACAGATAATTCGGAGTAGAAGTATGCATGATTCTAAACAGAAGAGACAGTGAATGTATTGATCTTCGTTCCTTCAGACGCACCCATGAAAGTAACTGGAGGGAAGGTGTTATATGGTCAAATTTACGAGTATTGCAGATGGGCTAAGTGAGAATTTAAATCTGTTTCTAATTGATGTAAATATGTTGTAAAATGTCAGTCTGGAGGCCTGGAAGAGCTGGAAGGAGCATGATATATGATAAAATCTACCGTAACAAACTCGAACCTGGTACCTCCGGATTGCATAGTTGTATCAGTGCAGAATGAGCTAAATTCCAATGCGTACCATAAGATTAGAGGACCGCGGATTCCTGCTTGCAGATGTTTCGGCGGCACATTCTCTGTGGACATTGTTACGAGGGCGTCTTTGTCCTGAGTGAGAGGTTCTTGTACTCTCGGCGTGTTGACTCGCTGGGAAGAGCGCCGACCAATTATCGACATGGCCGTTCCACCTGAGTGACATTCCGACGATGCTAAGAAGATATCTCATTAATTCCACGCCGACTCATACAATGTTGCTTCCTATTAGCTTGTCTTCGTGGCCTTGCCAGCCATTTCTGCAGCTTCGTGAATTCATTTTCTGAAGGACCTCCGATTGTTCCCTGATTCTAGCTACAGTTCGGATCAGCTTACTCCATACCACAAGGGTGAAAATTATTTTCTCCTATTACTATATATGCTAGTGTATTTTAGGTTATGTCTCGTAAATCGTAAGTTGTTTAGTCAAAGCAGCGAATTTCATGTTGTCAGACAATAGTAATATGCGTTACAAGAGCGGTATGATGATGTTTTCATGTTCGAGGAAAAGAGTGAAAAAGCGAAACGTAGTTGAGCTTTTTTGATTTCCGAGAACATGAAAACAAGCATACCGCTAGTGTATCGTACATTATTTTGTGCGAAGATCGTTTATTACATACCTGAAAGACGAATTTCTAATTAGTTGCAATGAAATCTCCATCTTGGTTTCTGTTCAATGACGGCAATTTTGGAAAACAAAAATATCTCTCTTCAACATTGTTCCTATAAAATGTTTTCTGTGTTTACTATACTCCAGCAGGCCGTGATATACGTCTGTCTTTTTTTCCCCCAGTCTATAAATGCGAACTTAAAACAAACGGTAAGATTATGTAATGATTTATTTTTCATTTTAATATTTTAACAATATATTTATATAACATATTGCAGTAATAACATCGGCATCTGGAATCTTGTTGATTTTTTCACGGCTTCCTTAATGTTACTTGCATCACGAATGCAATAACTTTAGTGGAGTAGTAGAGTTTACTTATTTTTTGCAAATATTTAAAAACAATAATTAACAGTGCAATTTAGGTGAAATTGCAGTGGTAAGTTTCCAATTTATAATTATTACTATGTTAAACGTCTCTAAAAATAATATGTTAAAAGCCTAAAGCAGTAGGCCTAAAATGAATGTCGCGCTTAAGCGGTAAGAAGAGGGAAATTGTTATGTGTGTTACGTTGGGAATAGTGAATGTGGTATTTCACACTTACCGCGTATTGGTTTTGTGAGGAAAACAAGCAAATACGCACGATCTCGCACAAAATACATTTTAATATTAGATCATACTAATCTCCTAGCAACATAATATGCGAGAGGTCCAGGAGGAAAATATACTCTTTCACAAATTATTGTATGTATGTAGGTATGTATGTATGTATGTATGTATGTATGTACGTAATGTATGTATGTAGGTATGTACGTACGTATGTATGTATGTATTCACACTGCAAATGGGTATATACCCGGTGGCAGTGGTGACTAATTACACTCAATAATGGCAGTTAATAGTAAACACAACTAACAAAAAATACAATTAATAATAATAATAATAATAATAATAATAATAATAATAATAATAATAATAATAATAAAATAATAATAATAATGAGCATCCTAAATTAAATGAACCATGATCACTTAAAATAACATTTAAAGTAGGCCTGAATCTAATTTGTATCTTAACCCTAAGTTCGAACTAAAACCCACGAGTATGATATGTTCATACGTGCACAAGTACCTTTCAGCACTACACTTATTTCGCCTGTCAACTCACTCACTGCACTGGAACTACGACACATTTCACTGATTCTATCCTGATTTCACTAACACTTTAAAACATTTCACTGTTCAAATACTTTGCACTGCCACTATAAACTATAAAACTTCACTGACACAAACACACTTCACTTACACAACATACTTCACTGACACAACACACCTCTTCATTGATACAAGGCTTCAAATAACAAAATAGGAATTATACTCTTTAAATAGTTACACACTTTATTATTATTATTATTATTATTATTATTATTATTATTATGTGAATAATTATGCGGATGACGTGAAAATGTTAGGAGAGAACCCACAAACGATTAGGGAAAATACGGGAATTTTACTTGAAGCAAGTAAAGAAATAGGTTTGGAAGTAAATCCCGAAAAGACAAAGTATATGATTATGTCTCGTTACGAGAATATTGTACGAAATGGAAATGTAAAAATTGGAAATTTATCCTTTGAAGAAGTGGAAAAATTCAAATACCTGGGAGTAACAGTAACAAATATAAATGATATTTGGGAGGAAATTGAACACAGATTAAATATGGGAAATGCGTGTTATTATTCGGTTGAGAAGCTTTTATCATCCAGTCTGTTGTCAAAAAATCTGAAAGTTAGAATTTATAAAACAGTTTTATTACTGTTTGTTTTTTATGGTTGTGAAACTTGGACTCTCACTTTGAGAGAAGAACATAGGTTAAGGGTGCTTGAGAGTAAGGTTCTTAGGAAAATATTTTGGTCTAAGAGGGATAATGTTACAGGAGAATGGAGAAAGTTACACAATGCAGAACTCCACGCATTGTATTTTTCACCTGACATAATTAGGAACATTAAATTCAGACGTTTGGAATGGGCAGGGCATGTAGCACGTATGGGCGAATTCCGAAATGCATATAGAGTGTTAGTTGGGAGGCCGGAGGGAATAAGTCCTTTGGGGAGGCCGAGACGTAGATGGGAGGATAACATTAAAATGGATTTGAGGGATGTGGGATATGATGATAGAGAGTGGATTAATCTTGCTCAGGATAGGGACCAATGGCGGGCTTATGTGAGGGCGGCAATGAACCTCCGGGTTCCTTAAAAGCCAGTAAGTAAGTAATATAAGCAGTAACATGAGCTGCTGCCAGGAAGTCAAAAGAAGGATTGCAGTGACTAAGGAAGCTTTTAGTAGAAAAAGGAGTAATGGGGTAGAAACATGGACATTACGACGAAGTGAAGAGAAGCGAATAGAAGCATTTGAAATGTGGATATGAAGAAGAGTGGAACGTGTGAAATGGACAGACAAAATAAGAAATGAAGTTGTGTTGGAAAGAGTGGTGAAGAGAGAATGATGCCGAAACTGATCAGGAAGAGAAAAAGGAATTGGTTGGGTCACTGGCTGAGAAGAAACTGTCTACTGAAGGATGCACTGGAAGGAATGGTGAACGGATAAACAGTTCGGGACAGATGATAGACGGCATTAATGTATATGAATCATATGTGCAGAATAAGAGGAAGGCAGAAAATAAGATAGATTGGAGAAAGCTGGGTTTGCAGTGGAAAAGACTTGCCCTCGGGTGGAACACTGTGAATGAATGGTAGGACTCATTTGACATTGGTCGACGAGATACTGTGCTTACACCTGTCATATCACATTAACAACTGACAAGCAACTGTAGATTCGAACACACGGGCGAAACTCTCGCTATCCGTCAATACGTGGCCTTCACCGTTGCAGTCATCATGGTCGACGCCGTGAAAGATTTAAAGGTAGACTACCGACATTCATGCTGACTTTTAACCTACAAGCTGTCACTCAGCGTCTCGTTAAACTTGTTCAACAAAAATGTGACGCAAGAATTCATAGATCACTAAAACTTGAAATATCTTATTATAAATATAGCATGCTAGTCTCGTGTAGTGATTTTTGTGCAATACAATTGCTCACGTTCACAAGTTCCTGCTGCTTTTCTATTGCTTAACTCTGTTTGGCGTGCGATGGATCGTTGAACACATTGATGTGATGGATATCTGAAGCTTAATGTAGCCAATGTGGAGGTCTGATAGTAATAATTATGACTATTCATTATTATTATTATTATTATTATTATTATTATTATTATTATTATTATTATTATTATTATTATTATCATTATCATTATCATCATCATCGTCACTTAATATTTAGAAGACGGGTTATGAAGAACACAGAATAAATGGAAACTATCAACAGTTTAAAATATCCTACATTCATTTTCTTAATGTAATAGTACAACATTAGAAGTAGAGAAAAAGGCTTTGTGTTAATAATATAGAATTTTAAATATAATTGTGCTTTATGAAGCAAGAACAGCCTACACCGAACAAAAATATATGTATCAGACTTTCGTTCAAAGTATTTTATTAGGCCAGTATAAAGGTTTTCAAATGGAACACATAATTGCAATTAAAAATGAATGAAAGAATTTAAGGGTTTTCAACAGAAAATTCACACACTTCAAACTGTATTTAAAAAGAAAAATTTTCATGGAATCAAAATATTTTTGGGAATATTTTTGTGCGAGTTACGACGTCATTGATGACATTTTTAAATGACACCCTGTAGTTTTATAAATATCATCTAAAAAAGGCATATCTTTATGGGAAACTTCATGGAACTTATGGTTTACATTTACATTTTTTTTCTCCCTGTGTGATAAAAAAAGCAACAACCTTTTCGGTTGATGAAATCAACATAAAAACATGTTCTTAAAAGAAAATGAGAGAATTGAGACCATGATGATGATTGGATATGATGACAGAAGAAATACACACAACAAGAAGTAGGCCTGTGCACACTTCTTAACGAAACGCATTCAAAACCTATTTCTCAGTCAATTGAAAGTAGGGTACAAGAGAAATAATTCAGAGAAGTTTTTTTAGTAAGCTTAGACTTAAGGCTGTAAACGTTTTTGTATACAAAAGATTCCGAAAAGCAAAAGCACTTGTACATCTTGGAAAAGCAATAAATTTAAACCAAACAAACCATGCGAAAATTCCAAGGATTAGAACAGGAAATACTGTAGTTATCGTAGAAATGTGTACAGTGCATTGCAAAGCCGAGAACTGCTATTGACTACTAATGGTATGGACTTTCCCGATCTCTATACTCTGTCTCACTCACACACCACCTGTCAGAGCTCAGTTCGTTACTTGGTTAGTGCTGAGACGAAATTTTTGGACAAAGCACACCAAGACATGAAGAAAATTCTGAAATATTATTATATATCACGTTTTTAAACGCGAAACACACAGATAGTAATAATAATAATAATAATAATAATAATAATAATAATAATACTTACTTACAAATGGCTTTTAAGGAACCCGCAGTTTCATTGCCGCCCTCACATAAGCCCGCCAGCGGTCCCTATCCTCAGCAAGATTAATCCATTCTCTATCATCATATTCCACCTCCCTTAAATCCATTTTAATATTATCTTCCCATCTACGTCTCGGCCTCACTAAAGGTCTTTTTCCCTCCGGCCTCCCAACTAACACTCTATATGCATTTCTGGATTCGCCCATACGTGCTACATGCCCTGCCCATCTCAAACGTCTGGATTTAATGTTCCTAATTATGTCAGGTGAAGGATAAAATGCGTGCAGCTCTGTGTTGTGTAACTTTCTCCATTCTCCTGTAACTTCATCCCTCTTAGCCCCAAATATTTTCCTAAGCAACTTATTCTCAAACACCCTTAAACTATGTTCCTCTCTCCAAGTGAGAGTCCAAGTTTCACAACCATAAAGAACAACCGGCAATATAACTGTTTTATAAATTCTAACTTTAAGATTTTTTGACAGCAGACTGGATGATAAAAGCTTCTCAACCGAATAATAACAGGCATTTCCCATATTTATTCTGTGTTTAATTTCCTCCCGAGTATCGTTTATATTTGTTACTGTTGCTCCAAGATATTTGAACTTCTCCACCTCTTCAAAAGATAAATTTACAATTTTTATATTTCCATATCGTACAATATTCCCGTCACGAGACTTAATCATATACTTTGTCTTTTCGGGATTTACTTCCAAACCTATCTGTTTACTTGCTTGAAGTAAAATTCCCGTGTTTTCCCTAATCGTTTGTGGATTTTCTCCTAACATATTCACGTCATCCGCATAGACAAGCAGCTGATGTAACCCGTTCAATTCCAAACCCTCTCTGTTATCCTGGACTTTCGTAATGGCATACTCTAGAGCAAAGTTAAAAAGTAAAGGTGATAGTGCATCTCCTTGCTTTAGCCCACAGTGAATTGGAAATGTATCTGATAGAAATTGACCTATACGGACTCTGCTGTACGTTTCACTGAGACACATTTTAATTAATCGAACTAGTTTCTTGGGAATACCAAATTCAATAGTTGATCTATTACGCCTAAAACCACACTGATGATCCCCATTAATTTCATCTACATATGGAGTTAATCTTCTCAAAAGAATATTGGACAAAAGTTTGTACGACGTCAACAAAAGTGATATTCCTCGAAAGTTACTACAGTTAGTCTTGTCCCCGTTCTTAAAGATAGGTACGATTATAGACTCCTTCCTTTCATATATTAACTGAAATACATTTAATTTATATTCACATAAATAAAAAACCAAAAGATCAGACAACGTATGCTTGACAGTACCTAAGTGTTCCACAACTATAGCATGTATAATCACAGTAGGTAGTAACTTCGGCTCAAGGTTTTATAACATGATAATAGCTAAATTCCCAAACATACAATTGGTAATGCTCCTTATTTAAAAAATCTATTAAAATTGCTGTTTGGAGAGTAAATTTAAAATTCAATTATTGTGACATCTGTGTTTTTTCATCTCCTTTTTTTTTTTTACTTTTTACTCTGTTATTTAATAAAATGTCTTAATATTATGTGGAATGCACGAGTATGTAACTTACTCTCTAAGTGGTGCTAAAGTGTTTTATATAAAAATAAATATATATCTTTGTTCTGGCAATAAAGTGTTGTTGTTATTGTTGTTGTTATTATTATTATTATTATTATTATTATTATTATTATTATTATTATTATTATTATTATTATTATTATTATTATTAAGACGTAAATATATTTTTTATGAATAAATGTACCTTTTTTTGTCGACCAAAAGTTCGATATTTTTTTCATAACAACTCGTATGTCAGAGATTGGTTTTGGTTTAAATAAAAATGTCATAAATGAAGAAAAAAAACATTTCTGAGATTGCAACTTAAGTTCGTATTTTTCCGAGAAATTAAAAAATTCCAAAGATCTCCATAAATATTTAATCTAGGCAATTTTAGGCTCAAACAACACAAAATAGGTACTAATAGGTGAAATAGGCATTTTTAGGCACTGTTAAACTCTGCAGGTGGTATAAATTTTCATGAAATGTGTAGCTACATTATTGGTTTCTATTTATTCCTTCTGGAAAAAGTAGACATGAAACTTAATGATCATGTAGTTAACATAAGCCTACTTATATTCTGCTCTTAAAGCGGTAGAGCACAAACACATGCCAGTCATACAAACCGCTATACAAGAAATACTGTATAATTTCCACATCCCTAGTACGAAGCGAATGTGACTTCACTGGTTTCAAAGACGGAAACTGTGCCTCCTGAGCCATATCGGAGGACACAAACACTGAACAACACAGAAGTGTTCATAATATTCAGACGCATGACACATCCTTGACTGCTGTCCTCGTGTGTCCTCTCCTGCAAGTGGCGACTCTCGAAACGAAGGCTACCGTATCTTGATATAGTTGTCAGCTGAGAATTTTGTGTAAAACTTGCACTATCTCACGGTACTTGGAGTTTGGGATCCCTCCTCTCTCTCTCTCCCTCGTGACGACGATTTTTTCCCCATCTCTCAGGCGTCTGTGGGAGTTACATATCGATGTGGGACGGAAGGATGTACAAGAGCTTAGATATGATTCATTCGTGAAACATGGCTGCTGGGATGTCTTGCACCGGGACAGCCAAGGGGTGGCAAGAGGGAGAATGTTACATGCTCTGCTTAGGGGTGTAATTGATAGTGTACTCGTTGCCAGATGCGTTGACCGCTAGAGCTTGGTTATAATCCTCAATTAAAACTTTTAAAATATAGTTTCTTCTTTTCTCTCCAAATTTCCTTCAGTTCTCTTAGTCCTTTCTTCCAGCTTCATTTATCTTCAGTCCGCCTCACATGCATTTCTGTTCCTGTATAAAGCTTTGCAATCATTTGCTTCTAGGGCAGTAAGAGATTCTTTGATGGGGCTCAAGCGTCCCATCAAATCAAAATATTTCCCTGACGCTGATAGAGAAAGAAATCTCTTTTCAATCCTCTTTCGTTAGATTGGAGACTTGGTATTTAGGCCTGTAGTAATATAAGTTAACACCAAATCATCACAATGACTACTCAAAATAAAGCCTACAACACGAGAAGAAATTGATATTTATTTTGTCTATCTATAAGTCTGTCTGCCTATTCTGATCAATAGAATACATTTATCTGTTGTCCTGATCTATCCATCTGTCTGCCTAACCTGATCAATAGAATACATTTATCTCCTATCCTGATCTATCCATCTGTCTGCTATCCTCATCAGTAGAATACATTTATCTGCTGTCCTGATCTATCCATCTATCTGCCTATCCTGATCAATAGAATACATTTATCTGCTGTCCTGATCTATCCATCTGTCTGCCTATCCTGATCAATAGAATACATTTATCTGCTCTCCTGATCTATCCATCTGTCTGCCTATCCTGATCAATAGAATACATTTATCTGCTGTCCTGATCTATTCATCTGTTTGCCTGTCCTGATCAATAGAATACATTTATCTGGTGTCGTGATCTATTCATCTATTTGCCTGTCCTGATCAATAGAATACATTTATCTGCTACACTGATCTATCCATCTGTCTGCCTATCCTGATCAATAGAATACATTTATCTGCTGTCCTGATCTATCCATCTGTCTGCCTATCCTGATCAATAGAATACATTTATCTGCTGTCCTGATCTATCCATCTATCTGCCTATCCTGATCAACAGAATACATTTTTCTGGTGTCCTGATCTATCCATCTGTCTGCCTATCCTTATCAGTAGAATACATTTATCTGCTGTCCTGATCTATCCATCTATCTGCCTATCCTGTTCAATAGAATACATTTGTGTGGTGTCCTGATCTATCCATCTGTCTGCCTATCGTGATCAATAAAATACATTTATCTGCTGTCCTGATCTGTCCATCTGTCTGCCTATCCTGATCAATAGAATACATTTATCTGCTGTCCTGATCTAGTCATCTGTTTGTCTGTCCTGATCAATAGAATACATTTATCTGCTACACTGATCTATCCATCTGTCTGTCTATCCTGATCAATAGAATACATTTATCTGCTGTACTGATCAATCCATCCACATATCTCCTGATCTGTCCTATCTTTATCTGTTTTTCCTGTCTATCTGTCTGTCCTGACCTATTCATCTGTCTCGATCCATCCGTTTATCCACTTATCAGTTTGTCCTGATCTGTTCACCTGCTTGTCCTCATCTACAGTGAGGGTCACATTAGAACAGTTCCTAAACAACAAATATTCCCGTCTTGTCAGTGTTGCCAACTGTTACCAGATATCACACGATTCTTCGTACTAAATGACTTACTTACTTACCGTACTTTATGTTGGAAGGTTACTCTAAATAATTCAATAATTTTTAACATATTTTCATAGGCAAACTATATGTAAAAGGGATCAACATGTCAAGTATTCTGTCTGGCAATACGAAATTAATTGGCTTGACTAAACAACTGACTCACGAGACCTAACCTAAAAAATGAATTTTGTTTGACCACATGAAATTATTATTAGTACTAACTCCGAAAACTTACCTGACTATAGTCTTGAATTGCAATCAAAACGCAACATAGAAAATAACTAATATGTATTAATATTAATATCAATATTAATTATTAGTATGTTCAAAATTCACTAGTTTCCAGTAACAGGCTCAGAAATCTAGTACAATTTCAATTTCATGGAACTCCAGTACCGACAAATATTGTCTATATTTGTC
Organism: Periplaneta americana; assembly: GCA_025594305.2. Taxonomy (NCBI): domain Eukaryota; kingdom Metazoa; phylum Arthropoda; class Insecta; order Blattodea; family Blattidae; genus Periplaneta; species Periplaneta americana. Next base: position 13,172,942 of record JAJSOF020000036.1, on the reverse strand, counting down.
TCATCTGCCAACATACTAGTTACAAAATCACTACCATTTGTAGTATTTGTCAGCATCGAAATTCGAAACGAAGTTGGCAAAAGAAAATTCAACCTGCAAACTAGAAAATCACCACAATCCACTAGCATATGTAGTAATGGGGGGAAAAATGGTTAGGTTTCATCCTTAGGGTATGAAGTAAGCTGGCCCGGACTATATGCCTATCCTGATCTCTCTATTTATTCTAATCCATCAGATCTGATCTGTTCGTTTGACCCATTCTGATCTATCCAAACTGATTAGATTATCTACTACATATCGATTCGTCCACCCAGTTACATTCCACCGACTAAGAGGCTACGTATTTGTTTCCTTTCTAGTATACTGCCTTTAACAATTACATTTTCTTACACTGGGGAAAAAAATTGCAGATTTTCGCTTTCGAAGATGTTTATGCTTGGCAGCCCTATATATTCCTCACTTTATACAGGAATTTGTAGTGGCATAAAATGAGCCAATGGTAAAGAACATTTGCGTACTCGTAATGGTGTGTGGGCTTGTCTATGTAAATAATTATATGAAGTTTATGTGACAGACTCCTACGCCTGAGTTGCGTAGCCTTAGGCTAGCATTAATGAATGAGCTCTGGTCGAATCTTCGTGGGGAAGAATTTTTCTCATGAAATTTAGATCAGTGTATGGAACCGATGTCCACCCAGCATTGTGATGAAGTTTATAAACTAAAGTGAGTAGAGAAAGCTGATTTCGCTGGTCATTTATAATGGTTGAGACGAGAATCATCATAGTTGTTTTGGCTGCGTTTTTAGTTTGAAAATTGTTGTACTGTTGGCAACACTACCCCTGTGTGTCTGTATAATGTCAGGATAGCAATAAACGCAGTTCGGACTGTTCAGTTGTACTGCCCGTGTCTCACTTCCTGAACCGAGAACTCCCTAGAGCTTATACCACGCCTCTTAGGTCTTCTCGGACCGTCACGGCAGCTGCAGCGTGCGGGACGGCAGCATATTACATGTGCTGAAAACATCCTATGCCACTCCAGGGGTCTTTACTGTTTATAATCCAGGAGACTCTAATCGTGATTACTGCTATCGCTATTGTCTCTGATTTGGATTCCGGAAAATGTGTGTGCACACTAGATCACTCTTCGTTCAGTCTGGACAACTGCTGAATTTTATTACCATGGAACAGCGTTTCTTAAAGTATGTTGCCGGAGTTACGTGAGCCCTATATGATTTTAAATTTTAGTTCATACTTAGTGGATACTAGGCCTATAAAAATTTATAAAAGTTACGAAAATATGAATCAATAATAACATGAAACATCTTCGATGATGATGATGATGATAATAATAATAATAATAATAATAATAATAATAGTAAAGGTATTATAGGCCTATTATTATTATTATTATTATTATTATTATTATTATTATTATTATTATTATTTACTTATTTACTTACTTACTTACTTACAGGCTTTTAAGGAACCCGGAGGTTCATTGCCGCCCTCACATAAGCCCGCCATTGGTCCCTATCCTGAGCAAGATTAATCCATTCTCTATCATCATATCCCACCTCCCTCAAATCCCTTTTAATATTATCTTCCCATCTACGTCTCGGCCTCCCTAAAGGTCTTTTTCCCTCCGGCCTCCCAAATTACTATTATTATTATTATTATTATTATTATTATTATTATTATTATTATTATTATTATTATTATTAAGTATATGATTATGTCTCGTGATCAAAAATATTGTACGAAATGGAATAAATAAAAGTTGGAGATTTATCCTTCGAAGAGGTGGAAAAATTAAAATATCTTGGAGCAACAGTAACAAATATAAATGACACTTGGGAGGAAATTAAACGCAGAATAAATATGGGAAATGCTTGTTATTATTCGGTTGAGAAGCTTTTGTCATCTAGTCTGCTGTCAAAAAAATCTTAAAGTTAGAATTTATAAAACAGTTACATTACCGGTTGTTTTGTATGGCTGTGAAACTTGGACTCTCACTTTGAGAGAGGAACATAGTTTGAGGGTTTTTGAGAATAAGGTTCTGAGGAAAATATTTGGGGCTAAGAGGGTATGAAGTTACAGGAGAATGGAGAAAGTTACACAACGCAGAACTGCACGCATTGTATCCTTCACCCGACATAATTAGGAACATTAAATCCAGACGTTTTGAGATGGGCAGGGCATGTAGCACGTATGGGCGAATCCAGAAATGCATATAGAGTGTTAGTTGGGAGGCCAGAGGGGAAAAGACCTTTGGGGAGGCCGAGACGTAGATGGGAAGACAATATTAAAATGGATTTGAGGGAGGTGGGATATGATGGTAGACACTGGATTAATCTTGCTCAGGATAGGGACCAATGGCGGGCTTATGTGAGGGCGGCAATGAACCTCCGGGTTCCTTAAAAGCCAGTAAGTTTTATTATTATTATTATTATTATTATTATTATTATTATTATTATTATTATTATTATTATTAAGTATATGATTATGTCTCGTGATCAAAAATATTGTACGAAATGGAATAAATAAAAGTTGGAGATTTATCCTTCGAAGAGGTGGAAAAATTAAAATATCTTGGAGCAACAGTAACAAATATAAATGACACTTGGGAGGAAATTAAACGCAGAATAAATATGGGAAATGCTTGTTATTATTCGGTTGAGAAACTTTTGTCATCTAGTCTGCTGTCAAAAAATCTTAAAGTTAGAATTTATAAAACAGTTACATTACCGGTTGTTTTGTATGGCTGTGAAACTTGGACTCTCACTTTGAGAGAGGAACATAGTTTGAGGGTTTTTGAGAATAAGTTTCTTAGGAAAATATTTGGGGCTAAGAGGATATGAAGTTACAGGAGAATGGAGAAAGTTACACAACGCAGAACTGCACGCATTGTATCCTTCACCCGACATAATTAGGAACATTAAATCCAGACGTTTTGAGATGGGCAGGGCATGTAGCACGTATGGGCGAATCCAGAAATGCATATAGAGTGTTAGTTGGGAGGCCAGAGGGGAAAATACCTTTGGGGAGGCCGAGACGTAGATGGGAAGACAATATTAAAATGGATTTGAGGGAGGTGGGATATGATGGTAGAGACTGGATTAATCTTGCTCAGGATAGGGACCAATGGCGGGCTTATGTGATGGCGGCAATGAACCTCCGGGTTCCTTAAAAGCCAGTAAGTATTATTATTATTATTATTATTATTATTATTATTATTATTATTATTATTATTATTATTAGTACGTGGAAGACGCTTAATACAATCAGAGTTTAGAAATAATAGCCGAAGTAACTGAAACACCATCACATTATTTTGTATGACAACCAAGATGTAAGGACTTCGGCTGCTATTCCGTTGAATTCCATCTTGTTTTGTCTAGCAGTTGCATTATTCTACCACAAAAGCGACATCGGGCCCTGTACGTTGAACACAAGACACATTGTTGCGTCGACATTGACCACGGGGCTCTCTTTGGAAATAAACTGTAGATGATTTGCAAATAGTAACCCAAAGTAAAACAGTATTAATATTTACGATAGAACGAAGAGAGATGGAGATGAAATGATGACTATTAATACAGAGAAGTTATTATATTGTGCAGCTGGAATCTTATTTGAGTGTTTGAGAAGCCAGTACCTTGCAAAGAGAGCGTGTTGGAGTGGGTGTGAGGTGTTGAACAACCACTTCAAAGGTTGCCGTGCAAAAGGGGCTTACGGCAATAGTTTCTGTTTCGTTGCTTGACAGCAAAGAAGCTTGGAGTTAAGGCCCAATTGTATAAAACTCCTTGACTAAAGATCAACTTTGATCGAAGATCGGAAAGTGAACCGAGTTCAGACATTTCTTCTATTGTATAAAACTTTTCTGCGATCAAATTACCTTGGTTCAAATGCAATCTAAGTTCACGTGAAAAGGATTTGGCAACATCGCATAAACAGGTGAAATATGTGATGCGCGGACCATGTTGTACAAGTTTGTTCAGTGTTGCCAATCTAGCGACTTTAACTCTTTTTTAATAACAATTTCTTTTAACTTTTATATTGCTTAAATAGGGATTTAGCAAACTTTTTAGCATCCCATAGTGACAAAATGTAATCTTTCTTTGTTGATAATGAGAAATCTAGCGACTTTACAACTACTTTTTGGCGACTTTCCGTACACTCTGTTGGAGACACTGGTTTGTTTTGTGCTATGTAAATAATGGCGGACAATAAGAAGAAGGTTGACTGTTCTCCGAGTTGTTATCATGTTATGGTGTTTGATACTGCTAAACATAATAAAGCTTTATAAAACGACAATTTTCGTTTAGTAATATAGTTAATTGAAAATTTATGAATGTACCTATCATATACATTAAAAATTAATAGTTGTTATAAACATAATATAATTATAGATCAAGTTATTTGATACTGCTGAACACGATAGAGCCTTATAAAATATAATATTGTTTGTGTATTAAGGCAAGAAATAGAAAAAATATATATATAGCCTATATCTATATAAATGTACCTACCATATCTATTAATATTAATAATAATGGTTATTCTTTTTGCACAATCTGCCACTCGTGTATTTCAAACAGAAAAGAACTTGGATCATCCAACTTAATCGGAGAAATTTCTTCAGTCAAAGTTGACTTTAGTTTGAGAGAAATGAATCTCAGATTAGACTTTATACAACACAAAATTCCAAGTTCAGCTAGAACAAGGATCAATTTAACCTCTGATCATACAATCGGCCCTAAAAGGGACTTGTTTTATTCGGAACTCAAGGTGATAAGGCAATAATAGAGCTATGGTGGAACGACTACTGCAATAGGAGCTTAATATTTTCGAATCTCAGGAGAGGTGAGCGAGATGACTGAACACTATAGGCGTGGTTTTAGAGCAGCCGTGGCGAAAATGTAACTCACGAGTACATTGTGGCTCGCAATGATAGTTGTACATTTCCCTTGCTTTCTACCTCCCACATCCCCCAGCCTCTCACTCACTGGAGTCAAACTCCGTTCCATTTGTATTTGTCTCTGACCTGCGAGTGGCGTATCCTCGCAATGTCTCTCTCGAAACCATGTACCTCTAAAAAAACGAAGTTTCAAGTAGGATGGGAGGACACATTTTTTTGCTACCTATATGATGAGAATATTAAATGTATGATTTGTTCAGAAGTGTTACGAGGAAAACGGTTGTATAACATAAAACGGCATTATAAGTTACTATATGTTACTGAAGAAACATTAAAGTGTTATTATTATTATTATTATTATTATTATTATTATTATTATTATCACCATCATCATCATCATCATCTCTGTACGTCGATCCTTTTTCAGCAGATGTACGAATAATGCGGTTAGATCTTCAATTTAAACTCATAGATTTACAATGTGATGTTAAATGAAAGCTAGATGTAGGGACTTGACAAATGTTCAACCTTTCAAATCTTTGCCAAAAAATAAAAAATTCGAAGCTTCGTTCTTTCGCTTGCTTTGTTGAAGCCATGTTCGCTACAACTTACTTTTGTGAAAAATTGTCAAATTCGACAGTCACTTAAAATGGAACGAACACATTAATTACATTTATAACAAATTACGTAAAATAATACATTATTTTGTTTTATTGAGGAATTACTTGTCAATAAGTTTATTACGCACAATATAATTAACTTTATTTCAATCGGTAATTATGTATGGAATTATAGGATGGGGTAGCTTACTTAAATTCAATTTTAATCCACTTTATTTATTACAAAGAAAATAATTAAAATATGTCTTCATAAACCTATCGATTTTCCATCTCAAAAATTGGTTTTAGACTTTAATGTTCTTAACATAAGACATATTTATTACATTGTATTAATAAAATTCATACATATAAATCGAAATAATTTTGAATTGTATTCTCATAGTTACGAAACAAAAGGTATGAATTCCTTAAGATTGTTTGAACCAAAATGCAACACTGCTACAGTATTTAATCATAGTAATAATTTAGGCCCAAGAATATATAACAAATTTATATTTAAATATCCTAATCTTGTCAATTCTAATAGTTCTAGTATTAAATTTAAAAAGTTGTGTATGGATTTTATAAAAATTGAAAAATTGTAAATTTAAATTTATACTAGTGGCTTGTGCAGCAAATGCTGCAAACTAAGTTCATTAGACGTTCAAATAAAGATTTTTCAGATTTATTTTCAATGAAGAATACCAGACATTCTGACAGTTATTTGCTTCCATAACAATGAAAGATACTCTCTCTCGAGCCAATACTGAAGAGAACCACGCATATAAATATCTACACCACACCGCCATTAATTATATGAAAAAGACCCAACCCCACTTGATTAATAACTATAAAAATATTTGATTTTTAATATTATAATCTTACGTAAGTTTTATAGCTTTCAGTAACATATACTATATATACTATATAGCCGCCACTCAGTAAAATATAGAAATCAAAATCTAATTTAAGTTATTCTCTGCATCTACTTATATAACCCCAAAACGTTTCACTTTCATATCATCAATATAACATTAATATGTATAATTAATGAAAAATAGTCACATCACGGCATTAACTACAATAATATTTCATTTCTAATGGTAATAATGTCATCAAACCACCTCAACTTTTAATATCCAATACACAGCTGTACCCAGAAAATTACACACCACAGAATCGAACCTATAAATTATTTTTAGTAAGTTAAGTTTTTAATAACCAATTTACAATTTAATTTGAGCTCTAAATATGTCAGCATTCCTGCAGATCATGACCTTCGTGTAATTTGTTTACTGTAGTGTGTGTTTTGTTTTATTCTGAAATGCAACACGGCCGACTTGATGCTCGCTTCGCTAAAGCGAAGGGATCATCAAGTCGGCCGTGAATGCTATTAGCTAGTTCTCAAAACCGACGACAGATGGATTTTGGAAAATAGGAAAATTATGTTTAAAAATTGACATTTCACTGAAAACTACTATTTTTCCGAAAAGCTTTTGGTTCCAAGCTTCAAAATGAGGGGCCATTTATTAAAACCCGTTCAGTCGTTTTCGCGTAATTTCCATTACCAGTTCGAATTATGTATATAGATATTCTTATTGCGTAGTAGACATAAGGCAAATTGCATTACATATTTCTTGATTTCAATTCAGGAATCCGCCCCTGAGGACGAGTTCTACTCTTTCAGTGGCGAGCTACAGTTTTTCTGTATATATTATATTTTATGTTACAGTTATTAGCAAAATAAATAAATATGAGTGAAAAACTGACTGTCGAGTACCCGCCATTAGTTTAAACGTTTCAAAATATTTTTTTATACTCCATTTTAGCTGATGTCACAAAACAATAATATAATTTTTTACTGCTAAATTAAACGTATTTATATTATACTAAGGAAAGAACAGAACTTCAGCAGAATACGCACGTCATAAAATGCCAGTCTTATTCATGATATTCCTCACAAGTCATGGTGGGAGATTTTTGGGTGACTGGAAGCGAAGAATGTGTCAACAGACCCGTCATCCACGACGGTTCACAATAAACAGTTTTATACTTTGAAGAACTCGCATTTACTTTGGCGTGTACCTGCCAAACCTGAACAGGCAAGCACTTGAGTGATGGGACATCCAGGCTGGCCCATTGTTCCGAGCCTCGAGTACAAATACTTAAAACGCTCGAGTCAAAATATTACACTGCTTATTATGACAATGCCGGAGTTCGTTAACCCGCAGTGTTGACAGACGTGCAGGCTTACCTCTGCGGTCGTGTGCTTGCGAAACTCTTGAATGAAGAAATAATATTAATAATAATAATGATAATAATAATAATTATAAGACAGAAGTTTTATATGATATTCTTATTGAATTTCGTATTCCCAAGAAACTAGTTCGATCAATTAAAATGTGTCTCAGTAAAACGTACAGCAGAGTTCGTATAGGTCAGTTTCTGTCAGATGCGTTTCCAATTCACTGTGGGCTAAAGCAAGGAGATGCACTATCACCTTTACTTTTAAACTTTGCTCTAGAGTATGCCATTAGGAAAGTCCAGGATAACAGAGAGGGTTTGGAATTGAACGGGTTACATCAGCTGCTTGTCTATGCGGATGACGTGAATATGTTAGGAGAAAATCCACAAACGATTAGGGAAAACACGGGAATTTTACTTGAAGAAAGTAAAGAGATAGGTTTGGAAGTAAATCCCGAAAAAACAAAGTATTTGATTATGTCTCGTGACGAGAATATTGCACGAAATCGAAATATAAACATTGAAAATTTATCTTTTGAAGAGGTGGAGAAGTTCAAATATCTTGGAGCAACAGTATCAAATATGAATGATACTCTGGAGGAAATTAAACGCAGAATAAATATGGGAAATGCCTGTTATTATTCGGTTGAGAAGCTTTTATCATCCAGTCTGCTGTCAAAAAATCTGAAAGTTAGAATTTATAAAACAGTTATATTAACGGTTGTTCTTTATGGTTGTGAAACTTGGACTCTTACTTTGAGAGAGGAATATAGGTTAAGGGTGTTTGAGAATAAGGTGCTTAGGAAAATATTTGTGGCTAAGAGGGATGAAGTTACAGGAGAATGGAGAAAGTTACACAACACAGAACTGCAAGCATTGCAGTCTCCACCTGACATAATTAGGAACATTAAATCAACTCGTTTGAGATGGGCAGGGCATGTAGCACGTATGGGCGAATCCAGAAATGCATATAGAGTGTTAGTTGGGAGGCCGGAGGGAAAAAGACCTTTAGTGAGGCCGAGACGTAGATGGGAGGATAATATTAAAATGGATTTGAGGGAGGTGGGATATGATGATAGAGAATGGATTAATCTTGCTCAGGATAGGGACCAATGGCGGGCTTATGTGAGGGCGGTAATGAACCTCCGGGTGCCTTAAAAGCCAGTAAGTAAGTTTTTAATAATAATAATAATAATAATAATAATAATAATAATAATAATAATAATAATAATAAATTGATCCATATCATTGTGCTACAGACAAGAAATCTTCGAAAGAAATATTTCAGTAAAATTAACAAAGATTTAAAATCTAACTAATCATACTAATTTCTTTATAGATTATTAATGTACCGAAGTACATATGAAATTTCCATGCAGATATTCTGCGTCATCGTATGATGAAAAAGTAGCGGGACGGAGAAAAATTCTCTCCGGCACCGGGATTTGAACCCGGGTTTTCAGCTCTACGTGCTGATGCTTTAGCCATCCCGGTGTCGGATCGAATCGTCTCCGTTTAAGTTCCACCTCCTGGGTTCCCTCTAGTGGCCTGCCCTCTGCACTACGTCATAGATGTCTATGAACGTAGGACAATGTCCGCATATGTAGACCTAAAAGTCCGGAGAGGTTTTTTCTCCGTTCCATTACTCTTTCATCGTATGATGATGCAGAATATCTACATGGAAACTTCATATGTACTTCGGTACATTAAAATAATGTATATGATATGCGTAAATCACTTGTGATTTAAGACGGCGCTTATTCCGTCGGATCCCGGCCAACTAGTCACTCATAACGAGTGCACCTCAGCACATGTGTGAGTATGGAATCATGTATAATTCGATATAGCAGGCAAAGAGAATGTACTAAACGTCAATCTTGCAAGCGGAGCCAGGAGAGTCGTAAAAAATATTCCGATATATGATCATGTCGGCGGATATTGAAAATAAATCGGACGCAGACATTATGTACACGTTGAAGTTTTTGAGAAAGTTCAGCACTTATAAAACATCACAATAGTCAAAGTGAGGCATTACAAGGATCTGTGCTAGAATTTGTTTGAGTTTAGTAGGAAGGAAATTTTTCAGGCGTTTCAAAGAATGCATGATAGAGAAAACTTTGCTACAGATATATCTGATTTGCGCATTCCAGTTCATAATAGAGTCGAAATAGATGCCGAGGTTTTTTGCAGTAGCACTGAAAGGAATTATACACTATGTAATATGTAATCTATCATAAAATATGCCAATGTTAAGTTCTTCCTCGATAGTTTTTCTAAGATGGTCTGTATTGTATTTGTCTGTATCATATTAATTTAGAAGTTACTCTGTCTTCATGAAAATATTTCTTACATCTGCATTCCTTATTCGATCTTACATTTTACATCGTAATGGTCTCTGTTCGAATTCCTGCAGCACCCTCCGAGTTGTAGCAGAGCGGGCTGTTCTGCAACACACACAATCTGTCTATTGCATTACTGTAGGATTTATTTTGCTTTCACTACTACAAGCGGAACCACACCTGTGTAAACCGCTGTAGAAAGAGAGTCTATTAAGAAGATTTCCTAATACATACAGAGACCTTAAATTATCACTTCTCCGCTAATAGAGGAGACACACCGCAAGAATCATGGATTCACAACTGATTTTACTACTCAGACGTCGTTTAATAGCCATGTCTTTTCTGATTAATGTTCGAATTTTATTGGCGTTGTTCCATGTAATGCTTAAGAGATGTATTTTCAGAAATTGTAGAAAATGAATACGTTAATTTATACTGGGAAATATTTCTTGCATAATTAGAATGGGCGTTTTATGTCTCATTATTAGCACGCTGGATCTTGAAGAAGGGGCCTCAGGTTCAACCGGATGTCTGAATTATTGATAGGCAAAAACATTGCTGGGAGTGGTCTTACTATCTTTGTTGTTACTTTGTAAATCATCTCTTGTCTCATGCGAAACTAGTGCAACTCTTTATTTGTCCGTCAAGTTAGAAGACAGTACAGATTAGAATAAAATTGTACGTAATTATTTAGTTATTGTTTATTGTTAGTAAAGTAACATGTATAAAATACACCTTAATCCTTCCCTGAATGAGTAAAAACTCGTGCTCAGAGAGTTATCTGAACACATACTAACACAAACAAAGATAATTATTTGACACAAAGTGGGTCAAGGAAAATAAAATCACATTAATAAATTAACTTTAAAAAATACAATTTCAGTTTTAACAATTTAGCTCATACAAATACATATAGCCTACATATTAAACTAATATATGTATAGGCTATATATATGAGCAATTGGTGTCATGTTGAGCTCTGAGGAATCTCCCATCTTCCTGTGTTGTATGCACAAAGTTTCAACAAATAAAGTTCAGCAGTAAATGTTTTACGGTGTTCTTATTTTATCCATACCCAAACGGATCACCCTGTATTTAACATGCTTTTAAATATCAGATTACAGTACTTCCTTTTTTTGTAGCACATAACTATTTATAAAATAAAATAAATGTATACACTTACTTACCTTTAAGGAACCCGGAGGTTCATTGCCTCCCTCACATAAGCCCGCCATCGGTCCCTATCCTGAGCAAGATTAATACATTCTCTATCATCATATCCCACTTCCCTCAAATCAATTTTAATATTATCTTCCCATCTACGTCTTGGCCTCCCCAAAGGTCTTTTCCCCTCTGGCCTCCCAACTAACACTCTATATGCATTTCTGGATTCGCCCATACGTGCTACATGCCCTGTCCATCTCAAACGTCTGGATTTAATGTTCCTAATTATGTCAGGTGAAGACTACAATGTGTGAAGTTCTGTGTTGTGTAACTATCTCCATTCTCCTGTAACTTCATCCCTCTTAGCCCGAAATATTTTCCTAAGCACCTTATTCTGAAACACCCTTAACCTATGTTCCTCTCTCAAAGTGAGAGTCCAAGTTTCACAACCATATACAACAACCAGTAATATAACTGTTTTATAAATTCTAACTTTCAGATTTTTGACAGCAGACTGTTTGATATTTTTTTTTTTTTTACAATTCATTTTTATATTTTCAGATATGCCTAGTAATATAATAAAATAAGTATAGATAAATTTCAACCATAAGACACATCTGTTTGCAAATGTTTATTTGCTATATGAACATGGAATATATTAACGTTTTCGCCTTATTGGGCATCATCAGATATAATAAAATATGTAATCTGAACCTTGATCAAATTGAGCAAATAATAAATGAGCAGTGTGTTATACATGGTGTTGGATCTCCATGAGCTTTATGTATAAAACTATAAATAAAATGAAGGATAATTAACTTCAATGTCATGCAAACTTTTAAAATTGAAATTGAAATTGATTGTGTATACATATAACTCATGTTACAGTATGAATACAAATTAATCAATTAGAATTATACGAATTATCAACGATGTTAAAATAAATTATGAATAAAATAAAATGAATGTATTAGCTTAAAAATTAATTAAAATTCACATTGTTCGAACATCATTGATAATTCGTATAATTCTAATTGATTAATTTGTATTTATACTGTAACATGAGTTATATGTATACACAGTCAATTTCAATTTCAATTTTAAAAGTTTGCATCACATTGAAATTAATTATCCTTCATTTTATTTATAGTTTTATACATAAAGCTCATGGAGATCAAACACCATGTATAATACATTGCTCATTTGTTATTTGCTCAATTTGATCAAGGTTCGGATTACATATTTTATTATATCTGATGATTCCCAATAAGGCGAAAACGTTAATATATTCCATATTCATATAGCAAATAAACATTTGCAAAACAGATATGTCTTATGGTTGAAATTTATATATAGGCCTACTTATTTTATTATGGATGATAAAAGCTTCTCAACCGAATAATAACAGGCATTTCTCATATTTATTCTGTGTATATACATACGCCTAAATAGATCATAAGTAAATAAATAGATAAATAAGTCAGTTAATTAGTAAACAAGTAAATAAGTAAGGAGATAAATAAGTGAGCACGTAAACATTCAAGTAAATAAGAAAATAAGTTAGTGAGTGTGTGAAATTACCTTTAACTCTCCAGCAATATCCTTAATATTCGGGCCGTTTTCAAGGCGTTGAATAATATATACTTAATGGGAAATACTCAGACGTGAACGTGTTTGTAACATGATGCCTTACCGGTATGCGGGGGCTTGGATTCTCGTCACAACCACGTAATGTTTTTGCTGCTTTCTTTAGATTTAAACGCATTCTGCTGAATCGATGGAGCAGTGTACTTACGACTAAGCTTTTATGTACGAGGCGTATCCAGAAAGTAAGTTTCCCTATTTAAAAAAAAAGAACACACAATTTCAGGAAAACAATTATTGGCAACAAGTACAGCAATGTTTCAGCTATTTTTCAACATAGCCACCATAAGAATTGAGACACTTGTCGTATCGTGGGATCAACTTTTGTATCCCTCTGTCGTAGAACTCTGCCGCCTGTGAATGGAACCAGCGTGTGACAGACGTCTTCAGCTCTTCGTCGTTGCCAAAACGCTCACCGGAGGACAGGAATTTCCTGAGGAGAGAGAGAGAGGGGAGGGGAGGAGAGGGGGAGAGAGAGAGATATGTTCGGCCCATAGACCTGACAGAGCTGCCGATGAATTTCAATTGGCGCAATGCTTTGTGCATTAAAGAACTTTATCACCGACCGAACCTCGCAGGCGGCGGGAGAAGGAATAAGAGCTTCCATTTCGGACCACTGCTGCCACGCTACTGGCACCAGGTGGGACCTGTCCGGCTGGCATATGATTGATAAGTCATAGATCTGTTACGCATGCGCAATTGACACGGCTAATTACGTTTACTTTCAAGGGGAAAAAACGGGAAACTTACTTTCTGGATGCCCCTCGTACTTTAGACTAGTGAAAGATTCCATTTATTGCCTACTATCTCATAAAACTCCATATTAATTAATCTATTAATTCATTATCTTCCTCTTAACATTCAGAATGTCGCTATAATTTCGAAATTATTGAGTAAAAATTGTTGATTAACTTATGTGTGTTTTCTTGTCTTGTTCCAGACGAATATGCACGCTTCCTTCCCCTACGAATCAAATAGGGGTAGGGAATATGGCGGGGTTCGGCGACCAGACGTCCTCATACAGTCACACCCGGGTCTCGACTCTCAGGACCCTCTGGTGCTCCACAACGCGCTGTCCGCGGTCGACGACGGCCAGGTACGTCTTCACGAAGTCATGGAGGTGAATACCGCTTGAGTTTCTTGCTAGAATAAGTCAAAAGACAGTGGTGCGCAATCCTATGGCCGAGTAACATACTGTAACTTGGCTCATAATTTTTTAAAACATAAACAGTCTTACTAATAAACAGTGTATAGTTTTTATACGAGACTTATGCAGCGTTGAGACAGAAAACGTTACTAATAAACCGTGAATAAGCTATGGACGTATAAACAGGCTGTAACTATACGATGGGAATTGCTTTGCAGTAGTTATATACACGAAACCCCTTGTTTAAGTGTTGTATATAGCGAAAAAATGGCCGCCCTCTAACAGCTGTTCGTATCGACTGTCATTTTATGACGATGGTTACCTTGTAACCACAGAAGAACAAACCAAAGATCATAGAATTATTAGAATAATATTGCTGTAGCTTGTACTCTTTGACCAAAATGTAGTGTGGTAATCGATTAGAGCCAGTTATACTATCGATATTTAACACACCACACTACAGCGCTCTACCGGATGCAATAGAGAACCTCAGATATTCTATTAACTTTCGTAAAACGAAGTAATGACGAAACTATGACGTCGCTGTGTAACAGTCATACTGTTATACACGACGTATGTAGTGATTATTAGTAAGGAATTTACACACGACTTATAAACGAGCTATTCATTGTATACGTATAAGACAGTTAAACGTCTGTATATAGAGTTTTTATTAGTAAGACCGAAATTGATTAATTATTACGCAGTCACTTAACGAATCCAGTGAAGCCAACCATTGACAGTAGGCCTACAAATATGCTGAAGTGGAAGTGCAAGCTAACATTGAGAATTTCCCGTGCTTACCTCTACTTCAACTTGAGCAATTTTTCCTTCTTTCCTGAATTCGCTAGCGGATATTTGGTACAAATCTTATGTACAGTATATAGTAGGTCAACACAATAATAAGAATGTTATCAATATGATTTTTTGTTTCTGCATTTTTTAAGATGGAGCTGTATTTGTGTTCAAATATTATTTGTTACTCACTAGATGAAGATCGGGAGGTGAGGCAGCAGAGGGAAGAATGTTAGTGATATGAATGCTTACATTATGTGACGTAGTAGCGATACTGTCCCGCGCCGTGGCGTCGCGGTCTAAGGCATCCCGCCTAGGACTCGCGTTACGGAATGCGCGCTGGTTCGAGTCCTCATGGGGGAAGAAATTTTCTCATGAAATTTCGGCCAGTGTATGGGACCGGTGCCCACCCAGCATCGTGATGCACTTGGGGAGCTACGATAGGTAGCGAAATCCGGTTGCGAATGCCAGCTATAACGACTGGGGGATCATCGTGCTAACCACACGATACCTCCATTCTGGTTGGATGACCGTCCACCTCTGCTTCGACATGTGGGCGTGAGGCCAGCAGCCGGGTGGTCGGTCTAGGCCCTTCACGGGCTGTAGCGCCACTTTAAAAAAAAAAGTAGCGATACTATTCATTATAAGATATGCCTACTTTGTCAGTTGCTGGTTGTTGCTTTAGTAAGCAAGAGAAGTAAACAGTGAATTTATTAATTACAATTCATATTAGATTATACAATTATAACAAAATTTGATAACACAATCTCAAAGGAAAAAATGAAACTCCCTGCATCATAATCTACAGTTAATTCCCGATTTACCACACAAATCATCTGCAGCTGCATTTAGATTGGTAACAGGCCATGACTGTTTGGCCAAGCACCTGCATAGAATTGGAATATATCAGTCCCCTAACTGCCCATTGTGCAACTCAAACCAAGAAATGGATTCGGAACACCTCAAAATCTGTGCTTCAGTGGTTGGTCATGACAATATATTTGAAAAATATTGGAGTGCAAGAGGTCAGATGTCTTTATTGTCAAACGCCTGGCATTAGAAAACAACAACAGCAACAGATTATACAATTATTAATACAGTAGTCACTTTATTAAAATAATGAATATCCTTTAATTTCAAAATACAAATTGTAACTAATGTTTTCGGCATGAGTAATAACTTGGTTATATACGCAGTGTAAACCGTAAGTAATGTCATTAACTTCAGAAGGTTATTCTTTGAGATATTTCAAACAAAAAGTTTAATACAATTTTGCTCGTATTTGCTTCCTTTTCGAGATAAAAATTATTTTATATGAAACATTTCACAGCGTGTTTTGGGAAAGTTATTAATTTAATTCCCAATATGCTCAGTCATTTTAAGAGAGCAGTGTATTATGATAATAAATGGTTGAAAGAATTTCAGTTTTGTCCTTTGAATATTCTGAAATTTCACCCGAAGAAATCTGACACTGAAAAATTCCTTCACTGAACGAAAAGTAAAATTTGTTCAGATCAAATTTCTGCACATTTAAAGGACAGACCTAAAATTATTTCAATCATTTATTATCATAATACACTGTTCTCTTAAATTGACAGAGCATATTGGGAATTAAATCAATGGCTTTTCCAAAACACGCTATGTAACTTGTCATATGAAATTTTTTTATTGCAAAAAGGAATAAAAAACGAGCAAAATTGTATTAAACTCTGTTTGTTTGAAATATCTCAAAGCATAACCCCCTGAAATTAATAAAATTACTTACGGTTGACCCTGTATATATAGGGTATAATATTAAACACTCATAGTAAAAACATCACATGATTTCCGTTTCTCTTCTCCTGAGCAACCAATAACATACTAAATATATTGTTCAATGTGCGTGGGTATAGTGTTATATAATAAAAAAGTTACATTAATTATTAATTCGTAGTCCATGTTTCAGTCGTAGACTTTCCATTAACTCGTCAGTGATCTGGCTCTGAATTTGTACACTAAATGGTATGGTGGGATCTGAGGGACCGCTTGTATTTATTTAAATACACAGTGATATCGAAACAGTTAATTTGTGTTCAACATCAGTTTGTTTAATAAATAAATTAGTAACGTATGATGTACTAATGGAAATTGTTATATGTTTTATCTAGAAACTGGTTTTGTTGACAAATATTCTGTACCCCGATTGGAGGTATCATAAAAGTATATACTGTATAAACAACACGCAAAATTGAAGTTAATGATAATTTGATTGCGCACCACTGTCACACATGTAATTCAAGTACTATAGTGTTTAGATTAAAGTATTTTATTTTTTAGACTCATATCAGCTGTAGAAAATTCTGCAATATCAAAACAGTGGCCTAAATTTTTATCTTATAGCTTATATTAGCTATTAGGTCTTTATAGACCACTTCTGATTCAAAGTATTTGCCAAAGGGGGTTTAGACCTGAATTTGTGGAAGGTACTGTTGTTAGAAGCAGGTTTGGATATCTTCTATCTTCCATTATAGCCACAATAGATTTCACTTCTAAACTTGCAATTCAACTTGTTATTCCTTTCTTATAACCTATATTAATTGCTCGTTACTCATTACATTATATTTTATCTTAGGTGGAACGTCTCTAAAGTTTCTATGCTCCCCCGAATTATTGTAAAACATAACGTAAGCATTAACTTAAAAATGTAAACGTTACGGTAAAATCAAGAACATTCACGATAGGAACATAAACATAACAGCAGACATACTTGGTAACCATGTAAACATAACATCGACGCCGTTTCCTCATATTCTGTCGTATACTTCAGCGCTCCACGATTGTGTTCTGTTTGCAAATCACGTAAGCATGAAAGTTTGGAGTTCGCAAACTTTCATGTTAACGTCTAACGGCAATGTTAATGTCAGTGTTTATGTGAATCATTGTGAATGATCCCATTTGGTAGCCTGGCCGCAAACGTCTGTCTTTATATTACGGTTATGTTTAATTTTCATTGTGAAT
Organism: Periplaneta americana; assembly: GCA_025594305.2. Taxonomy (NCBI): domain Eukaryota; kingdom Metazoa; phylum Arthropoda; class Insecta; order Blattodea; family Blattidae; genus Periplaneta; species Periplaneta americana. The sequence continues at coordinate 13,155,096 of JAJSOF020000036.1, read as the reverse complement.
GGGCCTTTATTCTCCAGGACACAGACACAGAAAGTACTGCTAAGATTGTATTGCAGTCCAATTCATGTCTTTTTTTAACTTACATATACTCAGGGGCGGTCGTCCATAAGAGCTGCGGAGCTGCAGCACTCCCTGCTTTGACAGGAAAATAAAAATAATATTTATTTTAATTTGTAGAAGAATAATGTTACAGTTTTTATTGGTAAATTGCTTTATATTTCATCTGGCCGGGAATATGTACTATTATCTTATGCATAATCTTTTTGCGCGTCGACTGTATTGGAATTGACACTGCATTCAAAGTCGTCCTGGGATCTGCAGGGTGGGACAGATAGTAGAGAGTGTCTTTTGCTAGGTCAGGGGGTGGAGAAGTGAAGGGAAGCAGAGGGAAACTGCCGCTGTTTAAAACCCATATTTCGCTGCAGTGGCTTGCAGAGCCAGGCGACAAGGGAAGATCTTTCCTCCACTCCCTACCGCTGTTGTAATGCTACGTCACATGAATTCTCTATTCCCTTGAAACTTAATGACAATATTTGTATTTTCTCTTCACATACTTATTGTTGTAGAATCTTATCGAGTTAATATAACGAAATTAATATTCTCTTTTGCCTTATTATTACGTATATATCCAGCACAACCTAATATTTGCCTTAACTCAAAACGATTGCACGAGTATAATCATTTTGATATAGCACGTAAAATACGAAAGAGACTTCTTTTCCAGTTTTAGAAAACTGTTGACCATCAGTATATCTGAGTGTTGCTTTGGTGTGACGTTTTATTACCATAACTTAACCAGTGCATATGTGCAAGCATGAGTGTGTGTGAATTACAGAATATTAATTTTATTTTTCTCAACTTTACCTTGCGGAGAAAATTGATGTAATGAAGTGAAATTAAAGGGTCGTCCGTTACCCGACTTAAATCTTACTCAAGCTTCATCCAGCCGAAATAGTGCATATATGTAAGGAAGTATAACAATGAAATTTACGCTGAGCATTTGTGGTTGCCTCCTCTTCGGTGATGATACTGCATAGACTAGGAGTGGTGTGACAGATTTAGGACATTTGGCCCTAAAAATTAAAAAGCACGAATCTTCGCAATCTCACCTGAAAAATGTTGTGTCATTGGCTATGTTAGGCAAAACTAATATTGCTGCGCAATTAAGTGAAACGAACAGAACAAACATTCTCAAACATAATCAAGAAGTGAGAAAAAATCGTGAAATTATTTTAAAAAATATTTATTGTATCAAATTTTGTGGCCAATATGACCTTCCCCTTAGGGGACATGATGAAAAAACGATTCGAAGGACTCTGGTGTATTTCGTGCGTTGCTACAGTCCGTGAGTAATCTAAACTAGCCTGTCAAAAATCATTTGGAACATGCCACTGTTTAAAGGTAATTCTAAGACAATTCAGGATAAACTGGTAGATTGCAAGTTGAGTGTCTGCCGATCAGAAATTCAGACTGAAATCGATGGTATTAGTTTTTTTTAGCGATTAGCAAATGATGCCACAGACATCTCCCAACTAAGTCAGAAAGTTTTGGTTTTTCTATATGTAGTGCATTTATTTTTGTCCTATACTGATTAGTAATGGTATCAAGAAGTGAAATTTGTATGTACCAAAATCTACTGCAGCTCTCCCAATCCAGTAGTTCACGAGCCGCCACTGCTTACTTTAATGTTGAATATAACAATAAGAAAGTCCTTCTTGGTCTTGTTTATTTCATGGAAGTTGAGACTGAAAACCAGGGAGAACGAAATAATGTTAGTACTTCTAGTATCGCGACAAGACTATATTCCTGAAATAAATTTGAGCTGTAAGCGAACCTGGTGGCCAAATTATTAACTTGAAACATTGGTTTAAACAGCACATGAATTTATGTAATGGTCATCAAGATGGTCACAGTACAGTACAAGAAAATGTGAGTTGTGTATATGTGGGGATGGGGCAGATCTAGCTTCCCGGGCGGTAGCCACATTCTTTATCCAGACAAAAAAATGCAATTAACGTTTTATTTTAGTATTAAAAGCAGTTCGTTTAATCTAGCAAGAGGGTTCTCCTTGCAAGCTGTCCGCCATTATGTGGCCGATGCCAGCGCTCTGAGAGTGGTAGATCAACGATAAATGACGGTGCAATTAAGCAAATCTTTTCTTTCCTTCGGTGGAAGAGCAGTTGCACCGGCCCTGTTGGCCGGTGAATACATTGGTCAGTGCTTGTAATGAAAGGAAGGAAAGCTCGGGTCTTTCCTTTTTGGTGCTTTAAAAGTGTAATATCGCTTTGAAATTAATTACCGAGGGTTATTAATTATTCCTCGCATATACCTGATGTTGCTGTTGGAATTACACAACTGATGTGACGGTTACGTATGGTAAATAATTTATCGTGAGGACAAAATGGAACACACATATATCTTCCCAGAACTTTACGGAAGAGCGACGCAAGTGAGCCTGATATTAATTGAAATACACCTGAATATATGCGAAATTAATTAGAGATATTGTATAGCAGTAGCCGACGTCAGGAAGGTGCTAGTTTTGGAAGTCTTGGTGCTGAGTTCAAATCCTATCTAAGACATTGACGTAGGACATTCATTGTCGATATAAGTCTACAGAAACAAGTATGAAATATGCAAGTAAATATGTCGAATATCGTTAAATATGCACTATTAGTTAATTTATTATAAGCTCGACAAAGCTTATGGAAAAAGTTCGCTTCCTAACGTTAAAATTAGTACTGTCGATCAATCAAAATACAGTATTTAATCGATTAACTATTTGAATTTAAGGAGAGAGGATGGTATTTTTTTTTTAACTTTTTTCCTATTTGGTGTAAATTATTGTTTGTATGTAGAGAGCGCATAGCTGTGGCATCTCACCCAAATAAAAATATTTTGAAAAAAAAAATTATTTGGGGGCTCAAATTTGAAAAAAATATATATATACCCAATGCAGGATTGTACTAAAACCGATATATCTAAACCGTTTTTAAAGATAGATTCAAACAGTTTTTGCAATGTATTTGCAAAAGTATGTTCTACAAACTTTCTGCAACAGAATTTTGATATTAGTCCCTACGTTTGTAAAATAAACAATTAAAATTTAGTAACAATATTCTGATTTCCTTTCTTGCAAACAAACGGACGTATTTTTTAAATGAAATCAATTAACAAAATTCTGTTACAGAGAAAAGTTTCCTGATAGTCTAAACAATGTGTGTTCTAAATTTATTGCATGTATCTTTAATAGTTCAGAATTATATCTATTTTATCTGGCAATGTAGCAAAAAAAAAAATGAAGTTACTGGAAACCGATAAAAGCGGGCGTGTGATTTAAAAATCCATAGCGCAGGAAGTTTGAAAATGACGTCTCAACATCCGATAAGGACACAAATACCCACAAAATGTTATGCAATGCATTCCACACATATCAAAGGGTATTTTAAAGAAAAAAAAAATTGAAAATTTAATTTACCGGAAACAACAATAAAAGTGGGCGAGTGATTTAAAAATCCATAATGCAGGAAGTTTAAAAATGGCGATCCACACATATCACAGAGTATTTTAAAGAGTTTTTTTTCTTTTTGAAAATTTAGTCATTTTTCATAAAAAATACCACCCTCTCCCCTTAATCGATTAATCGATAGATCAGTCGAGCTTTGATCGACTTGAAAAAGAGTTTTAATATACTGTAATACACAATATTACCACAGTGTAGTTCATACAGTCACGAAGCTCAATACGTAGTAAATATGCATCCATAGATAGTTGCTAACCACTAGAATCGCTACTATCGCCCCATTACAGACAATAGTACCTGCACAGTCTGTTGTTCCTGGTACCTTCACAACTCAAGCTTCGTGACTGTATATACTAGACTGTGCTCGATTGCTGATAAAATTCATGTTCTGGGAATAATAATTTAATTAAGTAGTAAAATATCGCTGCAATCGAAAAGTATTTGGAATAAATTTGAATATGGAACAAAAAAAAAGTTTCCTTCCCAGGCAGGATTCGAACCACGAAAGTCTTAGTTAGCAGTCTATCGTGCTCTGGAGTGAACAAGACTCTGAAATCAGCTACAAGGGTCGGTCCGATTTTTTTTTGCCACTCCTGTAGATAAGGATTTATTGGAAATATAGGACATTTTTGAATCACTGGAACCTTGTCAATATAAGGCTTGCAGAGCAATAAATTTACAATCATTTTCCCATGATATAATACTTTTCGCCACACTATGGTCCTGAATTTCTTAGGGTTTTCTTCATACTATTAATTACAAACGGATATAATGAAACATTGTATGTTGTTGTTATACAAACATTTTCTTACACTTTATAAAATAGTATTTAGGCCTATGTACGAGCATCTATGACGAAATGGAATCGGATATTTTCAAGCTACTAGTTTTTACTGAGAAAGGGGATAATTTAGAACGCCAGTGATTTAAAGCGTTGTGGGAAATGTGTTTACTCTATTGACTTCCCTCATCTGAGTAACATCGTCAGTGACATCCATGCATTTCCCGAGTTTTGTTACTTCTGTTTACTGAAAGTTAGGATGTAGAATCACAACTACAGTGTGTTAAAAATAACGTTACAACGTTTCAGGGATGATAGAGAAGGTAAAAATAGACTTCTTTTTTAAGTGACAAAACTTTAGCAGATGCGCCGTTTCGCCACTAGATGGGTAGATGGCTTGACTTCCGTCACAAAAAAACACTGGTTAGTTCTGTTTTTATACTACTGTGTCTGCAACAAGTTAAAAGGGTCATCACGGTGTCAACGAAGACTTGCTACGACACGTAAGTACGTTTGCGTTCTACTAGGGCCTATATTTTTCTACGTGACGTCCTAGCAGAACTTTTAGAAAATATCCCATTGAACATCAGAGAACGAATATGGTTTCAGCATGACGGTGCTCCACCCACACTTTGATCGTCGTGTCAGGAACCATATAAATGCTACATTCCCCGATCGTTGGATTGGCAGGGGTGGGCCGGTACCGTGGCCACCTCGATCACCGGACTTAACCCCACTGGATTTCTTTTGTGGGGAGACATGAAACGTCTTGTGTATGAGATACCGATCGATATGGCAGAAGACTTAGTTGCTCGCGTTGTTGAAGCTGCACATGTTATTCGATACAATGTTGGCCTTTTTGAGCGTTGCAGACACTCCATAGTACGAAGGTACCAGTTGTGCAATGCCTTCAATGGACGGCAGTTTGAACACCACATCTAAAACGACAATTGGTCTTGTTCTTTATGGATTACACTAATACTTACGAACACAATAAACGGCGCATCTGCCAAAGTTTTGTCACTTACAATAGTAATATGCGTTACAAGAGCGGTATGTTGAAGTTTTCATGTTCGAGGAAAAGTTCGAAAAAGTGAAACGTAGTTGAGCTTTTTTAATTTCCGAGAATTGAAAGAAAACATACCGCTCGTGTATCGTACATTATTTTGTTCCAAGATCGTTTATTACACACCTGAAAGAAGAATTTCTAATTAGTTGCAATGAAATCTCCATCTTTGTTTCTGTTCAATGACGGCACATTTGCAAAACAAAAATATCTATCTTCAACATTGTTGCTTTAAAATGTTTTCTGTGTTTACTATACTCCAGCAGGCCGTGATATACGTCTGTCTTTTTTCCCCCCCAGTCTATGATGAGTCTGGAATCTTGTTGATTTTTTCACGGCTTCCTTAATGTTACTTGCATCACGAATGCAGTAACTTTAGTGGAGTTGTAGAGTTTACTTAATTTTTGCAAATATTTAAAAACAATACTTAACAGTGCAATTTAGGTGAAATTGCAGCGGTAAGTTTCCAATTTATAATTATTACTATGTTAAACGTCTCTAAAAATAATATGTTAAAAGCCTAAAGCAGAAAAATCAATATGTCACTTAAGCGGTAAGAAGAGGGAAATTATTATGTGTGTTAGGTTGGGAATTCTGAATGTGGAATTTTAGACTTTTCGCGGATCGATTTTGTGCGGAAACCAAGCAAATACGCACGATCTCGCACAAAAGATGTTTGTTTTTACCTCCTCTATCATCCCTGAAACTTTGTAAATGTTATTTTTAACACTCTGTATTTCAATTACAAGTGCCATGTTTTCTGTTTACTGCATAATATAATACGCACTTTACTGATTCGTAATATCATCTTATTTGAATTGTTAATAGCAATATAAATTTTAAACTATTGAATCAAACCTATGTCAATAATTTAGGTTAAATAGGATAAATATAAGAAGAATTAACGCTAAGTGACATGGTTAAAGGCACCCGCTAAGCTGTGAAATACCACCCACAGACCAGCGGTAGCAATGAGGAATCAGCTCTTGTCTTAGAACGCACGTCGTGTGAGAAACACATACGCCCTTCTTTCACAAAAAAATGAGACTTTCTTTAGTGCAATTCTTAATGAAACGAAATAATAAGTAAAATAGAACAAGCAGAGTATATGAAAAAGTTGAAAAGGGGTGTGCTTGAAGTAAAAAAAATGAAGTGTTTTGAGTGATGTGCTCCTCTGACCCGACTCTAATCAATCATCTGCTCACATTAGTACAAGTTTTAAAAAGCATGTCTTGCCTTCGTTATAATTTTGTTTCATTCATTCTGAGTCTTAGGGTGACTGAATCTTAACGAATAGGTAGTCAGGGTTAACCAAAGTCAGGAAATTAATAATGGTTTACACGCGTGCAAGTTGTGGTTAGACTTAATGTGGGGGTTCTGAGACAGCTAGTAGCTCCGAAATGATGATTGGTTGTGAAACAATGGCCACGAGTGATGATAACTCGCCTAATACATAAGTCACGCTTCAGAATTGATTAATTATTTACCTCCGCTGATTTCATTTTCAGCTTTGGTCCAGTCCTAACTACTTTCGTTGTAGGATTATTGGGAGAATTCTTTGGGGAATAAAATAGGGTACAAAGCACTGCAGTAATTTTTCCAGGAGTACAATAAACGTACCGGTATTCTAATTTCACGAACAATAAAATTGATCGCAATTCACTAGTCGTTAAGATGAAGATAAATCATGAATCTTTTGTATTTTAATAAACAGTCAATTCTAAAAATGGTATTGCTATAAGATGAAAAGACATTCTCAATTCCACAAAGCTGAATAAATTCATTTTTATGTAATTTGGGTTTTCTCGAGAATATAGTGATGAGTTTCATAAGAACAATTCTGCAGTGCCAGGGAAAAGTGACACAAGTCAGTTTCCACAAACCTTTTTTGATGATTTATTGACAAATTACGGAACATCTGCTCGCTTGGAAAAAAAAATACATAAGTATTCCTCCCATTACAATAATTCATACAGAAAAAAATCAAATCGACATAAACCAGTGTAAGTCCTAACTACTTTCGTTGTAGGATTATTGGGAGAATTCTTTGGGGAATAAAATAGGGTACAAAGCACTGCAGTAATTTGTCAGGAGTACAATAAACGTATTCTAATTTCACGAACAATAAAATTGATCGCAATTCACTAGTCGTTAAGATGAAGATAAATCATGAATCTTTTGTAGTTTAATAAACAGTTAAATCTAAAAATGGTATTGCTATAAGATGAAAAGACATTCTCAATTCCACAAAGCTGAATAAATTCATTTTTATGTAATTTGGGTTTTCTCGAGAATATAGTGAGGGGTCTCGTAAGAACAGTTCCTAAACAGCAAATATTGCCTTCTTATCAGTGTTGCCAACTGTTACCAGATATCACCATATGAAGTAAAAGCACGATCTTACGTACTGAATGACTTATTTACTTACCGTACTGTACCTTTATGTTGGAAGGTTTTCTAAATAATTTTATTGAATAATGTCATCAAACATTCTTAAGTTTTGTAGTTCTTAATATCCAATACACAGCTCTACTTGGAAAACTATAGACCAGAGAATCAGACCTGTAAATTATTTTTATACGTTATCAAAAAATTACACAAATGAAGATCGACATATTGACATTATGATGTGAAAGAATCTGAGCCATCTGAACTCTATCAGCAATCCTGTAGGTCATGGCCTTCGTGTAATAGTCTATTGTTTATTGTAGTGTGTGTTTTGTTTTATTCTGAAATGCAATTAATTAGTTCTCAAACTGACGAAAGATGGATTTTGGAAAATAGGAAAATGATGTAGGAAAATTGGCATTTCAATGAAAACTACTATTTTTCTGAAAAAACTTTGGATGCCAAGCTTCAAAATGACGGGTCATTCATTGAAATCCGTTGAGCAGTTTTCTCGTAATTTCTATTACCAGTTCAAATTGTATATATACTAGTGGCTTGTGCAGCAAATAGTGCTGCAAACTAAGTTCGTTAGACGTTCAAATAAAATTTTTTCACATTTATTTTCAATGAAGAATACTTATCTTTTTGATAGTTATTTGCTTCCATAATAATGAAACATACTCCCTCTGAATAGATTTTTTTAGGCCAAATACTTTTTCTTGAACCTATCCAACTTCAGTTTTTGAGCTTCAACGCGAAAACGCAAGTATCAATGTCAGGACGATATCAGTAGCTATTTCAGGTCATTGTGGATTGTAGAAAAAAGTTAAAAAAAATGTCAGGTTTGCTAAGCTTTCGAACAATAACATTTTCGTATAGCTGCTGCATGTAGAACTTGAAATGTAGAGCGTAAAATCATTTTATCCTACTAAGAGATCTTGCTGAAATGATCTGGAGACTACAAAATTTTCTAGGCCTCTTATTTTATCAGTAAGTAATACCTTTTGATCTTTCCTTAGGAACTGTAATCTCTGCGCTCTCTCGAGCCAATACTGAATACTGATACACGTATCAATATCTACACTACATTGCCATTAAGTATATGAAAAGACCCAACCCCACTGGGTTAATAAGTATAAAAATATTTGATTTTTAATAACAATATTATTACCTTACTTAAGTTTTGTAGTTATATATAGCAGCCACTCGGTAAATTATAGAAATGAAGATCTAAATTAAGATATTCTCTACATTTACTTACATAACCTCAAAACGTTTCAACTTTCATGTCATCAATATAGCATCAATATTATGTATAATTAATGAAAAATAGATGTATCATGATATTAACTATAATAATATTTAATTTCTAATGGTAATAATGTCATCAAACCACCTCAAGTTTCGTAGATTTGAATATCCAATATACAGCTGTACTCAGAAAATTATACACTGCAGAATCAGTTTTTAATAACAAATTGAATTGAGCTCTAAATATGTCGGCAATCCTGCAGGTCATGGCCTTCGTGTAATAGCCTATTGTTTATTGTAGTGTGTGTTTTGTTCTGAAAGTCAGTCAAGTCGGCCGTGATTCGATAAACTTAGTTCTCAAAAGTGACAACAGATAGATTTTGGAAAATAGAAAAATTGTGTAGGAAAATTGACATTTCACTGAAAACTTCTACTTTTCCGAAAAACTTTGGGTTCCAAGCTTCAAAATGAGGGGTCATTTATTAAAATCCGTTCAGTCGTTTTCCCGTAATTTCCATTACCAGTTCAAATTATGTATATAGATATATAATACAACATATAAAATATGGACGTTGCGATAGTTGTTTTCTTTACAGTCCGACAATGTTTAATAAACTAGTGTGAGAAATGAAGTTTTGCCAATTTAAGGGTTAAGCAATGATTTTCTTGCGTATATTAATCAAATAATGATGCAAAGCTCATTTTCACAGAGAAAACTAAAAAGTGGTCAAAATTGTATGCAAGGTAATCCCAGTTTACGGTATACGGTACCATATTTTTAACATTTCTATTATTATTATTATTATTATTATTATTATTATTATTATTATTATTATTATTATTATTAATTAATGTACTCAATCAACATTTCCTTTGCTTCTGTCTGTTTATCACTTTTGAAAACAAATATTTCTGCTCAAGAATGCCACTGCTGACGACACAGTGATTTTAAATCAACCAAGATAACTCACGTCATAGATTTTTCAGAATATACGTTTTGGACTTAACTGAAACACGGTAGTCTAACAGGAGTATGGATTATGAATAACTGTATACGCCCTTCTCCTAATCTTACACCTTATCCCCTGAGGCTTTTTAAAGCCGAGATTACACCCCAAACCTTCCTCTTAACCTCCTTTTTTTACTTTCCACCCCTCGGGAAATGACGACACCTAGCTTCAAACCCCAAACGAGATAAAATATGAAAAGAGGGAGGGACGAGCTTACACGAGTGGGATGGGGGTGAACTGGGCTTGCTATGATGTATTTGTGAGCTAAGGGATGATTGAAGAATGATGCGGGGGTATTTATGAGAGGGTTGTAGGGGTGCTATATCTCTCCCCCCTTCCCTTGTATACAGCGTTCGGTCGATTTCAATAGTGTGCACACTGCTGCGCATATTTGATAACCCTCTCCAACCCTCCCTCTCCAACCCTCCCTCTCCAACCCTCCTACACCCTCTTCTCGAATTCATAAATAGGACAGTGTATATTGGATCTTTAAGGAATGCAAGAGACGGACCTAACTAGGGCGTGTTTTCAACAAACGATGGTTATAATATGTTTTTGTCACGTGTTTGTCCTCACGATCCCACACCCTTTTTGATTTACTTTTGTGTTTGACTCTAATGAAAATTGAATGAGCAAGGACATTGAAAAAACGTCAAAGAACGTCTCAATTTAACACATGAATTTTTATCTTCTTCCCTCTAGTCTTTTTCACTTGACGTTTGATGAACAGTCAAATCCCTCAGCAACAGTGAACATGTGTCCTGTCGCAACGCAACTAGGTTAGCCACAATTCCTTATGAACCTAGTCCTACAAATTGTTTTAATGTAAATGCAAAAACGTCAATAGGCTACATATGAAGAGTCCGCTGCAAGAATGATGGATGTCATTTGGAATATATTTTGTGCGAGATCGTGCGTATTTGCTTGTTTTCCGCACAGAACCAATACGCGGTAAGTGTGAAATTCCACATTCAATATTCCCAACGTAACACACATAACAATTTCCCTCTTCTTACCGCTTAAGCGCGACATTCATTTTACTGCTTTAGGCTTTTAACATATTATTTTTAGAGACGTTTAACATAGTAATAATTATAAATTGGAAATTTACCACTGCAATTTCACCTAAATTGCAATGTTAATTATTGTTTTTAAATATTTGCAAAAATTAAGCAAAGTCTACTACTTCACGAAACTTATTGCATTCCTGATACAAGTAACATTAAGGAAGCCGTGAAAAAATCAACGAGATTCCAGATGCCGATGTTATTACTGCAATATGTTATATAAATAATATTGTTAAAATATTAAAATGAAAAATAAATCATTACATAACCTTACCGTTTGTTTTAAGTTCGCATTTATAGACCGAGGGGAAAAAAAAAGACAGACGTATATCACGGCCTGCTGGAGTATAGTAAACACAGAAAACATTTTACAGCAACAATGTTGAAGAAAGGTATTTTGGTGTTCCGAAGTTGGCGTCATTAAACAGAAACCAACATGGAGATTTCATTGCAACTAATTAGAAATTCGTCTTTCAGGTATGTAATAAACGATCTTCGCACAAAATAATGTACGATACACGAGCGGTATGTTTGTTTTCATGTTCTCGGAAATGAAAAAAGCTCAACTAAGTTTCGCTTTTTCAATCTTTTCCTCGAACATGAAAACGTCAACATACCGCTCTTGTAACGTATATTACTATTGCAGGAGAAACAATTGAAAGTTTGAAATGCTTAGCGCTCAAAGCTTAACTGTGATTTTCCGATCATTACTGGACAATGACTATCAGTGTTAACGCCATATAACTCTCTATGTACATTCTATATGTCTTAAGCTATGCATAGACAGTCTTGGTTAATTTTCGACAAGAAAGTGACATCAATCATTCTTGCAGTGGACTCTTCATATAACCTAGTGCAGTTTATATGAACTTAAATAATGATTCCATCATTGAATGGAGTGACAAATCATTGAGACCAATGCTAGCACTACAAACACTCAACTAGTGGAAGTGTATTGGCTTATTACGAAGTTTAAGAGGAATCATATGGTTTTTCATCGTGTTGTTTTAATGATCACAATTTTATAATTTGAAATATAAGATCAATACAACATTTTAGTCACAATTTTATCTGTAGTAATGTCACGAGAGGTCTGAGATTTATCTGGTGAATCTCAGACTTCGAGTGGCATTTATTAGGACTATTTCGTGAATAAAATAAAAATGTAAATAATATATCCCTAAAATTCGATCACAAAATGTTAATAATTGTATATTAACGAATACTTAACCTATTCAGACATTGTGAAGTTGAAATAGATGAATATCGATTACTGCAATAAATAAATTCGATGTTATTATTCATTAATGCCAATTGCGAAATACAGGTTTAACAATGTTAATTACATGTACTGCACTTTTCTCTTATTATTATAACAAAAATACATTTTTCATTATCTGCTGAAATCATAATTTAATTTAACAGTAACAGTGGGGACAGCTATATACCAATGCTTATGTATTCACAGCGAGACATGTTGCTACACAGTGAAGCCATCTCTGTATACACAGGCCTAATTAAAACACGAATTTTATTACGCCATACAGAAGGCAGTTTGATGAAAAGACCTTATTATTACTTTGCAAGGCCATTGGGTTTGATATGCGATGATGTTACATAAATTTGAACATCTGACTTTCTATTAATTGTTTCATTTCATTCACAAAATACACATTTTATAGACTACTTATAGATTGTGTTACCTGTGGGAGCAGGACCAATGTCAGCTGTGTCTTATTTCGACCGTTACAATCAGTGCTACACGAAAGCATTTTTTATAGCTCGACAAACGCATTCTCGCTGTAGTGTGTAACGGAACTAAAGCTGCATCTATACAGTTCAATATTCCAATCGCGTATGCGTGCAATCTGGGAAGAATATTGAAAGAATCAAGTTTAAAAGGTACGTTCAATTAAGATGCATGAAGATTTTGTGTCTACATGGTGCGCCGTTTTGAACGTCGTCTTCACTGCGTAAATATATTAATTAATATTAAATATAAATCTTGCATTCATTGCTTTAAAGTGAAAGAAAAGTTTAACCGTGTAGTTACATCTTAATGTATTCATGATCATCAATTTACGGGGAAAGAGTTGGCGACAACGGCTATGGAAAAATTATCGCAAAATGTGACTGCGATTGGTTGGAATTCAAAATTTCATTACACTTCATTGGTCGAAAATGGAATGACGTCATATAAACGAAATAGTCATATATACTGTAATTTTAATACCTGTGCTCTTTTAAATTTCAGATTGTTATTTATCATAGAGTTATCCATGTAAATAGTTGTTTATTAATATATACAAGATTGTAAATTTCAATTATCTGGTACGCATTTCACAGCAAAGATATGAAAAATTGTATAAGATATTGTGAGTCAAATGCCTGATGATGCCCAAGGGCGAAAACGTTTGCATTTCAATTTCATAATATACAATGATCATTTACATTTTTAAGTGTTATTGATTTTAAACTGTGATATGCCAATTAGACTGAACTCTAAATAAAATATTATTAGATTATATTAAATTTAAGTTGTTAATTATGACATTAATAGCTTTTGTAAAATAATCTTTAATATTTGCCACAGGACGTTTCACTTCATCACTTTTTCATATTAAGTTCAATAATGCTACATTCACAATGCTAAAAGTGTCGATGCATGTTGTCGAAAAATGGTACGTGATAGAGAAAATCCGAACTCAGTTTTGGATTCAGCACCCCAAGAAACCATAAATGTAGCATAAATTTTTAGAAAAGTTTTATGAGACTTAATTTTGCTGGCCTGTGTAAGTGAGACTTTCTTTGGCAGTATTTTATATATTCGAATTTTCGATAAATCGAAGTTATTGTCGATTTACGAATGTACCATACTTCGAAATAAGTTCGACTGTGATTGAAAACAGTACAGGCAGACCAACTGATAAAATATTACTGTTAATATTCGTAAAAAGCAACATCACATTCCTAGTAATATAAATTGTCCTCCTTCAAATAAAACATATATATATATGTATATAGATGTATATAGGGGTATATATATATATATATATATATATATATATATATATATATATATATATATATAGGTATATATGTACATATATATAATTTAAACTGGTAATGAAATTACGCGAAAATGGCTGAACGGATTTTAATGAGTGACCCGTCATTTTGAAGCTTGGAACCCAAAGTTTTTCAGAAAAATAGTAACTTTCAGTGAAGCGTTAATTTTCCTACATAATTTATTAATTTTCCTATTTTCCAAAATCCATCTTTCGTCAGTTTTGAGAACTAATTGCATTTCAGAATAAAACAAAATTCACACTACAATAAACAATAGTCTATTACACGAAGGCCATGATCTGCAGGATTGCTGACATATTTAGAGCTCAAATTCAATTGGTTATTAAAAACTTCAAGACTTACTAAAAATAATTTACAGATCTGATTCTGCGGAGTGTAATTTTCTGAGTACAGTTGAGGTGATTTGTTGACATTACCACCATTAGAAATGAAATATTATTATAGTTAATGCCATGATGTTAATATATTGGCCTATATATAAAACTACAAAACTTTCGTAAGGTAATATTCTTATTAAAAATCAAATATTTTTATAGTTATTAATGAAGTGGGGTTGGGTCTTTTCCATATACGTAATGACGGTGTGGTGTAGATATTTATATGCATCACTCTGTTCAGTATTGGCTCAAGAGAGCGCAAAAATTACAGTCCCTAAGGAAAGACGGTATAACTTACTGATAAAATAAGAGGCCTACAAAATTTTGTAGTCTCTCGATCATTTCAGCAAGACCTCTTAGCAGCTAAAATGATTTTACCCTCTACATTTCAACCTCTACATGCAGCAGCTACACCAAGATGCTATATCTATTGTTCGAAAGCATAGCATTCCTGACTTTTTTTTTTAACTTTCACCTAGAACCCACAATGACCTGAAATAGCTATTGTTTTACTCCCACGTGAAAAATTCACTGCTCGTCCTGACATTGTTACTTGCGTTTTCGCGTTGAAACTCAAAAATTGAAGGTGGATAGGTTCAAGAAAAAGTATTAGGCATAAAAAAACCATTCAGAGGGAGTATGTTTCGTTATTATGGAAGCAAATAACTTTCAAAATCTCAGGTATTCTTCATTGAAAATAAATCTGAAAAATTTTTATTTGGACATCTAATGAACTTAGTTTGCAGCATTTGCTGCACAATCCACAAGTAGTATTGACTCTGCAATAATATTGAAGCCAGTACAGGTTCAAAGACCTCTGTTTAGAAAACAGGAATTAAGTATAATCATGAAGAAAGGAATTCGAATAATGCTAATAAAATCTCTTGTTTCTGAAAGAGAGGGGAGAGACAGATCAAGCGACGGCGATCTTATTTCCATAACAAATATTTCTGTTTAAAATATACGCTTATTAGTTCGTAACAAATAAACGTAAATTTAATGATCATTCATCGCTGAACGAAAATATTATGGGCGAAATGTTGGTATTGAATTTCATCTAGCTTAAATAATTAAATGTTCCGTTACCTTTTAATGCATTATTCAAGAAAATTAAACTGAACCCTACTCGTGTAGCACATATTCAAAATCTAATGCGGTTATGCAGATATTGTTTGTGGATTTCCATTACCCCCCACAGCAATTTTTGAATGGAGTAAGTTGGTAATATTACACCTCTCTTATATTTACATTTTGAAAAGAAATTCCGTTAGCATTATTTTCAACACAAAATACTGTATTTTTCGATTCTCATTAATATAACGTATAAAACGTGTCCTACCTGTATCCTATGTGTATAGCAACAAATTTCTGGCATGCTAAAACACTGGAATTATATTTTGGTCCTGTCGGAAAAAAAATTAAAGACTAGAAGCTGCCACATTCCCTATTTTGTGTTCATAAAATAATAACTTGACAATAGTATCGTATTTAAGATATTTTGTAATGCAACTGACTGCGGAGGACAAGGAGTCGGGTTCAATCCCGGGTGGTGGCGGGATTTTTACGGTTGCCAAAACTCCCAGAATAGCCACTGGCGTAGCTCTGTCGACTAAAGCCTTGGTTTTTCTGAACCGACGCTTGCGACGTCCGAGGTGCGAGGCCCGCCTCGCACAAATCCGACTACACGAGAGATAGCGAGTGGTTTCTATAACTGCGAGATGCGAGGTATGCTATGAACCTCCGGGTTATCTAAAAGCCATTTGTAAGTGTTATTATTATTATCACCATCATCATCATTGGAAGACTATTATAATAGTTATAGGCCAGCTTATACAGGGACATCATTTTATTTTTACTTCAACTTTTATTGTATCTGAGTTTTTGAATGTACTTCACTCCCACCCCGTCTCCACGCAGAACCAAGGCCGCAGTACTGAGTTAGTGATTATAATACGTTTCAGAAATATGTTCGCGTTCTCCAGTGACGAAAACTACCAATATTGAATCATATTTTCGCACAGGTACTGTCGTCCGTTTGCCTACGTCGCATCCCGATTTCCCCCACCTGCTTCTGCTCGCTCCACTGTAAAGACTAGTGGCTGGGCTTTCTTAGCTCTTTTCTGAAAACATTAATTTCTGTTAGGAATTAATTGGACGTCTACGTAATATTATGCAACTGTTTAAAATAACTTAAATAAAAGGGCCTCGTTAAGTAATTAACTGTCACGTGATTTGCCCCCTTTTCTACGACCCTGCGACAAAACCACTTGGACGGACAGTAGATAGCATTTCTGTGTAATTTTATCTTTTCGGATCGGGAAGAAGTGAAGATTGAATTTACAGTACGTAAAGTACTCTTTTATACAGTAGGTACAGAATTATTTCAACATGAGTTACTAAATATGAAGGACGAAACTGGTAATTGGAATTAGGGGAAGGGAGGGTTGTACCGCTCAGAGGGCAATCGCGCTCATGCTAATATATCTGCTTGGTTTAAATTTTGAAGAGCTCAGGAGGTGATGCTATTTTGCGGACACTGTACTAAGTGCCTAGTAGTTGAACGGTTACCGGTGGGAGGCACATTTAGTTGTTGTAAGCGAGAATATTTTTGTTAGTATTTTGTTATAAGAACACGCATATTTCAAACTGAAGGTATGTGAACAAATATCCTTTTACATTATTAACAATTAATATGTTTATGTAGGGGATAAAGTCAGCTTCACATTGATATATTTATAAACATCTGTAATAAGCTTCTTTCGTCGCTACATGTCAAGAATTTCAATATTGCTACGGAGGGTTGTGGCGCTCAAGTGAGCGGTATTACCCTCCAGCTGAGGTTATTTCCTTACAGAAAGCAGTCCATTTAAGCCTATATTCTCATATTGCTGCAATAAAAGCATTCAATATGTTAAATATTATTATGCTTCCTATTTTAACGACGTGCGATGTCTCTATTTATTCTATTATTAATTAACTTCGTAATTCGACTATTAACAGATGTCGAAAAAAGACAAAGGTGTACAAATAAGGCAGCGTGGACAATGGAGACCATGAAAACAACTTTTAGAACAGTTTCTTCAGGAACATCAATTTGACAAGCACCTCGGCAATTCAATATCCCTTTCAGCACACTTAAGGACAGAGTAAAGTGGGAAAGCCTTATGGCCCCTCTTTAGGTGCAAAATGTGTTTTCAGTGAGGAATAAGAAAATGAAACTGAAGGGTATTTTTCACGATTTCTAGATTATACTTTGGTATTACAGCTTCCGAACTCAAAAAGGTAGTTTTTGAATATGCAGAAAAACATGACATTAAAAACAACTTTTCCAGAGACAAAAGGGAAGCTGGAAAATATTGGTTTTACGGTTTCCTAAGACGGCATCGAAAATTGAGCTTAAGGAAACCTGAAGCAAAAAGCGTTAACCGTATTCTGGCATTTAATAAGGATGAAATTCAACGAGTCTATAGCAAACTTGAGTCACTGTTTTCAAAATTCAACTTTCCAGCCACGAGGATCTACAATGTAGACGAGACGGAGGTCTGAACTGTCCATAATCCTTCGCGCATTATTGCATCTAAAGGCACGAAACAAGTTGGCGCCATTATCAGCTGGGAGAGGGGCAAGAATATTACGGTCTGTTGTGCAGTTAGTGCTGCGGGACACTACATTCCCCCGATGTTTATCTTCCCGCGCCAACGAATGTCACCTCAGCTACAGTGTGATGGACCTACAGGAGCACTGTACAAGTGCTCTAAAAATGGGTAGATGACGTCTGAACTTTTCACTGTCTAGTTAGAACACTTTGCAAAGGAAACCAGTGCTTCCATCGATAACCATTTTCTCCTTATAATGGATATTCACAGCAGTCACACATCATTTTCTTCATATTCCTTTTGGAAAGAGAAAGGTTTCCACATCATTTCAATACCTCCCACAGATTGCAGCCCCTTGAACTCACCTTCTGTGGACCATTAAAATCAGCGTTCAATAAAGAATGCGAAACTTTCTTGAAGACTCATGCAGTTCAAAAAATCACTCCATACGACATTGCAAAGCTTTTCAATCAAGCATATGGTAGAGTTTCTTCTGTGGAAAAAGCGACCAATGGATTCAAAAGAAATGGCATTTGGCCCTTGAGCCGAAATGTTTACTCAGATGAAGATTTTACGGCTGCAATGAATTTGAGCCCACCAGGTGAAGGTTCAGTTCTTTCATTGATTGACGACGATAATCAGATTGAAGGAACAAGTCAGCAACTAGTGTGAAGCCAATATGTCACAAGAATTTACCCACAATATCTTCTATACAGCCGACGACCTCTCAAGAAATTCCATCGCATCCTTCTGCATTAGAAACAAATCAAAATAGAAAATCAATACCAATCACCCAAATATCACCTATTCCTGGCCCCTCAAAAACCACCAGTAAAAGAAGATCCGGCAATATCAAAAAGCATTCTGAGATACTTACAGGATCACCGATGAAGGAAAAACTAAAGTCTTAGAGAAGCGCAGAGCTGACAAATGTAAGACTAAGAAGTCTGAAAAACCAAAATCAACCATTGCTCCTTTATCAAAGATCGGGGCAAAGAAAATTAAAAAACCAAAAAGAAAGTTATAAAGAAAGTATATCAGAAGATGAACTGGATGAAGATGATTTGTGTGACGATGATGACTTAGATGACATTAATCCAAACACACTTCTTCAGGAAGTAGAAGAGATTTGCGCTGTGTGTGAAGAATTCGGTGAAGATGGTGAAGTGTGGTTTCGGTGTATTGTGTGTGCAAACTAGACACACAAGGAATGCAGTGGGGTTGATCCATCACATAATTATAAATGCGATCACTGCACCTAAATACGCGTGAATGTTATTTACTATGTTGAGCGCCATTGCCCTACAGTGTCGGGCAATACCGCTCATTACCCATTTTCATTGTTTTCCTAATAGTTCCCTAAATATAATACTTTCTTAAGTAATACTATTTCAGATGTAAAGAAACCTAGTTCATGTCTGATTTTTGTGAATAAAGTATTAAGATTGACCATTGTTTTGAAAAGAAATAATGGTTTTCCTTAGGTGAGCGCCAATACCCTTCCTTCCCCTAGATGCAATAGTCTGCAGTGCGATAATAGGTACAAAAGAACTGAAGTCTGTATCGAAATGAACGGCCACCATTTTCAAAAATGTGTTTAAATATCCACATTATGATTATTTTTCATTTTAACTTCATTCTCTATATCGTACGCTAATGTGCTGTAGACAGTATAATATACACTGCATAATGAATACGTTCGCATGGATAACTCAGTTCGTGAGTAAAAACACGTAGGCCTATTGTTAATACTGTACTGTATTTTGATTAAACAAAATCTAATGAAAATTATCACACTCAAAATCGCGATATTTCCTACTTTACGTAAATGGATGAACTACTTTTCTTCCCTCTTGTACCTAGTAAAGTGATTTGTTTGTATATTACGCCAGTATCATCGAACTCCAGTCGTGGAATAAGGTAGCAAACGGTGTTTCCGGATCTCAATCATTAATACAAAGGTATAGCCAGGTTAATATTAAAAATGTTAGTAAAATAAAATGATGTCCCTGTATAATTTCGTTCATTAGACAGGCTTAACCCTTTGCAGCATTGTGGTTGTTCAGAAGAACCACAGTTTTCTTTCTTTCTAAATTTTATGGCACAAATATTCCATCAAGGAACCACCTCTTGAGTATACATAGAAGTACCATCTATGTTTAGAAATTGTGTGCAGAGTTAAAATGTTGAAAAAAATATAATCGAAGCTTTGTTATGATTCATGATATGAAAAACATAAAAAATTAATTTGTGCTGCAAAGGCTTAAATCGTACAATAAATTGTGTTTATTCATTTTAATTTCTTTAAGAAACGTACAAAATATATATCACAGTTGTATGAACACTATTAAAATAAATAATTATTAAAATTAATAAAATGCAGACATGTTTCGGAGACTGCATCTCCATCCTCAGTGACTTTACCACGACGGCTGGTTCAGGTGATCGACTTCTTTAAGCCACGCCACAACGCGGTCGATCACCTGAACCAGCCGTCGTGGTAAAGTCACTGAGGATGGAGATGCAGTCTCCGAAACATGTCCGAATTTTATTAATTTTAATAATTATTTTAATAGTGTTCATACAAGTGTGATATATATTTTGTACGTTTCTTATCTAATCCATGAACACTGTTCAATTGACCCATATGTGTGATTTAATTTCTTTACTCTAATTCCTGTATAGAAATAACATGTTATCATAGGGGTTTCTTAAATCTTCTGTTACTTTTTTAATTAATTAATTCTGTAATTATAACGTCATTATAGCAAAAATATTTAGTGGAATTTTGTAACATGGCTTTCAAGCCTTGTAAATAATATATGGGAAGAATGAGCGTATAATTCAGGTATGATATGTAGACCCAAACAAAAATTTACATCTTCCTGTGTATCGAACATAAAATAACAGTTTTGATTTTACAGCGTTTTATTTATTTCATTTTATTCGACTCGTAGGGATCGTTGCCTTTTTACTTCATTTCTTCTGCTCAGTCAGTCAGAAGGTAGGCAGGGAACAGGCTGGTAATACAGTACAGCAATAGTTTAAGAGCAATTTACGGTCATTCCAGAACACTGAAGTTGTTTTCATGCGGTAGGGATGTAAAGAAACTTTTGACCTCAACTTTGGAACTTCATTGATTTCCAGAACCTGCACCCAGCCGGTTCCCCTCGTGGCCAGTTCTCGAAATTCTGTGAACAAGTGAACGTGATCTCTCGTATCTTTTCCTGTTCCATAAAACCTGTTAAAGCATAAGACCTTTTGTCACGAAAGAAGTTTTGAGCTCTTTGCTCAAATGTAAGTACCATTCCACGATGGTAAACCCTTTGCGTATCAGTACAAATTCACTGTCTTAATGTCTAGCTATTTATCAAACCATGAACAGAAGATAGCTGCTAATCAGTGTTTAATTTAAATATTATTTACACGATAAATCGAATTACTTCTAGAGATTCTTCTCAATTTACTCGTTTCTTGAAATAAAAGAAAGTACGAGACCAAATGAATACATCAATGTTACCCACATAGCTAAAAATTATCTATTCTGTCATAGTATGGAATCTTTCATGTATCCAGATATTTGAGTTGATTACAGTTCAGAATAAATGTAAATATAATTTATCGTAGTTGATTACAGTTTGGAGATCTCCTACTGTCTCCAAATTTGGATTGCCTCTGTTTTTTTATTATAGTATAGTATAGTATATTATTAGGCACGGTATTCTTGTTTTTACAGCACCTAATGCTATTATTATTGCTACTACAGCTACTGCTACTAATAAT
The DNA here is from genome assembly GCA_025594305.2 of Periplaneta americana. NCBI lineage: Eukaryota > Metazoa > Arthropoda > Insecta > Blattodea > Blattidae > Periplaneta > Periplaneta americana. Next base: position 13,133,164 of record JAJSOF020000036.1, on the reverse strand, counting down.
GCTATTATTGATGCTGCTACAATTATTGCTATCATATCTACAATTATTATTGCTACTACAGCTACTGCTACTAATATTTCTATTATTGATGCTGCTACTATTGTTGCTATCATATCTACAACTATTATTATTATTGCTACTACAGCTACTGCTACTAATATTGCTATTATTGATGCTGCTACTATTATTGCTATCACATCTACAACTATTATTATTGCTACTACAGCTACTGCTACTAATAATGCTATTATTGATGCTGCTACAATTATAGCTATCATATCTACAATTATTATTGCTACTACAGCTACTGCTAGGTACTCAGCTACTAATATTTCTATTATTGCTACAATTATTGCTATCATATCTACAATTATTATTGCTACTACAGGTACTGCTACTAATATTTCTATTATTGATGCTGCTACTATTATTGCTATCACATCTACAACTATTATTATTGCTACTACAGCTACTGCTACTAATATTGCTATTATTGATGCTGCTACTATTATTGCTATCACATCTACAACTATTATTATTGCTACTACAGCTACTGCTACTAATATTGCTATTATTGATGCTGCTACTATTATTGCTAGCACATCTACAACTATTATTATTGCTACTACAGCTACTGCTATTAATATTGCTATTATTGATGCTGCTACTATTATTGCTAGCACATCTACAACTATTATTATTGCTACTACAGCTACTGCTACTAATATTGCTATTATTGATGCTGCTACAATTATTGCTATCATATCTACAATTATTATTGCTACTACAGGTACTGCTACTAATATTTCTATTATTGATGCTGCTACTATTATTGCTATCACATCTACAACTATTATTATTGCTACTACAGCTACTGCTACTAATATTGCTATTATTGATGCTGCTACTATTATTGCTATCACATCTACAACTATTATTATTGCTACTACAGCTACTGCTACTAATATTGCTATTATTGATGCTGCTACTATTATTGCTAGCACATCTACAACTATTATTATTGCTACTACAGCTACTGCTACTAATATTGCTATTATTGATGCTGCTACTATTATTGCTATCACATCTACAACTATTATTATTGCTACTACAGCTACTGCTATTAATATTGCTATTATTGATGCTGCTACTATTATTGCTATCACATCTACAACTATTATTATTGCTACTACAGCTACTGCTATTAATATTGCTATTATTGATGCTGCTACTATTATTGCTATCATATCTACAACTATTATTATTGCTATCACAGCTACTGCTACTAATATTGCTATTATTGATGCTGCTACTATTATTGCTATCACATCTACAACTATTATTATTGCTACTACAGCTACTGCTACTAATATTGCTATTATTGATGCTGCTACTATTATTGCTATCACATCTACAATTATTATTATTGCTACTACAGCTACTGCTACTAATATTGCTATTATTGATGCTGCTACTATTATTGCTATCACATCTACAATTATTATTATTGCTACTAACATTCTACAACTACTAATATTGCTATTATTGATGCTGCTACTATTATTGCTATCACATCTACAACTATTATTATTGCTACTACAGCTACTGCTACTAATATTGCTATTATTGATGCTGCTACTATTATTGCTAGCACATCTACAACTATTATTATTGCTACTACAGCTACTGCTATTAATATTGCTATTATTGATGCTGCTACTATTATTGCTAGCACATCTACAACTATTATTATTGCTACTACAGCTACTGCTACCAATATTGCTATTATTGATGCTGCTACTATTATTGCTATCACATCTACAACTATTATTATTGCTACTACAGCTACTGCTACTAATATTGCTATTATTGATGCTGCTACTATTATTGCTATCATATCTACAACTATTATTATTGCTATCACAGCTACTGCTACTAATATTGCTATTATTGATGCTGCTACTATTATTGCTATCATATCTACAACTATTATTATTGCTACTACAGCTACTGCTACTAATATTGCTATTATTGATGCTGCTACTATTATTGCTATCATATCTACAACTATTATTATTGCTATCACAGCTACTGCTACTAATATTGCTATTATTGATGCTGCTACTATTATTGCTATCACATCTACAATTGTTATTATTGCTACTACAGCTACTGCTACTAATATTGCTATTATTGATGCTGCTACTATTATTGCTATCACATCTACAACTATTATTATTGCTACTACAGCTACTGCTACTAATATTGCTATTATTGATGCTGCTACTATTATTGCTATCACATCTACAATTATTATTATTGCTACTACAGCTACTGCTACTAATATTGCTATTATTGATGCTGCTACTATTATTGCTATCATATCTACAACTATTATTATTGCTACTAACATTGCTATTATTGATGCTGCTACTATTATTGCTATCATATCTACTACTATTATTATTGACATTATAGACACTGCTGCTATTATTATTGCTACTGCTACTATTATTTCTACTTCAGTAACTGCCAATGAAATTATTGCTACTGTTTCTACAATTAAAGATATGCTACTACAGCTACGCTATTAATATTGCTATTAAGTACTACTGCCACTAGTATTACTACTGTAGTTATCCTTTTATTATTGGTGTTGCAGTTACTGTTATTGTCATTGCTACTACAACTTCTACTATTGCTGCTATAGCTACTACTGTCATGATTATTATATGTACTTCTACCATTATTACTACTACAACTACTGCAATTATCTTATTACATCTACTTCTACAGAATTGCTGCTACAACTATTAGGCTATTGCTACTTGCTACATCGACTATCTTTGCTGCTGATGTAGTTCCTACCATAGTTAATGCTATTATTATTGCTCTGTTGAAGCTGTTAAATATTGGTATTCAGCTATTTTTACTGTCAATATTATTGCAGCTGCTGCTACTTATATTGTTTCACAGCTAAAGCTATTATTTCTACTAATACTGCTTCTACACCTGCTATACATTTCACGAGTGATACAGTACGACTAGATATTCTGCAGATTACAAGATGCTATAGAAGAAATAGCAAACGTACTTCTCGTCTACTGGTACCAACATTTAAATTTATCAAATGCAGTTTGACGACAAGGTCTTGAAACATTCGTAATTGACGCATAAAACATATGAAAGACATTAGTGCCTCCTAGAGCGAGTCCCGGTACTCAAGAATAATTAATGTTCATGTTTTATTGTTCAAGCACTGTAGTGAAAAGTTGAAATGATGTATAAATTACACTATTTCTCAGGAGCAGCAGAAGTGAAGTTGGCTGATTGTTCTTGGAGAAAAATTGCTCGAGTCATCCCAGCAGTAGTTACCGGCTTCTTTCTTGCAAAATCTCCCTCACACTTCGCCCTCTTGTGATCTTTCCTCTCTCTGTCTCCCTCATTCTCTCTCTCATGCTCTGGCTGGAGTGGTTACCGAATCATTGAAAAGCCAATATCGGGTGCTGTTCTCTGAAGAGATTGATGAAAGGGAGCAAGAGGGGTTGGCGATCTGGTTTGGGGTGGGAGAGGAAAGGCAGTTTGTTACTGCAATGATTCTACCCTCCATAGTGAAAGATTATCTCTTAAAAAATTGGAGGTCTTGACTTCGATTTTTTAAAGAAAGAAGTTGCTTTTAAAGAATGTTGAATGGCGGAAGAATATCGTATTACAGTATGAGATACTCTTGTAGAAATATGACTTGCATATACACGTCATACTTTCAATCTGTGACGTCAGACTACTTTTTTCTTTTTCTCATTATACGATGCATTGCAAAAATTATTTCGAATTTTTCATGCCACTACCCCTTTCCTTTTGTGCGAGATCGTGCGTATTTGCTTGGTTTTCGCACAAAACCAATACGCGGAAAGCCTAAAATTTCACATTCAGTATTCCCAACCTAACGCACATAACAATTTCCCTCTTCTTACCGCTTAATTGACATATTGATTTTAATGCTTTAGGCTTTTAACATATTATTTTTAGAGACGTTCAATATAGTAATAATTATAAATTGGAAACTTACCACTGCAATTTCACCTAAATTACACTCTTAATAATTACTGTTTTTAAATATTTGCAAAAATTAAGTAAATTCTACAACTCCACTAAAATTACTTCATTCGTGATGCAAGTAACATTAAGGAAGCCGTGAAAAAATCAACAAGATTCCAGACTCATCATAGACTGGAGGAAAAAAAGACAGACGTATATCACGGCCTGCTGGAGTATAGTAAACACAGAAAACATTTTAAAGCAACAATGTTGGAGATAGATATTTTTGTTTTGCAAATTTGCCGTCATTGAACAGAAACCAAGATGGAGATTTCATTGCAACTAATTAGAAATTCCTCTTTCAGGTATGTAATAAACGATCTTCGCACATAATAATGTACGATACACGAGCGGTATGTTTTCTTTCAATTCTCAGAAATTAAAGAAGCTTAACTATGTTTCGCTGTTTCAAACTTTTCCTCGAACATGAAAACTTCAACATACCGCTCTTGTAACGCATATTACTATTGTAATGTCGTTTATACATTAATACACACACATACTGTACACATAGGGTGGAAGGCGTTCATTTGCAGCAACTTCACAGAGCAAATCCTTAGAGCCAAAAGAACAGTATTTTATTTTTCTATTTTGCGTTATTCCTTTATATTTAGTAGGAAATGGGTTTTATTTCTAGAAAAAAATGCAACATCGCAGTAAATACTACTGCTACTCGTAATATTACAGAGTGAATCTTACAGAACCGAACCCTTTGTCTAACCAAATGAAGATGAAATGGTAAAATTCGTAGGAAATGAAGAGTAATTAGAATAATAATAGGTGCCAAATCTAGGGAATCGTGTGGGACCATTTTCAAAAAACTTCAAATAATATCAGTATACTTTTTCATTAATAAACTTCCTCGTATATAATCGTGAAAACTTTGTAACTAATTCAACAGTTCATAGCATAAATACTCGTCAAAAATGATAGTCATATTCCATCGGCAAGTCTATCTTGCTATCAAAAAGGAGTTAAGTGGCAGTTAATTTTTTTAATAGCCTTCTTATGGATGTAAAAAATGAAACTCAAAATTTAAGATTATTTAGCGCCAAATTAAAGATATACTACTTAATTTCTCACACTTTTTATTCTGTAAGTGAATTTATGACATTCAACAACGCTTCATGAATATTTGTCTTGTGTTAAGTATCGATACTAACCCCTTGTGTTGTACTAGTATGTCGTAGAACTTCAACTGTACTATGACTATGAATTAAGACTTCGTAGTACTATTAATATTTTCTTTACATGTTCCATATTCTAGCTGTGAAATGATGTACAAATACCGTGGAATGTAAATAAATACAATATAATACTCGTACAATAAATATACGTTCTTCAATGGATTATCCCATCTTTATATTGTCTTTGATTTTCAGTTATTGACGTACTGCTATTGTCATCTGTTGAGAATGTAGGCCTACTTATGGTGACATTAAGTGTGCTTGGTTTGAAACGAATCTATGTTAAGCCTGGGTTTTTCTGAACCGACGCAAAAATCCGGACTACACGAGAGATAGCGAGTGGTTTCTATGGCTGCGAGGTGCGCAGACCTCACATTTCGCAGTACAGAAACCACTCACTATCTCTCGTGTAGTCCGGATTTGTGCGAGGCTAGCCTCGCATCTCGCACGTCGCATGCGTCGGTTCAAAAAGAAAAAAAAAAACAAGACTTTATAGAGTCCATTTTGTAACTAATATCGGGTTGGGTTATGCAATAATCATTCTGTCCTATTACCACTACTATTATTACTATTTCTACTAGCACTAGCCTATTACTATCATTGCCACTGCTACTACTACTACTACTAACATATTGTGCTGCTACTACTACCACTATCGATAGTACTACTATACTAGGGGCAGAAGAAATAGGCGGGTATGGCGAACCCCTCATTCGCTACCCCGACTCCTATACCCCTCATAACCTGTTTGGTCTATGGTCTTGTCCCAAATAACTTACTCTTCCAGTGACGTAGAAATTAAAAATTAAAGTGCAAAAAATTAATATATTTTTACTGTGTGTAAAAAATGTACACGTTATTGTAACATGAACGAGTTTCGTATAAAAAATACTTATGTATTAGAAGCACACTTCAGAATGGCTTAGCTTAAAAAAACAAATAGACACACTAAGTATGACTAAAATAATCGTTCTACACAAATTCTCTTAACCGATGTAGAGAAACACTACACGCCATGGTAGTGGCTGTCTGCGTTGATGATAAGACACTTTTAATGTCGTCTCAAATTTTAAGTTCTTTCAAGAAACAGCAAACTTGATAAATAACGCCTTTAGTATGACTTCTGATATCAGGGCTTGACTGAGACATGATAGTGATTACTTGGATGATTAGTATTTAAAAATAATGTTTATTATGTTATGATATATTTTTTCGAACACGGTATAACACAGTAATATCACAGACGAGCACTTGTCAACAACTAGCATTCGAACGCAGCCACAGGAAGGTCTCTTTGTTCAGGTCATAAACCGCTAGAGAAAGTGTGGAGTGAGTAGTTTCAACACAAGACCAAAAACCCGCCTATTTTTTCTGCCTTTACTATAGCAAATGTTTGAGGATACGTTAATTATTATTTCTGAACAAGATCATTGTGAAATTCTGACTCTAATATAAGTGTAACCATTTAATAAGGAGACAATATTCTCTGTTGTGTTTTGTGCTAATTTGTGGGTTAAACTTTCCATATAATTTCAGCGTTTTAAATTTCAATATAACAAAATGGATTACTTCTTCCTGTTTGGAGGGTCTTAATTTTCCTCAGCTTCTTCAGATCAATATGCTATCCTGTTATTATACGAGGAATTGTCAAAGTGAGTACTTTGAAGTTCGGCTTTATCTCCCACTCCCGCCTTCGCTGTACCCACCCCTTTCCAACACCACAACCGGCTAAACACAAAAAGAGCAGATTGTTTTAGTTTATATATAAATTTCCTTCCACCCCTCCGTTCTGGTCTCGCATTAATTTTAGGCTAAAAGGATGCAACACCGCTGAGCTCTACAACCTTAACTCTATAAAATTCCAGGCAACCCTTCCGCACTCCGCTCCCTTTTATTATAATCCAAATCTTTTCAAGTAAAAGTGGTTCAAGTCCATGCAGTGCTGCAGGTTTTCTGTTAATATTTTATAAGAAAGTTTGTAGAAATGAACTGGGAGGAGATAGAAGTTATAATTCATTAAATAGTCTATAAAATATTCTTTGTTTTTCTATGACTATTACACTTTTACTACGTCATACTACTTTTGACCAATAAAACGGTACGAAAGGACGTCTTTCAACTAATCATGGTTGCTTATCTCACAATTTTATCGCGTCCCTAGTATTTGTGTAATTTTATCGCGTCCCTAGCATTTGTTTAATTTTATCGCGTCCCTAGCATTTGTTTAATTTTATCGCGTCCCTAGCATTTGTTTATTTTTATCACTACCCTAGCATTTGTTTCTTTGTTTGCCAACATTTCAAACTGCACTGGTCTGGACGTCAAAAAAAAAAAAAAAAAAAAACACACACACAGAAAATTACAAACCACTCCAGTCGATGCACAGCACTTTCAAATATGACTCACATTGGCATTCAAGAACAAGAATTAATAAAGATCACTGGTCATAGCTATGCATCTTCCCTGAAACCCTATTTACAAATAAATGAAGAGCACCATTCGGAAATCCTGAATAAGTTCAGGGATACACCATGTACATCAACGAGTTCACTTCTTTTACGCACACGTCCAATATAACATCAACTGAACCACCAATCACTAAAACATCCAAATTTGAAAATTGTACCTACTTTCAATAATTGTTTCTTTTAAATTATTCATGTTTATTTTTTTATTTCATCATCGTTAATTAAAATGTTTCTTGTTTATTTCATCATCCTTAATTAAAACTTTTCTAACACTCGTTTATATTATTTAGGTTATATTATAGCTTCTGCTATATGATATTATGAATAGTCACGTATCAGAGATTGTTTAATACTAAGATTTATTGAAAATCATCTGTCAAGTGACGTTGATTACTGCGATCGGGATAAATGAAGTGGAATGTAACTGTTTTAATAAAAATGAAACTGAATCAACAAAGCCTTCTTGACCAGTAACCGTCTACAGAGTTCAATGAAGATTCCATTGGCACAATTGATAAGAAAACAGGTATTCATAACACACTACTGCCATCTACTAGCGTAATATTTATAATGTTGAGATGGTACACATTTGAAGACACTTTTGTATTTTCGTAAGTCAATTAATATTTTATTGTTTTGGAGTACTTCGTTACTTCTAATCTTTATATACTTTCTTCTAATCGTGTAATAGTCAATTAAATCCCACTCTAGTTTTGATTTTCTCTAGATAAATCAAAACCTCTAGTGAGATTACTGTTGATAAATTATCTGGCTTTCATTAGTTAGGTAATCTTCTCGTACTTTTATTTTTATTGTAATTGTAATTGTAAATTTAATACTAATTGTAATTTTATTTGTAATTGTAATTGTAAATTTAATATTAATTGTAATTTTATTCTTCATATTATAGTTGGAGTCTCCTGGTAGAGGGGCAGAAAAGGCCTGACTGCCATATATCTACCAGGTTAAATAAATAAATACTAAATAATAAGTTCATGTTGGCATAGGATAGGCCTATACTCTTTAAGTTATGAAGTGGGGACGGTGGAAACAGCAATTGAAATATAAATTAATCTATAACAATTGGATACTTGTGCCAAAATCATAGAAAACGAAATTATTATGCAGAAAAGTGCAATGTGCGTAGGAGGAGGATGTATGAAGGAGGCTACATCCACTTGTGTTTCTTAAGCGAGATATTTAGATGTTACGTTGCCAGCACCATGCAGTTTCAGACGGTAAGCGCCCTATTGAGCTGCATCATAGAATGCAATGGATCTTCAATAGGTCATGTTTGTGCGCAAACTTACACACAGCGAAATTTTTTACAGACGTCAGCTTTCACGTTATAACTTTGGAGTTTGTGTATGTGATACAATGCAGTCTTACATGTGTATGTGGGATGAAAGCATCACGAGTAGAGGTGCCAATGAGATTGCCTCGTGTGTACTAAAACTGATGAATATGGACATAACAAACAAGAAGAATCTGATAACTGTGCAGCTGAAAACAAAAATCGTGTAATGGTTTTCATGTGTCTCTTTTTAGTTGCCATTGGTTTATTTGAGCACATAGAACGAGCGGCCACAGTTTCTTGCAATATTTACGATTCTGATTTCGCTTTGATTGAAAAACGACAGAAAGTGACAAAAGCCTTCAATCCTAGTGACCTGCTTAAAATCGTACAAGACTCTAAAGCTGTAAAACCATTTCAAACCGTTTCAAAGCTAGAGTCATATTTCCTTAATATGCAAGATGTTGCTGATCAACTAATTTCCATCAAGAACTTGAATATTTCTAAGGCATGTTGCATTCACTATGATGTTAGTAATGCCGGTAGTGTTTCTGTGAAATAGTCCCATGATAATGAAGCAGTGCTTACCATTAAAGTGCTTAAAAAGGAAAAAAAAATAACATGAAAGATGTGCAGTCAGCATTGTTTCAAGTTAAAACATAAAATAGGCAAATTACTGAAGAAAAGAAGGGGGATCTACTAGCAATGACTCCCTATCTTCCAAATGAGGAGCATAGGCAGTTCTACAGGCAGATCTGTGAGTAAAAATTGCTCCAGAATAGGAAAAAATAGGTATTGGACTTTGCACCATTCTACTGCAGCTGTACCCATTATTTAACCCTTTTCACAATCTGTGTTATATAACTAAATATGGAGAAATAATGTCTTTACATGCCACTGTTATTAATGAGTAAACACTGCACTATTGCTGTTTTCTATAAGTAAAAAAAAAAAAAAAGACACAAATATGTGTACAATTATTCTCATAGCTACATTTTTTTATCTCGTCTCCAATGTTTCATTTTGCCACTTTGCACCCTTCTACTTCAAAGTTTCCAATTGTAATAGGAGTAGGCCTATTTTTGCTAAAGTTACTTGTTCCCTATTTTATAATTAATCGATAATTGAATTGTCTTTCGTTTTGTTCTCCTTTTCTTATTAACAATAAATTAATTCATAAGCTAGCAAACATCAACGTTTACAGTTACAATATAGGCCGTGAAAATCGATCTCTATCGTTGTCAGCTCCCGTAGCGAAATATAAGCCATGAACTGCTGAAAAAATCCTTTTATTTTACGTTGAATATTCTATGCGAATTGAAGTAAACCAGCATAATTACTCGTATATGCAGTTCCGTTTTGAGTTCATCGTCGTTAACTGAACTCTGAGGATGCTCAGTACTGACAAAATGGTGATGAGTACAGTAGGGATTAACAGACGAGCACATGGGCACCAAATTCACTAACGTAAGCATGACGTTTACTTTTCAATAGTTTACTGAATTTAGGCATTCTAGCTAACCAAACTTATACCTTCTGTCACCCGACAATAACTGACTGTTCCTCACTCAAATTTATTTCTCCTACAGTAATAAACACATGTAGCACAAAATTGTAATAGTAATATGCGTTACAAGAGCGGTATGTTGAAGTTTTCATGTTCGAGGAAAAGTTTCAAAAAGCGAAACGTAGTTGAGCTTTTTTAATTTCCGAGAATTGAAAGAAAACATACCGTTCGTGTATCGTACATTATTTTGTGCGAAGATCGTTTATTACATACCTGAAAGAGGAATTTCTAATTAGTTGCAATGAAATCTCCATCTTGGTTTCTGTTCAATGACGGCAAATTTGCAAAACAAAAATATCTATCTTCAACATTGTTGCTTTAAAATGTTTTCTGTGTTTCCTATACTCCAGCAGGCCGTGATATACGTCTGTCTTCCCCCCCCCCCAGTCTATAAATGCGAACTTAAAACAAACGGCTTCCTTAATGTTACATGCATCACGAATGCAGTAACTTTAGTGGAGTTGTAGAGTTTACTTAATTTTTGCAAATATTTAAAAATAATAATTAACAGTGCAATTTAGGTGAAATTGCAGTGGTAAGTTTCTAATTTATAATTATTGAACGTCTCTAAAGATAATATGTTAAAAGCCTAAAGCAATAAAATCAATATGTCACTTAAGCGGTAAAAGAGGGAAATTGTTATGTGTGCTAGGTTGGGAATACTGAATGTGGAATTTTAGACTTACCGCGGATTGGTTTTGTGCGGAAACCAAGCAAATACGCACGATCTCGCACAAAAGTAATATTTGAAAATATGAAAGGAAACAAATTCTAAATGCTACGTGACAACTTTTATGAGAACAAGCTTAATATTTAAAATTATAAAGCTCATTGTTGGTATCGTGAAGACATGACAATATTATATTTTGTAACTGTGGATTGTTGATCATTAATCATATTACACCAATAGTATTAAAGCACGATTATTAGCAAATTAAGAATCGAAATAAATTACTTTTATTTGCCATTGTTAGTAAAGTTACTCATTGTTTCAAATATTTAAATTTCATACACATTATATTACAATTAATTAGAAAGTTGCAAATAAATAAGAAATATTGCTTTAAAATGACAAAAAAAGGTATTTATTAGAAAGAAACACCATAAAAAGGGAAAATAGGCGAAATAAAATGGGCCCTATCACTTTTATTTACTCCAAATCACATTTAATATCTATGGACATAATGGTTTACTTCGACCCAGTAAAAAAGACATTTTGCGAAACATTCGGGCTCTAATTATAAATATTGTATTGTGTTTATTTTTTTTTTTAATTTACGTTCATACAGGGTGCGTCAGAAAGAACGGATGGATTTCACATGGCAAGAAAATTGTAAAGATTCATCAAATCAAAAATTTATTGTTATCAACATATTCACCAATACATGCAGTTTATTTATGTAAAACAACATTATCCATATGATGTCCTTGGCTTTCAATACAGGCATCGAGGCGTTTTCTGATGTTCGCCATCACTTTCACAGTCATAGCTGGTGCAATTGCCACGATTTCTTCACGAATCGCTGTCTTCAGTTCGTCCAGTGTATGTGATCGATGTTTACAAACTTACGCCTTCAAATGGTCCCAAAGAAAGAAGTCGCAGGGCGCGAGATCTTACCATAGCCTCGGACAATCTCAGTGCAATAGAATTTCGTCCAGGTGATTTCTTCTTTAATGTTGAACCTGTGATACGAAATGAAGCCACCCACCGCAAAATTGTATTCCGAGTTGGAATCCTAGCGTGACATCCGATGTCGAAATGAGTCCTGAGTGGCGATCACAGACTCTTCATTTTTCAAAAATGTCTCTACGATGAAAGCACGTTGTACACCAGACCAACACCATATTCTCAACTGAAACTGCATTCTATGGCTGACCCAACAGTCGTGGTCCCCCCTCACTATATCTCTCTCCTCGTTGCGTATCGATAGTTTGAAATCCATCCGTTCTTTCTGACGCACCCTTTATTAAATTTAACGTAATACAGTTAAAATGATAATTTTAGTATTGCTCTTTATCAAACATTTCAATAAAAATAAAGCAAAATGAAAATGATATCGCAAATTGTATTGAAAGAAAAAGCGAAAAGTAAGTTTCTTTTCGCAAAATTGAAAAAAGAAAAATGTAATTAAAAAAAAATAATGCCCTTCCAGTTATAAGTCTTCAAACTCCTACTAGCACCTGTTAATTTTATTTCAGCTCGTATACCGATTCTGTAACTTTCAGGTGTAAACATGGCTGAAACGTATTTGTTCATAAACGATTTTATCACCATATTTACGATTTCACTGGCATGAATTTACTTACAACGGAACCGTCCCAGGTCTTGATGCTTGAATTTAATGGAAATGGATATTTAAGCTAATTTTCGTTCGTTAAGAAATGTGGTGATAGTCGTTCGTTTAGCTTTTTTTCCTCGTTTACGAAATATATTGAATTGAAAATGGTTGCTACTTATACCACTTCTTGCGCACACTTGGATCCTCAGGTCCGCCACGCGGTAATTGAAATGAACTACTATCACCTCATTTGTTAAGGAACGAAAAGTAGCGTAATATCCATTTTCATTAAATTCAAGCTCCATGACATGGGACGGTTCCTTTGTTAGTGAGACGAAGATATCAATTTCAGTGGAGTGTGCATAATATTATAGTAATATACGTTACAAGAGCGGTATGTTGACGTTTTCATGGTCGAGGAAAAGATTGAAAAAGCGAAACGTAGTTGAGCTTTTTTAATTTCCGAGGATATGAAAACAAATATACCGCTCGTGTATCGTAAATTAGTTTGTGCGAAGATCGTTTATTACATACCTGAAAGACGAATTTCTAATTAGTTCCAATGAAATCTCCATGTTGGTTTCTGTTTAATGACGGCAACTTCGGAAAACCAAAATATCTTTCTTCAACATTGTTGCTATAAAATGTTTTCTGTGTTTACTATACTCCAGCAGGCCGTGATATACGTCTGTCTTCCCCCCCCCCCCCAGTTTATAAATGCGAACTTAAAACAAACGGTAAGGTCATGTAATGATTTATTTTTCATTTTAATATTTTAATAACATTATTTATATAACATATTGCAGTAATAACAACGGCATCTGGAATCTTGTTGATTTTTTTCACGGCTTTCTTAATGCTACTTGTATCAGGAATGCAATAAGTTTCGTGGAGTAGTAGAGTTTACTTAATTTTTGCAAATATTTAAAAACAATAATTAACATTGCAATTTAGGTGAAATTGCAGTGGTAAGTTTCCAATTTATAATTATTACTATGTTAAACGTCTCTAAAAATAATATGTTAAAAGCCTAAAATAGTAAAATGAATGTCGCGCTTAAGCGGTAAGAAGAGGGAAATTGTTATGTGTGTTACGTTGGGAATACTGAATGTGGAATTTCACACTTACCGCGTATTGGTTCTGTGCGGAAAACAAGCAAATACGCACGATCTCGCACAAAATATTGTTGCAGTACCAATATTGTGTACGAATTATTCTCAACATCATTCACTTTAGAAAAGCAGTGATTATAGTATTAGCCGGAAAAAAATTTATAACTTGATTCTTGTTTAATTTATGTTATTTAAAATGTTTATTGAAGAAAACTGAAGTCAAAGAGCGCTAATAGCCACAGATGCTGATGACGTGTTTTATGAATACGTTAACGCCAAGGTGACCAGATTCATATCGATAAAAAAAAAAGAGAATACAGAGCTTCAAAAGGAGAACATTGTTAAAAAAAAAAGAGGACAGAAAATATTTAGCCTACTTACATTTAGACTTACGCCTATTTTATACTTTAAATTACGTCAATATCTATTTTATTACAAAATATTTACAGTACAGATTTAGGCTTATATCATAATTAAAAGTATGTTAATAACTATTTTATTACAAAATAATTATGATAAAAACTAATAATTATGATTTTAGTCAGCTACATTTATGAAAGTCAAGAGAACTATAATTATTAAAGCACACAGAAAATATTTATTTAGATTTAGGCTTAGACCTATATTATACTTACTTGCTTACTTACTTAACTTACTTACTTACTTACTTACTTACTTACTTACTTACTTACTTACTTACTTACTTACTTACTTACTTACTTACTGGCTTTTAAGGAACCCGGAGGTTCATTGCCGCCGTCACATAAGCCCGCCATTGGTCCCTATCCTATGCAAGATTAATCCAGTCTCTACCATCATACCCCACCTCCCTCAAATACATTTTAATATTATCCTCCCATCTACGTCTCGGCCTCCCTAAAGGTCTTGTTCCCTCCGGCCTCCCAACTAACACTCTATATGCATTTCTGGATTCGCCCATACGTGCTACATGCCTGCCCATCTCAAACGTCTGAATTTAATGTTCATAATTATGTCAGGTGAAGAATACAATGCGTGAAGTTCTGTGTTGTGTAACTTTCTCCATTCTCCTGTAACTTCATCCCTCTTAGCCCCAAATATTTTCCTATGAACCTTATTCTCAAACACCCTTAATCTCTGTTCCTCTCAAAGTGAGAGTCCAAGTTTCACAGCCATACAGAACAACCGGTAATATAACTGTTTTATAAATTCTAACTTTCAGATTTTTTGACAGCAGACTAGATGATGAAAGCTTCTCAACCGAATAATAACAGGTATTTCCCACATTTATTCTGCGTTTAATTTCCTCCCGAGTGTCATTTATATTGGTTCTGTTGCTCCAAGATATTTGAATTTTTCCATCTCTTCGAAGGATAAATCTCCAATTTTTATAGTTCTATTTCGTACAATGTTCTGGTCACGAGACATAATCATATACTTAGTCTTTTCGAGATTTACTTCCAACCCTATCGTTTTACTTGTTTCAACTAGAATTTTCTTTTTCCCTAATCGTTTGTGGATTTTCTCCTAACATATTCACGAGACCTATATTATAGCCCACTTAAAATTATGTCAACTTCTGTATTATTGCAGCATACTTATGACAAGACTTCGTAATATAAAACGATTTTACAGTTAGTTACATATGAAAGCAACGACTATAACAAGTAGGAGCTAAGGGAGTTAGGATCGTTGGCAAAGAGTAGCCTATATACCGTCGATGCTGCTGCCACCTACAGGCAATTTAGTTGAAAAAGACGTAAAATCAGTTAATTTCAAAATATCACGCATACAAGTTACGAAAAGGAGGACATTTCCTGATTTTTGAAAAATCCGCCTGCACCCTGGTCAAAAGGCTAAAAAAAGAAGGACTTGTCCGGACAAAAGAGTACATTTGGTCACCCTAACCAATGCTAATATCAAGAATAGTTATTGCCCAAAAATCGTATATCAGACATGGTTTAGTAGGCCTCACTTAAACACAAAAAGGAATCTTATATTGTATTTTCCTTCGCTGTTAAATTTATTAGTTAAATGTTCCCAGTTCTCTTATGTTCAAAGGCCAAAGACAGGCTAAGATAAATTTAGCTCGTGCATATAAATTCGGAAACAAATTGATTTCACCATCTCGTAGCTATGGTAATGATGTTCTCAAGTTCAAAAGCTGTGGAATAAACGCTAAACAACTTTCTTATACAAGCCGATGAGAAGAAGCAGTGTCCTTATAAGTTGATTTCTCTTGAATTGAAGACATCGGTCCCAAAGATGAGAAATCTGTGGACAATTCCTTTGCCACGTGACGTAAGAATCCAGTCAGCCATGTAGAGGCAGCGTCTTTATTTACCATGTTTATTTAAATTTCAATCAACTTTGTCGGAAATTTTTCTTTGATGGTATTTTTTTTCTCCAGCTATTCACATACCGTAGCTTGTATGTTGGGAATTAATTTCCTTAATCTTGACAAAAAATACCTTCTTTTTTTTTCTGCTATCTTGCATATGATCTTAAAAGTCGAGTCAGTTTGACTTTATACGTCACTCATGCCTTCATGGACGCGTTTTCGTGATGGCTACAGCAGAACTGTCTACTTTTGTCTCAGTAGATGGACGACGGTAGTTTCACCACAAAATTGTGGTCGGTCTCTACTTTGAGCACAGAGACACAATCTAATATCGTGCCACGGTGGCGTGCAGTTGTTTTTGGGAGGCTGCTAGGAAGAGAGAGAGACGGGCATTGTGGGTTATAGATAAAAAACAAGTGACCATCATAAGCCGCTCGTAAACTTTTCTGTGTGTGTTTGCAATAATGGCAGTTGCTTGCCCGTATCGGAATTTTGGAGGTTTTCGTAACGCCTCCCGCCTTGTCCTCATACAAGTATGATATTGTAATTAAAAGATTGGAAATGATGCCCAACTGGAGCCGGTGTGACAGTTTAGCAAAACCCTGTGACAGTGTGACGAAACGAACCATGCAATGGTACAGTTTCGTACGACATAGAATCCTTCACTCTGACAAGTTGAGTAGTATAATTAAATAATTTAGTTTGCATAATTATTATTTTTATCGCTGCTAATCGAAAGGCTGAAGAATCGCTTTTATGCTCTGGTAACCCGGGTTCGATTCCCGATGTGTCTAAGTAGAATTTGTAGTGGACAAAGACTGCTTGGTGATGGGTTTTCACGAAATACACGTCATGTTTCCCTTATCGACATTTTACCATTGCTCCATTAATGATCACAATTAAGGGCCCGGATGTTAGGCGAAGTGCCTTTTTACTGAGTGGAAGTAAATCATTATTTTCATAGATACAAATGTGATTTGGGGTAAATAAATGAGATAGGGTCAATTTTTATTTTTCCTATTTTGCCTTTTTAATACTAATTCAATAGTGAATGTCTTTTTTTTTTGTTCATTTTAACCCCTTCAGACCTAAATTTTTATTTAAAAAATTGAAAAAAAAAACTGGTCACATAATCATTCTGAGGATCCAAAATTCCCAAATCAAATCTTCACAGAAAATCAAAATTTTGGGACAATTGAGGAGCGTTTTTGCAAAAGTCGATAGATGCAGAAATCAAGATTTTACAGAAATTACACTAAGTGACAGAATCTATCGAGTTTTGAAAAAAAAAACCTGGAAGGCTTGGTAGTCTCTACAAACGGTATGAATCAAGTTTTGGTAAATCTGATTTCATAGATCAATTCCGGAGGAAGAAAATATACGATATCCATATGTAACTCACTTTCGAAAAATTCTGCATCTATCGACTTTTGCAAAAACGCTCCTCAATTTTGATCCCTGGGGCCCCAAACTTTTAAATTTTATTTTCAATTCAGGTATAGAAATGTTTCAAAAGTAATATTCTCCATTTTGATCACATTGAATTTTTCAAAATATTTAAAAGTATCGATGACATTCCAAAAAAGAAAAAAAGAAACAATGTACACTATAATGTACATCAGGCCTGGAGGGGTTAATCACGAAAAAAAGTATTTTATAAGTCAACATGTGTCAACTACGAAGGAAAAAAATGTGAGTTATGTTGATATAATTTAAATTTATTTCTAAAATAGTGTAACTTTTATTTTCAACAATAATGTGAGTTTTACTCCTAACTTGAAAGACACACCCTCAAAAATGGCTATTCCACTAAACACAGCGAAACAGTAGTCGTTATTGCACTCCTCCTAACGACAATTATAATTCACGTGTATTATTGAGAAGAAAAACAATGTAATCCTGATTTCATCCAATGTTCACAAAGCACTATGTACAAAACAAAACTATCAATTCACAGTTCGTTTGCCTTGGCTAGTTCTTATAGCTCTCGCACTCAAGTTCACTGTACATCGAACCCCAAGACTTCCAGATACAGTTCACTGTACTTCGAACCCAAAACTTCCGGATACGCCGCACGCTCCTGGACGCTGCCACAGTTGCGGAACTACTCAAGGTCACTGCACATTGAACTCAGGTTCACCTTGCTTGAAGACTACCTAGCTCTCTCACAGCTGACAAACTAAACCAAACTGACACACTTGAAGATTCTCCCTTTCTTGCTTTATTCCTTTCTCTTTTTTCCTCTATTTTGTTTTCTTAATTTTCTGTTCTTTTCCTTTTCACGTCCTAACAATACCCTTGTTGTTGTTACCCTTAACAACACGCTAATCCCTTATTCATCTGACGTAAAAAATCTTGGCTTCTTTTTCGATAATAATCTAAATTGGAATTTTCAAGTTAAAGAAACGTTAAAAAAAATCTGTTCCTCCATTCACTGTTTGAGTCCCTTAAGAAACTTTTTGCCCCAGCAACTAAAACTTACTCTAGTACAAACCCTAGTGAGTAATGCCGCATTTCGATTATCGTGACGTTTTGTTAAGTGACCTAAGTTCTGAACTGTCAGTAAAGTTACAGCGAGTTCAGAATATGTGCGTCAGATACGTGTGCAACATCCGACGATATGATCACGTATCACCGTCCTTCACAAGTCTTTCGTGGCTCCGACTTAAAGAACGCAGAACTTTACACTCTTTGTCTTTACTCTTTCGAATTCTGCACACCTTAACACCAAATTACCTTTCGTCTCGTTTCTCTTATCTATACTCTAACCACGGCGTAAATACCAGATCACTTATCTGTGGCACGCTAAGTATACCTCTTCATAGAACATCTTGTTATTCATCATATTTACAGTATCCACCTCGCGTCAATGGAATTCCCTGTCACAAAGTATTAGGGGCTGCAAGACAATAAACACTTTTAAAAACAACTTCAAAGATAACCTTCTTAGCATTTCACTCCAATCATACTGACTTAAACTATCACTGTATACATTGTTACTCCTTCCTTTAGACATACATCCCGATAGTGCTGTATTGTCAAAATTGTATCATAATAATCTCTTTCTATTATCTAATATTATTTGAAATATATTAACATTCCATGTATTTTAGCTTAATTCTGCTACACAGTTTATTTCATTGTTTAATTAATAGTTCATAGTATTTTGTTGTTTAATTCGTAAATAATTCTTATATACATGTAGCTCTTATCTAAATCAAATTGTTGAATTCTTTGTAAGTTGATACATATGTATGTATACTTTTTGCTGGTTGAGTGGAAGAGAAGGCCTTACGGCATTAACTCTGCCAGCCAAAATAAATCATCATTATTATTATTATTATTATTATTATTATTATTATTATTATTATTATTATTATTTTAGTAACTTCTTTCTTGTCTTAACACGTCCCGCCCACGCCGTGACGTCGTGGTATAAGGCATCCTGCATAAGCCTCGCGTTACAGAATGAGCGCTGGTTCTAGTCCTCATGGGGGAAGAAATTTTTGTACAAAATTTCTGGCGGTGTATGGGAACGGTGGCGACCCAGCATCGCGATGCACTTGAGCTACGATAGGGCTAGGGGAATTATCGTGTAAACGAAACGTTACTTCTGTTCTGGTTGGATGATCGTCCACCTCTTCTTCGACATGTGGGCCTAAGACCTGTAGCCGGCTGGTTGGTCTGGGCCCATGAAAGGGTGTAGCGCCACGGATTATATGTTTATTTTCTTTTAATTTTTTCTCTAGTTCTTTTACTTAGCCGCTTGTCTTGGTGATGAATATCAGTAAAAAAATGAAAAGAGAACTTAATGATATCGCTAGCCTGCATGATATTTATGCCTGCAGTGTTATAAGTAATAATAATAATAATAATAATAATAATAATGATGATTATTTATTTTATCTGGCAGAGTTAAGGCCGTAAGGCCTTCTCTTCCACCCAACCAGCGAAAAGTGTATATACATATGCATGAACTTACAAAGAATACAGCAATTTGATTTAGATGAGAGTTACATGTATACAAGAGTTATTTACGAATTAAACAACAAAATACTATCAACTATTAATTAAACACTGAAATAAACTGTGTAGCAGAATTAAGCTAAAATACATAGAATGTTAATATATTTCAAATAATATTAGATAATAGAAAGAGATTATTATGAGACAATTTTGAAAATACAACTCTATCAGGATGATGTCTAAAGAAAGAAGTAACAATGTAGTCAGTGATAGTTTAAATCAGTATGATTGGAGTGAAATGCTAACAAGGTTATCTTTTAAGCTGTTTTTAAAGTGTTTATTGTCTTGCAGCCACTAATACTTTGTGACAAGGAATTCCATTGACGCGACGTGGATACTGTAAAAGATGATGAATAACAAGATGTTCTATGAAGAGGTATACTTAACGTGCCACAGATAAGTGATCTGGTATTTACGTCGTGGTTAGAGTATAGATAAGAGAAACGAGACGAAAGGTAATTTGGTGTTGAGGTGTGCAGAATTCGAAAGAGTAAAGACAAAGAGTGTAAAATTCTGCGTTCTTTAAGTCGGAGCCACGAAAGACTTGTGAAGGACGGTGATATGTGATCATATCGTCGGATGTTGCACACGTATCTGACGCACATATTCTGAGCTCGCTGTAACTTGACTGACAGTTCAGAACTTAGGTCACTTAACAAAACGTCACAATAATCGAAGTGCGGCATTACTAGGGTCTGTACTAGGGTAAGTTTTAGTTGCTGGGGCAAGAAGTTTCTCAAGCGACTCAAACAGTGAATGGAGGAACAGATTTTTTTTATCGTTTCTTTAACTTGAAAATTCCAATTTAGATTATTATCGAAAAGGAAGCCAAGATTTTTTACGACAGATGAATAAGGGATTAGAGTGTTGTTAAGGGTAACAACTGAAAGATTACTGTTATTAAGGGAGTTAACTAAACGCTTATGTCCAATAATTATAGCTTGAGTCTTACTTGGATTAAGTGCGAGTCTGAAATTGGCCGCCCAAGTGGAGACAGTGGCTAGGTCACAATTTAACTTGTCAATCGATTCATTGATCGTATAGGGTCTGCGATGTATGTAAAGTTGTAGATCTTCTTCTATGCCTTCTTTTAAAAATTAAGCAACAGTTCTCCAAATAACGTTCATGAATACTTACTTACTTACTTACAAATGGCTTTTAAGGAACCCGAAGGTTCATTGCCGCCCTCATATAAGCCCGCCAGCGGTCCCTATCCTGTGCAAGATTAATCCAGTCTCTATCATCATACCCCACCTCCCTCAAATTCATTTTAATATTATCCTTCCATCTACGTCTCCGCCTCCCTAAAGGTCTTTTTCCTTCCGGTCTCCCAACTAACACTCTATATGGATTTCTGGATTCGCCCATACGTGCTACATGCCCTGCCCATCTCAAACGTCTGGATTTAATGTTCCTAATTATGTCAGGTGAAGAATACAATGCGTGCAGTTCTGTGTTGTGTAACTTTCTCCATTCTCCTGTAACTTCATCCCACTTAGCCCCAAATATTTTCCTGAGCACCTTATTCTCAAACACCCTGAATCTATGTTCCTCTCTCAGAGTGAGAGTCCAAGTTTCACAACCATACAGAAGAACCGGTAATATAACTGTTTTATAAATTCTAACTTTCAGATTTTTTGACAGCAGACTGGATGATAAAAGTTTCTCAACCAAATAATAACAGGCATTTCCCATATTTATTCTGTGTTTAATTTCTTCCCGAGTATCCTTTATATTTGTTACTGTTGCTCCCAGATATTTGAATTTCTCCACCTCTTCAAAAGATAAATTTCCAATTTTTATATTTCCATTTCGTACAATATTCTCGTCACGAGACATAATCATATACTTTGTCTTTTCGGGATTTACTTCCAAACCTATTTCTTTACTTGCTTCCAGTAAAATTTCCGTGTTTTCCCTAATCATTTGTGGATTTTCTCCTAACATATTCATGTCATCCGCATAGACAAGCAGCTGATGTAATCCGTTCAATTCCAAACCCTCTCTGTTATCCTGGACTTTCCTAATGGCATACTCTAGAGCAAAGTTAAAAATAAAGGCGATAGTGCATCTCCTTGCTTCAGCCCACAGTGAATTGAAAACGCATCTGACAGAAACTGACCTATACGAACTCTGCTGTACGTTTCACTGAGACACATTTTAATTAATCGAACTAGTTTATCGGGAATACCAAATGTTACAAGTATGCCTTCTTTTAAAAATTAAGCAACAGTTCTCCAAATAAAGTTTATGAATACTATTTATAAATATTCTTTTTCTGCATACAGCTTTAACACATTCGAACATGTAAAGTGCACTATGTACCATCGCATATTTTTAAAAACAGTGACTCCACTTTATTTTGTTCTTTTATCCTTACAAATTGAAACCTGAAATAGCGGGATAAAACAATCTGCTACACCAGACCTTGCTTCCTGAGGTGTGGAATGCGACACGCTCCCCTTTCCTCCTTGTCGAACAAGTCTAAGCACTAAATCAAAATTATTTAACTACAATTTTTTCAAAACGTCACCTCTCTCTTTCCCCCGTTCTGCCCTACAAGAATACTCGCTGTTTCTTGCATTGTTCGGCCTGTAGTGAGCAGAAGTTTGGGATCCACCCCTAATAACAAACCATTACAATACGCAGTTTTGTTCGCACCCCTCGTTCTCGATATTTGGAGACTCTTTCATGGAGTTCTCCCTGATCTACATTAAAAACCCCCAGCCTTGCCCTCTACGCATTCATATCTTTCCAATATGATATTCATATACAGAACTGTAATACGAGTTGCACGAGGCTTGGGGTAGGGGGTACAATCGGTTCTTTGTACAATCCACTCGTTTATTGAACGAACGTCATTTCAAAAACATTGCAGGACTTTTCTGTGAGGTTTATTCGCCTTCTCCCACCTACCTACGCTCTTTGTTCCATCACACAATTTGCTTGACCAGACTTTGACGTCTTGAAGCTTGAATTCTGTCACTTAGCCCACTGGGTTTGAGGCTTTAAGTATTATTATAAGGATTGTAATGTCATTTCCTTTTTAAATGCTGTGGCACTGTATTGTAATGTTAATTCAGTAACTGTACTTCAGTTATAACTTTTCAACTCCTTCACTAGCACCTATTAATTTCAGCTCGTGTATATTTCACATCTACACATGGCTGAAATGTATTTCTTTATGAACGCTTGTCCTACGATGTTACGACCCCAATGACATTAATTTGCCCAGTGCGACGAAGAAATACGTTTCTGTGGAGAGAATGTGCATGACAGAGTGCTGCATTGGAGTTAAATCGCTCTTTTGAACTCGGTCGAATGTCGCACCCTCGAGTGAGAAAAGATCGGTCGTGATGCGCTCGTAATAAATAGAAGCACAGTACAAGGTCATCTCACCGACATGTCTTATCTTGTATGGAAGGCGACAGATAAGATACACATATGTTTTGCCCACACGGTAAAAATAAGGCTTTATTTTCTGCGTTTATGACAAACGTCTAATGGAACGTACCAAAACAGTAACATGAAGTTATGAATAAAATAGTATGAAAAACTTCGATATACAGTTATTATTTCTAATTAATAATTATTCACTATTTGATTTACCACATATATAATATGATAGGTCCATACATAGTGTTCCGCCTATATACTGCGACAATGTAGAAACGTTTTACAAAATATTATTGATATAGCAGTAGATTAATAACAATATTAGTACAGAGATAACGTCACAGAAAATATAATAAAACCAATAATAATCATGCTGCACAACTGTTACAGACGCAAAGATTGATACACTAATTATTAGAGATTATTATTATTACTAGAAAACTTGATACATTTATTGCATTATCGTGATTGCGTTCTCCGTTTATAATAATTACATTTACATCCAATAACATCTATCAGATATGGCAAAAACAAAATCACTCCTGTGTGTGTGGGGGAGGGGGGAAACATTTACCTACAACATTTATATTATATTTTAAAGCAAGTTTTGTAGTTATACTACATATGGAGAGGTTAGTTAAACACTGCAAAGTTTTGAAATGATAAACATCTATGATGTTACTACACAGTTCATCACTGTAACAAGAACGAATGTCTAACGCTCAGCTTATACCGTTCGAGGATTTATCGCTCGCGACAATTTTACCCATCATGTATGTGCGCTACCTATCGGATTATGCTATGAACTACTTGACGCTCGAGCGAAAACGTCCGATGCTGACCTCTGGTGCATGAACCTAAATTCATATCCCTTAACAGTGAATTTCCACGTTCAGCTTGTAATCAATGCTAGTAGTGTTTTCCAACAGACCTCATAGAATTAGTGATAAAGCTGTGGATCACGTTATCTCTGAGTAATCCGATTTCTCTTTCTATTCTCGTTTAACCATTGCTCCATCCTTACCATATCGTCATATCTTTGCCTCTGAACATAATTTGCAGTGGAATTAGGACTTTTGATAAAGAGGATATTCGTTTATTATTTTTATTTGTGGATTTTTTGAAGTAAAGGTAGGGCTCTTTCTACCTTTAGGACACATTGCTGGCGTCCTTGGTCGTGTAGGCACCTTGGTACAGAGCAACCATCCAGATAACACATGACAAGGGGCATATACCCAAAACTATGGACGGAAGATAAATGTCTATTATTTCCCACGCTGGGAATGGACCCAGGACTACTTGTTTGAGAAGCGAACACTCTATCAGTATGGCCACAAAGACGCCTTCATTTTTATATTTTGCAAAAATCGAATGTTTTTAGCTTAAATAGTAGGTTATTACATTTAGATAAACTTAGTGGAAATGACTCATACATTGAAGGTCTTCTGAAGGAAAAACCCTGTTTCACGGACAGCCTAATCGTGCAGACGTTTAAATGTAGTATTCGTAAAAAAAAAAAAAAAAGCTATCTTAGCTCCATAACGCTGGGCAAGCCGTTAAACTAAGGAAAAAGGTTTGAGAAGAAAGTTCAATTCATATATTAACCTCATCACTTGTCGAAATATTTGCAATTATTTCTGTGGCTATATTACCTTTTATTCCTTCTTCTATTTCGAGTAGACGCCATGGTGGTCTCGTGATTATTATGCTTGCCGTTCGTGGTTTCAAACCCGGCCGGATGTGATTGATTTTAAGCGGCGATAAAATGGCTTCTTTCGGGAGAGAAATCAAACTGTGGTTCTCGTTTAAGGTGGCGTTAACATGCATGAAGGCATGGAATTACGAATTTTATTTTATTTGTGATTCTGATCACCAATATATTGGTAAATCATGTACAAGTTATTTTATTGCGATATCTTTATTTTAATTTTAGTTATAGGCCATTAAATTTGACATTTCCAAGTGACCACCATTCTTTATACTCAGTTTCCCGATAATTACAGTTTTCTTTATAAAAGGTACATTTTCTCAGGAACTACTGGAATTGCATGAAATGTTTTGTGGTTATTTATGCTTTTGATACTGAATTCTAAAACTTAATCCTATACATCCAATTGTTCTTCTAATAGTTGTAACTGTCCTATTCTAAATGAATCTCCTCAAGTTAAATATGTCGGAATAATAATCGACCAACATTTACTTTGGGATAAGCATGTTGTTTTTCTGTGCAATAGATTAAGAAAAAAATATTCACTATTTTGTCATCCTACGAAATTACTTGACTGTCCATACTTTACGACTGATTTACCTCGCATTAGTACAAGCTATATTACAGTACGGCATTTTAGGATGGGGTAGTGCTTGTAGTACCTCCCTCATGCCAATAACTCTGCTACAGAAAAGAATAATAGAATTATGCCTTAATAAACCGCTAGATTATCCTTCAGAGCTGCTGTATTCACTGCGACAGAAATCTCGTCTTTGCCTCTTAATAACCAATCCCCATTTTAAAAAAAACTGACACTTTCCCTTCATCACCACGTGGAGGGAGAGTTGCCACATCTACGAATAAGCGGAAGTAGCAGTCATTGAGTGTTCGAGGATTGCTAAGAATGTGGCAGCTGTGCAGAGATTTTCTCCAATGTCATGTGTTATACCACGACATATTCTCGAACTCATCTTTCCAATTAATACCATTTCGCAATCACCAGTCTATTCTAGATGACCATGTTGACATAGTATCACTAAATAACCAATTAAAAATTCATCTACAGGACGGTCTGCTTTCTACGCCAAAGGGCCGGTATCCAAAACCGGTGAGTTCTAGTGGAATTCATGGTAGACAACGACGGAGATAGGTAGGAGATTTTTGGTAGACAAACTCCAGGACATACTTTCTCCATTTACATTTCAATCTTTTGCCATTTCCGTCCCGAAATAATAATAATAATAATAATAATAATAATAATAATAATAATAATAATAATAATAATTTATTTTAGCTGGCAGAGTAATGCAGTAAGGCCTTCTCTTCCACTTAACCAGTAAAAAGTATACATACATATGTATGAACTTACAAAGAATTCAACAATTTGATTTAGATAAGAGTTACATGTATAAAAGAGTTATTTACGAATTAAACAACAAAATACTATGAACTATTTATTAAACACTGAAATACAAACTATGTAGCAGGATTAAGCTAAAATACATAGAATGTTAATATATTTCAAATAATGTTATATAATAGAAAGAAATTATTATGAGATAATTTTGAAAATACAGCACTATCAGGATGATGTCTAAAGGAAGGAGTAACAATGTAGACAGTGATAGTTTAAGTCAGTATGATAGGAGTGAAATAGTAAGGACCAATTGTATAAAACTCTCTGACTAAAGATCAACTTTGATCGAAGATCGAAAAGTGAACCGAGTTCAGACACTTCTTCTATTGTATAAAACTTTTCTGCGATCAAATTACCTAGGTTCAAATGCAATCTAAGTTCACGTGAAAAGGATTTGGCAACATCGCATAAACAGGTGAAATACATGATGCGCGGACAGGTTTGTTCAGTGTCAATCTAGCGACTTTAACTCTTTTTCAACAACAATTTCTTTTAACTTTTATATTGCTTAAATAGGGATTTAGTGATCTTTTTAGAACCCCATAGTGACAAAATTTAATATTTCTTTGTTGATAATGAGAAATCTAGCGACTTTACAACTACTTTTTGGCGACTTTCCGTACACTCTGTTGGAGACACTGGTTTTTTGTGCAATGTAAATAATGGCGGACAATAAGAAGAAGGTTGACTGTTCTCCGAGTTGTTATCATGTTATGGTGTTTGATGCTGCTAAACATAATAAAGCTTTATAAAACGACAATTTTCGTTTAGTAATACAGTTAATTGAACATTTATGAATGTACCTATCATATCCATTAATAATTAATGGTTGTTATAAACATAATATAATTATAGGTCAAGTTATTTGATACTGCTGAACACGATAGAGCCTTATAAAATATAGGAATGTTTGTGTATTAAGGCAAGAAATTGAAAGAAATATATATAAATATACCTATCATATCTATTAATATTAATAATAATGGATATTTTATTTGCACAATCTGTTACTCGTATATTTCAAACAGAAAAGAAATAACTGAACTTGGATCATCTAATTTAATCGGAGAAATTTCTTCAGTCAAAGTTGACTTTAGTTTGAGACAAATTAATCTCAGATTAGACTTTATACAACACAAAATTCCAAGTTCAGCTGAAACAAGGATCAATTTAACCTCTGATCTAAGATTAAATGGTTCATACAATCGGGCCTAAGAAGGTTATCTTTTAAGATGTTTTTAAAAGTGTTTATTGTCTTGCAGCCCCTAATACTTTGTGACAGGGAATTCCATTGTCGCGAGGTGGATACTGTAAAAGATGAATAACGAGATGTTCTCTGAAGAGGTATACTTAACGCGCCACACATCAGTGATCTGGTATTTACGTCGTGATTAGAGTATAGATAAGAGAAACGAGACGAAAGGTAATATCGCTCCACTTACCTTGTATTAGGGACTGTCTGTGCAATTATGAGAAATTTGTGAAGTGAAGTATTACTACAGTAAAGGATCTGCTCCTCCATGCCCTCTATACGCCTCAATGTAATCAGGTGGCCCAGACTCACCTCCTGGTCGGGTCTTGCTCGTCCGGTATCTTCACGACGAACCTCGCATTCAGCGGAATGAAATAAGAAATAATATCTGAGTCCGGCATCGTCGGCTACAATAGCAACAATAAGGAGAATGGGAAGGACGAGATTAGTTGGAGGGGGGTGCAGGGATTGGAGCCACTCAGGGCTAATTAACTTTTAATAATAATGTACTAGGAAGTGCGTACAACATGCAGCATCATCTCCAAGAGTACAGTACCGAGCAGGAGAATGGAAACTACTCAAAATCTTAACGGGATAACCTGCCAGCCTCGAGATTCAAGTCCGACTGAGTGAGCTAATAAATTGGTTATAATAGGGTAAATTGAGAATGTTCAACAATATCATAAACGAATTTCGCGGGTTTTTAAGCAAGGTTTAAGGTAAAAAAAATAATTGTCGCAAAAGTGCACAAATACAAATTTATATTTGTGCAAATTGCGAAAAGCTTGTGCAGCATTCTAAATAATTGTACAGAAACTAAGATTTGCAGAAGCAATATATATATAATTAATATACAGTATCCCATTTAACTTCTGCACCTATTATAACTTTTTTGTTTGGATAGGTATTGGAATTTTTGTTTTTGAGATTTATGTTAGAACGAGGGACTAACATGAGTGTGGAGATTTGGTGCATATAACTACATTATGGTACAAGATACACGTGACGTCATCAATTTTTCAAATAGCACTACATACTTTAATCATGTTACATTGATTACACACATTAAGACGAGTTAAAAAATGTATCACAATGTCACCTTCCCAATCAATAACAACAACAAAATGCGAAATGAATGCCTTGAGAATGTGCCGTTTATTGTGGTGCCCCATTCATCTTGTGCATTAACTTACACAAAACGAAAGTCGACTGACGTCCGTACACGTCGTGTATTGTGTGTTTGCTGTCTTAACATGTAAACAAACCACAACAAATGTCGACGCCACAATCCACGTACAGTAGCCTGCACGTTCTCCGGACCTGTCGCCACTCGACTTCTTCCTGAGAGGAACTGTAAAGGACAGTGTGTACCAGAACATCCTGACAACACCAGACGACATGCAGCAACTCATTCGACAGGCTTGTGACCATTCAGCCAGCAACATGCCGGGCAGTCATACGGTCTTTCGGGGAACGCCTTCGAATGTGCATTAATGTGAATGGTCACCATTTGGAACATCTTCTGTGACTATCAAAGCATAACATTATCACATTGGAAGTACGTTTTTGTACTGATATCTGGCTTTGGATGCTCAGGTATTTGAATTCGGTTGTTCGGCGCAAAATTCTGATATCTGGCTTTGGATTCTCAGGTATTTGAATTCGGTTGTTCGGCGCAAAATTCTGATATCTGGCTTTGGATTCTCAGGTATTTGAATTCGGTTGTTCGTCGCAAAATTCTGATATCTGGCTCTGGATTCTCAGGTATTTGAATTCGGTTGTTCGGCGCAAAATTCTGATATCTGGCTCTGGATTCTCAGGTATTTGAATTTGGTTGTTCGGCGCAAAATTCTGATATCTGGCTTTGGATTCTCAGGTATTTGAATTCGGTTGTTCGGCGCAAAATTCTGATATCTGGCTCTGGATTCTCAGGTATTTGAATTCGGTTGTTCGGCGCAAAATTCTGATATCTGGCTTTGCATTCTCAGGTATTTGAATTCGGTTGTTCGGCGCAAAATTCTGATATGTGGCTGTAGAGACATGTATACAATACTGACTAATAGACTAGGCTACAATGTTTTACTCACATTCGTCTCTTCCAGTGGCTGTTCGTGATAAAATATTACGTGTGTTCACAATTTTGTGTTCCAAAACCGAAGAGAATTTAAAATCGTACGTTTAATAAGAAATTTAATGATTCCAATGTTTCATTATCGAAAAAACCGTGTATAAATAAAAATATAATAATAATAATAATAATAATAATAATAATAGTAATAATAATAATAATAATAGACTAATAAAAATCAATATTTTTATTTCCAACTTTTCCTGGTAAGTCAGTTTACCCTACCCAGTTCTTTACTGTTCAAAATTGCTTGAATAGATTTCATTGTTTACGTTTGTTAAAAATTAATACATACCACGGTACCGTTATTTACAAAAGCGTGTGTTCAGTAATACATTTTGATTCACAATATAATGATACACTATAGCCTATACCACTAGGCCTACTGTAATCCTATTCGCATAGATTGATTACTATAAATGCATGCCAGTAAATATTATTCACCACCATACAGATGGTACTTAAATTCATAGCACCATCACGTTCAGCCAGTAGTGTTTGAAAGCTACACTATGCTATTATGCTACACTGAAGTATAGTAATTCACAAACTACACTCTACACACACCCATACAAAGGTAACGTTCCTGCAGTGAGAAATGCTGACACCTACAGGCTAAAATACAGACTGTTAAATTTTCCTACCTTGAGACACAGCATGTGAAACGATAGGCATCGATGCACCTGACATCTGTAGGATAGATTCACTGTTCACTTAACGCTTCGTGCTCTTGACGAGTCATAAGCGGCCAGCTAAAGGCAATTTTGTCCCGCGCATGAGTGCAATTCCTGTAACCTTGAAAAGATCACGGCTTGTACGTGAACGCACGTTGCCAAGTTTACATAAGTTTACGCAAGATGCGGGAAGTTTAAAATACTTGATCCTGATATTATACATACCCACTACGTCAATAAGGTATTAAATAATAAAACTAGTCTGCATTCATGGAAAACAAGGTGTTCACGTGTTTCTGTGCTATTATTGACGCACCGCCACTGGTCTCTTCCCTTTTTATTCTACGTTTATTTTTCTTTTCTCTTCATCCTTATTCTCTTTCTCCTTATTCATTTTCTTCCCTTTTCATTCTCCATACCATCGAATTTATTTCAGCCTCTTCATGTCATTATTATCACCTTCACCCTTCTTATCTCTTATTCTCATTATATTACATTTTCTCCTCGTTCTTTTTTTCCCTCCTTATTCTCCCTCCATAAACCGCAGACTCAGACTAGAGGCTTTTAACTCCTGTGTATTCCCGGTGCTAACATACGGTTGCTAAACCTGGGCGCTCATAGAGAGACAAAAGACGAACATCGAAATATGTCAAAGGAAAATGGAGAGGAAGATAGTTGGCGTTTCACTGAAAGACAAGGTCTCCAACACGGCACTGCAGAAAATTACAGCTTCTGAGAACATCACAGAAAAAGCCCTCATAACGAAGTGGAAGTGGGGTGGTCATGTAGCAAGGCAGCAACAAGGCAGATGGGCGCATGTGGGACCCGCACATAGGAAGGAGAACACAAGGCAGGCCAAGAAGAAGATGGGCAGATACATTCAAGCAGCAGCTGGGAGGGAACTGGTCAACCATCGCCCGCAACAGGAACGAGTGGAGACAGATAGTGAACAAACTCATATAGAACTAAAATTTGACAAACTCTAGTGTATCTCGCATAGTGAATGTGAATGTGAATATTGTTGACGTGAAATAGCTCGTCATGTGAACCACACCAATCGAGCTTCCCCTCCTGTAGGAGGCCTAGCCCTTCATGGGACACAGTGGCTTCATTCATTCATTCATTCATTCATTCATTCATTCATTCATTCATTCATTCATTCATTCATTCATTCTCCCTCCACTTTCCTTTGTCTCTATTCTCTATCCTTAATTATTAAGTTAACACCTCAACTTTGGATTAAGATTTGTTTTAGGAGCTAAATTTAAATTGTTAAAGCTTACATAATCCACAATCGTAGCTTGAATGTAACTGTCAAAACGTTGTCTTAGTCAATGGGTACGTAACTGCCAGCTGTTTTGTCCCTTTCTCACTTACGGAATCCTCACTGAGAGACAAAGACAAATGTCACCGCATATGGTGCTCAGGTGCAGGGAAGGCATGAAGTGGCACCTTCCAGTTGTCAGGTAGGTCACAGGCTGCTGCTTGCAAATGACTCGGGCGTGTTAACAGTTTTGTAGTAATTGTTAAAGAGGTACGAGGTTCAAGTGGGAAGAAGCTATTAATTGAAACTGCTACCTGGCCCGTGGGAAGACGCAGCAAGTGTGAAAACGTTCCACTCTGACAGAACGCACGCAATGCTCAGCACTTGTTCCATAAGATTACATAACAACGTTTAGTCTTTTCCCCACCACCCACACATTTACCCATTCCCCTCCCTACAAACCCATTCTTTTCTTCCCTCACACACCGTCCTCCTTCCAGCCCGAACGCTTGGTCAGCCACGTGGAAAACACGTGCTAATCTAGATTCTATAAAACCGTAATTAACTCTGAACGCAGTTTGTAGTTCCGACTGCTCTTGTGAAAACAATGGAATTGTGAACACGCGTAACATGCAAATGCGCACGTGGGTATATCCACCTTTTCATGCAAGAGGTATCCAAGGATGAAGTACATGCATGTACTGTAGCGCCGGGTCATTCTAGCAGGTGTCTGACAGTTTGTATGTAACGAACAGGTGACTAGTAGGAAAGAAGCGTGGCAGGTTCAATATTTGCTACAAGACTGAGGCCCAATTGTATAAAATTCCGTGACTAAAGATCAACTTTGATCGAAGATCGGAAAGTGAACCGAGTTGAGACACTTCTTCTATTGTATAAAACTTTTCTGCGATCAAATTACCTTGCTTCAAATGCAATCTACGTTTTTGCGAAAAGGATTTGGCAAAATAGCATAAAAATGTGAAGTATGTGGTGCGCAGATCATGTTGTACAGGTTTGTTCAGTGTTGCCAATCTAGCGACTTTAACTCTTTTTCAACGACAATTTCTTTTAACTTTTATATTGCTTAAATAGGGATTTAGCGACCTTTTTAACACCCAATAGTGACGAAATTTAATATGACTTTGTTGATAATGAGAAATCTAGCGACTTTCCAACTACTTTTTGGCGACTTTCCGTACACTCTGTTGGAGACACTGGTTTGTTTTGTGCATTTCAAGTTCAGCTAGAACGAGGATCAATTGAACCTCTGATCTAAGATTAAATGGTTTATACAAACGGCCCTGAATGTTTGCATGTAATCCATTTACAAAGACACCTTCAAAGATGGCACTTGTCGTAGAAAAGTGTCCGAAAGGTCACCCCCACAATTGCTCCATCAGCGATGAATCTCCCGCAAACAGGGCAGTCCATAAATCATTCATTCATTCATTCATTAATAGTGTTCTGTCCAAGGGCAAGTCTTTAACCGCAAACCCAGCTTTCTCCAATATTTTCTATTTCCTGCTTTCCTCTTAGTCTCCGCATATGATCCACATAACTTAATGTTGTCTATCATATATCGTCTTCTGCCCCGAACTCTTCTCCCGTTCACCATTCCTTCCAGTGCATCCTTCAGTAGGCAGTTTCTTCTCAGCCAGTGACCCAACCAATTCCTCTTTCTCTTCCTGATCAGTTTTAGCATCATTCTTCCTTCACCCACTCTTTCCAACACAGCTTCATTTCTTTTTCTGTCTATCCATTACACACGCTACATTCTTCTCCATATCCTCATTTCAAATGCTTCTATTCGTTTCTCTTCAATTCGTCATAATGTCCATGTCTCTGCCCCATACATTGCCACACTCCATATAAAGAACTTAAATAATCACTCCTTAATTCTTTTTACAGAGATCCATAGAAGATGCTCCTTTTTCTATTAAAAGCTTTTTTTTTTTCCTTTTGACTTCCTGGCTGCAGCTCATGTTACTGATTATAGTACACCCCAAATATTTGAACCTATCCACTTTCTCTACTGCCTCATTTAGAATTCGCAAGTTTACCTTCTTTATTTTTCTTTTATGGCCATGGTCTCCATCTTGTTTGCATTTATCTTCATCCCATACTGCTCACCGTTGTCTTTATCTCCACTAGCATATCTCTTAGTATTATCTTCTCTTCTGCTAACAATGCCATATCAACAGCAAATCTGATGCACTTTATTCTTCGTTCACCTACTATTACCCCTCCCTTGTTCTGAACACAGTTATTCATTAAACCCTGCAAGTATGTTGAACAGAGTTGGTAATAAATGGCATCATGAATTGGTGAGCCGTAAATTCTTCTTATAGTAGGGCATACAAAACTTCTGGGAGTCTCAATGGAAAGTGGAGAACAAATTTGTCCACTATAGCCTATAAATATTTTTTTTGGAAAATTTTCATGATTTTCAGTTGAGTATCCCCTTAATAACAAAATTGGAAAAATCCCCATAACTGTATGTTTGAGTGAGTTGAATGAGAAATTTACTTTGATTTCTGTGTTGATATAACATGATAGCAATATTTTCTCAGCTGATATTATTTTCATATTTATTTTGTGATAAGTTAACTATACTTTAATAATAATAATAACAAATAGCCTATAGTTATTGGTACTTTATATGTTAAATAGTACATTGTTAGTAGCTTACATTTAATTGACTGAATTTTATAATAATTTTTATTAATAATGAATATTTGTTGCTTCCAGAACACGAACGTGGACGATAGTGCGGGTTTTATTAACGACCTTCCTCTACTTAAAAGTAAGTATCGAGTATCTCATTTACTTAATTTTAATGCTTATGAAATGAATTACAGTAGTAAAAACATAGAAGTTATTAATCAGATAACTTTTTAGAGTTTACCCCAGCTAACAATATATTTCTGATTTTATTCTGAGAATTTAAAGGAACTTTAATTTTAAATTGTAAACTAATTTAGTTTGTATTGGTGTACAAAACATTTATTTATGCTCGACCATGCCGAAATATAGTAATTATATACCTGGTAGCAGTCCTTTAATGCATGTCATTAAAGTACACCTATTCATTAAAGTTCAGGTTTTCGATTATTCTCGGATATGCAATCGAAAGACAACTAGGGAAATGTCACGGAGGCTGGAAATCCAATACTGTCGCAGAAGGTTATGTTCTGTTACTATAATAATTAGCGTTAATTGTAAATAATATGCAAATAAATTCAGTTTGTCATCTCCTTTTTCAATTCTAAATCAATTTCCAGGTTATATCAAGACTAATGTTCTCTAGGCTATATCAAGGTCAATGATATTCGTGCCTCGGAAAAAATGCTTTCGCGTCTGCGCACATCTCACAGTTCAGGTCAGTTCCGTTCGTCACTTCACATAACTATAACATGAAAACATGAAAAATTTCAAGTCAGAAATATGGTCGAGCATAAAAAGTCGTATGAAACTTGCCTATAATGTAATTAAGACGCTCGTATGAAAATTATGAAACTCACTTGCGCTCGTTTCATAAACAAACATACTTGCGTCTTAATTACTACCATTATAGGCTCGTTGCATAATGTACTATTCTGTTACTATTTTTAGGATATCATGTTACACTATATTTCAAATTGTTTATAAAAAGGGAGGTGCACGAAATTACATCTGTAAACGTAATTATTTTATTTCCAACAGGAATTAATATCGTGAGATGACTACAACAAAGGATCAGTTACATTGCCCTACTTGTTTAGATAATTATGTTTTGTATCATGTTTAGTTTATATTCTCACATATCATATTGGCATCTTCTTATCAGTTTGTTTCTTCCTTCAAACATTATGGCTTTGCTGTACGTTAATAGTAATATGCGTTACATGAGCGGTATGTTGAAGTTTTCATGTTCGAGGAAAAGTTTGAAAAAGCGAAACGTAGTTGAGCTTTTTTAATTTCCGAGAATTGAAAGAAAACATGCCGCTCGTGTATCGTACATTATTTTGTGCACAGTTCGTTTATTACATACCTGAAACAGAAATTTCTAATTAGTTGCAATGAAATCTCCATCTTGGTTTCTGTTCAATGACGGTAAATTTGCAAAACAAAAATATCTATCTTCAACATTGTTGCTTTAAAATGTTTTCTGTGTTTACTATACTCCAGCAGGCCGTGATATACGTCTGTCGTTTTTTTTCCTCCAGTCTATGATGAGTCTGGAATCTTGTTGATTTTTTTCACGCCTTCCTTAATGTTACTTGCATCACGAATGCAGTAATTTTAGTGGAGTTGTAGAGTTTACTTAATTTTTGCAAATATTTAAAAACAGTAATTATTAAGAGTGTAATTTAGGTGAAATTGCAGTGGTAAGTTTCCAATTTATAATTATTACTATATTGAACGTCTCTAAAAATAATATGTTAAAAGCCTGAAGCAGTAAAATCAATATGTCACTTAAGAGGTAAGAAGAGGAAAATTGTTATGTGTGTTAGGTTGGGAATACTGAATGTGGAATTTTAAACTTTCCGCGGATTGGTTTTGTGCGGAAACCAAGCAAATGCGCACGATCTCGCACAAAAAATGTTGTTCCCACTGAGCTAACAAAAGTGACTAAATTAGGTCTGAAACCACGTTAACAGAATAAAGACAGATATTGTGGAAGCGGATATAAGAATAAAATAAACCACTAACACCCTTGGCGTGATACGAACCCCGGCCATTTAATCCGTAGCTTTATTGAGTCATCTCGTATCCAGACCCGTATAATTTCACACTGTGCTTTTTTGTATGAGGCAGATCTGTGAAAATAGGCTTAGTGGAAAATAAGCACGTTTGGGAAGTCCTTTAGCTGATGACATCTGTATTTAAGGTGGTACTGGGGAGGACTTTCGCTTATTATGAACTCTGATAGAAAGAATCGTTTACACATTTGTATTACTTTGTGTGAAGACCTAATAATGCGGTAGGCACAGTTGTATAAAACTTTTTTGTGTCGTGCCAAAATCCCTCTCTATAAGTCTTTTATTCCGTTCTAGGAATACTCACACCCCCTCGGGGAATGCACCCCCTACCGATTAGGCCGTTGATTAGCCTTCTAAGTAGAGTGCTAGGGGGTTTGAAGTGTAGCATTCATAAGCGTGTTAGAAATGGGTGGTCCTGATTCATTCGCTTGACATGACAGGGCTGGGGTGCACAGCGTATTGTACGAAGCCCATGATTTACATAATATACCTTATAATTCTATTCATATGCGGGAACAGATGTCCGCCTTGCTCACCCGCTTTCGGGCCCCGATGTCACTCCAAGAATTTCGTCTACGTGCTTCGTCTTATAAAATATGAATTGTTGTTTTATTCCTATTTCGTGGTCTAATGCAGGCCTTCTGTGGAAATTCGTTGATAATGAATCATAACCGTAATCTTGAGAATTCAAGTTTTCACGTTTATCTTAGGGCCGGTTTCACCAACATGTTATTAATCCATAATTAACTAATTGTAATTTAACCTAAACACGGAACTTAAAATCGTATTTAATTCGTTTGCATTTTACAAACTAATACGCATTTAAAATAAAACCAATTAATTTAATTAGTAATTAAGTCATCATGGCCTTCAGAATCGTAATTTCGACTTCATTTGTTACATTACGACAATAAAATTCGTCATAAACAGAGTTAACCTCAAAACATATTAAAATCATCGAAAACAAAAGACAGATGGGCAGATTTTTATAAGGAAAGAAGAAAGTTTGGAAATATGTAGAAAGAGATTTCAATGCAGGAAAACCTCATCCCAATGTCTTCAGCAATAGGGGAGACTCGGCTAATTCCGTAATATTAAGAAGTTAATCTATCAAATTTTTATCAAAATGTTTATTGAAATATATTATCAAGGTATGTAAAAATGGACGAAATCTTTCATTACCAAATGAGATAAAGAGACCTATTAAAATGCAAATATATTTAGTTGTACGTACATTACAGTTGAAAAAGAACAACTCGGGTAATTCCGCAACAGTGCGGATAAATTCGCAATAGGACTTGGCTAATTCCGCAGTAGTAAATAATTATGCAATACATTATGAAAGTAACATAAAAGGAACAATTTATATGTAACACTGCTCACTTTCTTCACAGCTGTGTAGCAAAACACGAAAAACAGCCAACTTTCGATGTTTCACTGTATTGCCGACAGAGGTGTCCACCAATATCCTTGATTTTTTTCTATAGCACTGCAGAGGACATGCCTTCTGTTGATAGCCTCTCAAAACTTACGTTCACGCTATTGTAAATTTTTTTGTTGGTTATTTAACGACGCTGTATCAACTACTAGGTTATTTAGCGTCGATGAGATTGGTGATTGGCGAAATGGTATTTGACGAGATGAGGCAAAGGATTCACCATAGATTACCTGGCATTCACCTTACGGTTGAGGAAAACCTGGGAAAAATCCAACCAGGCAATCAGCCCAAGCGGGGATCGAACCCGCGCTCGAGCACAACTTCAGACCGGCATCGGTATTGTAAAGCCACAGTGAAATCATATATGCACTACTGCGGAATTACTCGTACTGCGGAATTAGCCGAGTTTCCCCTATTGAAGACAAAACGGGATAATATGAAAGTAGATACAAGGAAATATCATGCAAAAAACAAAATGGAAAGACTTAATGGATTTGCGCTATTCTAGTGCCTTCAAATGTAATATTAGGTCTACGTGATAAATTTGTTACCATATTACTTTAGTTGCAGTATTTTAGGCAACCGAAGATTGATTAAGCGTTTCTTCGATAAACATATAATTTAAATAATATTATGAAGTAGGTAGGTACTTCGCTATTTTAAATCACCTTCTGTACTGTTCAAAATATGCAGTGCTTATATCTTGCTTAGTCTAAACCTCATTTGCAGATTTTTTTGCCCGTTGTATTAAAATAATCTTCTCTTTCGGAAATTATCCTTGCCCGTCTTGGTAAGAAATCATCCTCTTCAAATATCAGGTCCATCATTCTCGTCACCATGCAGAATTAACTATTTAAATATCCAAATATTGACCAATTAATTTAAATACAGTTTAATGAGAGCTTGAACTCCAATTTGTGTTGCTGAAATACATTGTTTCTTTAAATGTCAATTAAAAAGATTTTTAAGTGACAATTAAAGTTAAATAAGTTTGATGAAATCAGCCCTTAAACACGGAAGTTAAATAATAATTAATTCGTTTGCATTTCACC
Organism: Periplaneta americana; assembly: GCA_025594305.2. Taxonomy (NCBI): domain Eukaryota; kingdom Metazoa; phylum Arthropoda; class Insecta; order Blattodea; family Blattidae; genus Periplaneta; species Periplaneta americana. The sequence goes on along the minus strand of JAJSOF020000036.1, from coordinate 13,093,742 downwards.
AAACTATCACTCATTTAAAATAACGCCAATTAATTTAATTCCAAATTAAGTCATCACGGCCTTCGGAATCATAGTAAAATCGTAATTCCGAAGGCTATGTGTTTTAATGTAAGCAGTGACCTTTATAGTGAATTCATTTGTTAAATCGATGGTGTTTAGGTGAAATGACAACCGAGAAAAGAAAAATTTTTCGGGAACAACTAAAATTAAATCTTAACACATTATTATTAATTGCCTTATATGAATAATTCTGAACATAATTGTCAGGAACCATAACCTACGGTATATTCACAATTATTAATTAAATTTAACTAATTACAGCAAAATTCACATTAAAAAAATTAGGGTTAAGCGATTTTACCTAACACCTTCGATATTATAACAGTAAAATGTATGAAAGCATCTATAAATAAACTTAATAAAAATTGAATAAAGTGTCATAATAAACAAAGGTAACCTCAAAATATATTAAAATCATCCTAAACAAGAAATGGAAGGGCAGACCTCAGAAGAAGAGTAGAAAGGTTGAAAATAACCTCATCCCAATGTCTTTAGGAATATTGAGAAACAAAACGGGATAGGCCTGATATGAAAATAAAAGCAATCAGAATAACGAACCAAAAGTGTATATTCGTAAGTGGCGGTAATTTGGACATGTGGCCAGTAAAGGCTGGTCCACAATAAAACGGAAACGAGAATCGGAACGAAAACGAAAACGGTAAAATTGTTAAGATGTGTACATTTAAATGTGAGCATTCACAATTAACGAAAAGCTTGCCGGAGCCCGGGATCGGGAACGGAGAGTTGGCCAAGTTTCAACTTCGTCGTTCACGTTTCCGATCACAGCCTACTAGATTCATTCTATTGCCATCTAAAAGCTATTTTGTCGTCGTATATTTTGTAGCAAGAAGACCGTGACATAACCTATGCATTATTTTGTTCCGTGCTGTGCATTATGGAGCAAGTTTTATTTGATGAGATTCTAATATTGAGTGTTGAGGAAAATCCTCACGTTTACGATAAGCGGCGCGCCTCTTATAAAGATGAGAAAATAAAGGAGAATACGTGGCTTTCAATAGCTGCGTCTTTGAACACCGATCGTAAGTGAATCATATTTTATACTGTATTGGTTGTATTACACACTACATATTCATGCTTCAATTCAATAACTACTGTTGTGTTCATTTTTGCCGTATTACAAATGTTTCTTCTCTAATTATTTTACGTTATGGTAGACTTAAAATAGGTTGTGATAATAAAGATGCATGGACATATTTATAGTACCGTACCTAATGAAATGTTTCAGTTGAAATTTCGAAGTTGGTTAACCTGTGTTTATGTTGGCTGCCTTGTATTCATGAGAGAACGCCATTGGTCAATTATACACAAATATCATCAGAATGCGTAATATCGACTTTACATAACATTATTGATATGCATATCGATATGCACAATCGTCTACATTCTCGGTTTATTGTGAATGAAAAATTTTCATATTCACGTCCTCTGCTTCTCCTTTTCATTCTGGTTCTCGTTCCCGGTCGAACACACTTACACAATAACAGAAAAAAATTTTACACTATAATATTCCTAGAAATACGCTCAACGAATATGCCGTTACGGAGAGTTAATTTTAAATAGATATTTTTTTTTTTCAGTGAATTAAGAAACAGTATGTCATGTATACAGAATATGAAAAGAATACATTTCTGAGTGTTAGGCTTATTCTACAGTATTTCACTGCTAACATAAATGAAGCATGTATATATATGGTTGGTAGATAGTCAAAGTAAATTGACAGTCATTTGTATTGAAATATGGTTATAGGCCTATACTGATTGGAATGCTTTTCCATCATTAACCGATTGGGTTTTATGCTCTTACCACATGAGGTGCCTTCCTAGAATGTGCACTTTAATGAAACCGGTTATTTTTAGAACCATAGTCGTTCAAAATAAAAATATTGCGAGTATTAAGAATATTTAAAAGGATGAAAACTGTGCGCGCACATGTCTAGAAATCGCGCATTTTACTAACAGAACATTAAAATAGTAATTTATCTTTATTCTCATCCAGACATTAATAAGCTGTGTTAACTGTTTATTGTTGCCGTAGTTACGAGATAAACAGCAGCTTCACAGTAAGGAATTTCATTGGTTATGATTTGCTGTACAGTTGTGTTATTTATTTCATACAGGTATAGTGAGGATATCCCATTAAAAGAAAATTGATGTAGTTACGGAATTACTACTTTTTCTTTAAATTCATATATAAATATTTATAAACAGCCTATTCCTCCTAATGATTACGTAGATGAGATTATGTTCTGAGAGGTCGATATGTCATCGCCTGTTGAGCGTTCTTCTTCCTAATTTTCTGTTGATTTTTGAGTAAGTTATACATTTTTAGGCCTAATTATAATTGAGGACCTAACATTCTAAAGTCCACACCTGTGGAGTAACGGTCAGCGCGTCTGCTGCGAAACCAGGTGGCCCAGGTTCGAATCCCGGTCGGGGCAAGTTTCCTGGTTGAGGTTTTTTCCGGGGTTTTCCTCAACCCAATAGGAGCAAATGCTGGGTAACTTTCGGTGCTGGACCCCAGGTTCATTTCATCCGGCATTATCACCTTCATATCATTCAGACGCTAAATAATCTAGATGTTGATATAGCGTCGTAAAATAACCCAATAAAATAAATAAATAAACATTCTAAATGTGCTAAGTGCCAAAAACAACTTTCTGAGATATTGATGAAAAACACATTGCGAAATGCATGTTGAGATACCTACAACATCGTCTTTTGGCGCACGAATGACTCACAGTTGAGCTACGACAAGGACAATTTAGCACGATGTAGCTATTCAATATGGATATTCCTCTCTTAGATTGAATAAATTGAAATTTGGAAAATCGATCTTTAGCACTTTAAGAATGTTAGGTCTTCAGTTGTAGCGAAAATATTCAAATACTTAAAAATATAAAATTATTGAATTGTTTTCAATAATTTTTTGAAACGAAAATGAAAAAGAAATGGCTTTCTGATATTGTAAAGTAGTAGTGGTGTGCTATTGTTCTTGGTTTCAAAAATAGGTACTGGCATAAATAGGATTCGCTCTTTCTCCTCTTTCCTCTTTCTCTTTCTTTTTTATCTTCCCTCTTTCTCCTCTTCCTTCTTTCTTCTCCTCCCTTCTTCTCCTCTACCCTCCTCTTTCTTTTTTCTTGTCTTCTTTATTCTCTTCAGTCGACCTGGTTGGCAAGTTGGTATAGCGCTGGCCTTCTATACCCAAGGTTGCCGGTTCGATCCCGGGCCAGTTCGATGGCATTTAAGTGTGCTTAAATGCGACAGGCTCATGTCAGTAGATTTACTGGCATGTAAAAGAAAGCTTGCGGGACAAAATTCTGGCACATCCGGCGACGCTGATATAACCTCTGCAGTTGCGAGCGTCGTTAAATAAAACATAACATTTTTTATTCTCTTCATTCTTTATTTTTCCTTTCTCCTTCCTTTCTCTTCTTCCTTTATTCTCTTTCTCCTTTTCTCTCTTCCATCTCTCTCCTTTTCCTTCTTTCTCCTCTTCCCTCTCTCTCCTCTTTCCTCTTTTTTGTCTTTCCTATTTCCCTACTTTCTTCTCTTCATTCTCTATTATTCCTTCTTTATTCTCTTTTCCCACTTCCTTCCTTATCCTTTCTTGTTTTTCTTCTTTCTTCTCTTCCTTCTTTTTTGTCTTCCTTCTTTCTTCTCTCCCTTTTTTCTTCTCTTCCTTCTTTCTTGTCTTCCTTTCTTGTTTTCTTTCTCCTCTTCCTGCTTTTTTCTCTTAGCGTTCTTTCCTGTCGCTTTCCCTTCTCTTCTTCTCTCCACAAATTTCCATATTTTCCTTTCTTTCTCTACTTTCCGTTCCCCCTTTCACCTGGGTTACTATCTTGCTCCTCTTTATTCTATCCCCATTTCATGACTCCCTAACTTGTCTTCCTCTTCCTTAATTTTCCCTTCTTTCCTTATATTCTCTCTTCATTTTATTTCTTCCTCTTATCTTCCTCTTCTTGTCTTCCTCCATCTCATATTTGCTTCCTTCCTCTTGTTATTTACTCTCTTCCTTTTCTTAAATTCTTCATTCTTCTCTTTGCTTCTTAAACTTCATATTTACTTTCTTCCTCTTCCTTTTCTTTCTCCTGATTCTCTTTCATTCTCGTCTCTTATTTTTTTCTGTTAATTTTTCGTCGCTTCCTCTGTTTTCCTTTTCTCCTCTTATTTTCTTCTTCTCTTATTTTCTTCTCTTCCATTTTCTTATCTTTAGGGCAGCTGAATATCAGAACATTGCAGGGGAAGGCTACGAGTTAAGACTGACGAAGTAGGCCTATGGTGCAGATCGTGTCACCTTTTCCAAACGGCCTATTCCAGTAAACACGGTAACTGTCCCTCCCTGTCTCCGTGCATCTCAATGATGCGCACACGGACTTCATCTTACCCAGATTTTACTGCCGTACATTACTGCAAGAAGATGCAGAGCGTTAATTACCTCCAGATGACCAACAGTTTACAACGAAGTTAAACGATAACTTGAGAATTCAGATTAGACTACGAGGCAATTCTGTAACGAATTAGACAGGAAGTTAAATTCCTCTGGCTGGTACCAGAACCTCCACCGTGTCGTGAATCCCCACCCCTATTAAAATCGCTGGTGATAACCCCATTCAGTTGTTCCGGGTTCACCTCCATAAAGACTCCCCGACAAAATCCGTCCCGAGAAGGGTTTCGACCGATTTAAACTCTGTTCTGTAGGAAATTGCCCTATTACCGGCTGCACAAAGTGGAAATATGAAAGTGGCGGGGTGGAAGTTTCAGGTGGGGTGCAAAATTGTATAATGAGCCACTTATATGGGAATAAAATACTTGTTTTGAAAAGGAAGTCAATATTTCCGCCATTTTGGACGCCTTACGTCAACGCTCTCCCTTTCGCCCACCCCCTCTTCTCTTTCTTCATCCCCCGAGGCAGTCAAGGCCCGCCTCTCGGTGCTCGCGCTACGCCCCCAGGCTCTAATTTACACCCTCGGCCCTCCCTTGTACATTAATCAGCAGTTCGCCAATAGTCGCCGCACATTGCTCGATTGCCGAGATGTCTTATTCCCGCGTCGTGACATTGAAGAAGAAAGTATTTCTTAGGCACTCGATAAAGTAAAAAAATATTCTGAGAATTTGTTCTTGCTTCACGGTTTGAGGGCGACTAAAATATGTTCCAGCCAAAAAGAGAGTGAACAAAGGAATCAGGGTTGAGATGTAATAACGGGACTCGCATTCGGGAGGTCCGCAGTTCAAATCCCCGGACCGACCAACCTGACTGTATATATTATTTTAATGTACCGAAGTACATATAATATTTCCATGCAGATATTCTGCGTCATCATACAATGAAAGAGTAATGGAACGGAGAAAAATTCTCTCCGGCGCCGGGATTTGAACCCGGGTTTTCAGCTCTACGTGCTGACGCTTTATCCACTAAGCCACACCGGATTCCACCCCGGCGTCGGAAGAATCGTCTCAGTTTAAAGTTCCAACTCTTGGGTTCCCTCTAGTGGCCGCCCTCTGCACTACGTCATAGGTATCTAAAATACAACTTATCGCAAATTATTTTTAAAGAAACTTTTGTTCTGTAACATTTTTCACAAAAATCAATAATAAGCGAGATATTTCGATTTATTTAATTCAGGCCCCCTTATAACCCCCTTTTAAATAATGTATTTTGAATGCCATATAGCCTAAAATCTAAGTTACAACGAACTTAATTTATATTCCAATTTTCATCGAAATCTGTTCAGCCATTATCGCGCGAAAAGTAACAAACATACAGACAGACAGACAGACATACAAAAATTTCAAAAAAGCGATTTTCGGTTTCAGGGTGGTTAATTATATATGTTAGGACCAATTATTTTTGGAAAATCGAAAATTACCAGAAAAATTTCGGCTACAGATTTGTTATTAGTATAGATACTGAGAGAACAGTTGTGATTTCTTTAAGATGTTACTCATGATCGTGTATTACTTGGACCGAAAGAAAAGAAAAACACTGAAATAGTAAAAATTTACATTTGTATTGAAAGCTTTACGACGTCAAAATACTTTGCAGATATTAAACGTTTATTCGGCCCAGAAGGCTTTAATATCTACATCAAGCAGAAAACTAAGGTCTCTACCTCAGCCTCCACATTCATCATAGCAGAAAAACACGTGCTTAAAAAAAATACACTAAGAAGAGGACGAGATGACAATGTTTTATGAGGCTGTATTCTCCTGTACAAACAGACGCATATATCAAATATCATCAGCGTTAAAGTCATAAGTTAGGATGACTTAAAATCTCGTCCCATAAAACTTACCGGTCTCTCGACTTACAACAACCCGCTATCAGATTAGGAAGTGAACCCAACTAATTATTTAAAGCAACTGACCTAACAACAAACAAACAAAGGGATAAAAGCCCACTACAATATTATGACGTTTATAGCGCTAAAAATAACACTGCTTGTGTGTAATCTAGGGGCAGGATCTAAATTAATATGTAGGCCTAAGGAAGATGTCAGCGAGGCTCCTACAAGTGTAAACCTTCATTTGTCACATTAAGGCAGTTGGGTCAACAGAGCAAAAGGGGCGTATGTTTAAATTGAATTTAATTGGACGAAATTCTGTAGAAAAAGACTAACTCAGCGAAGTAAATAACACAGAACTAAGCGTTAACTTTTCTCCTGCGCTTTTATTCCATTCTTTACTCATTTTCTTTGCTAAAATTGCCTTATTTTGCAGTGGTTGTTGATATAAAAGCTAACGGTAAATATGATGTTACTTTTTATTGAAATATGAATTGAAGTAGTTACAGTAGGACGTACTTTTTTTCTACTCCGTTATTGTGTGAGTTGATTTCTTTTATGTAGAATGTTTGGTAATTATACCTCAAGCATGCTTGCAGGAGTCACAAAACATAAACTGTGAAGATAATTTCATTGTAAGTTTTTAACGTGGAATAACGTTTATCTAGGAATCTGCGCTAGACACAATATAATATGTCACGCTAGCGTGTTATATCGTTAAATGCCAAGAATTCAGTGCATGTGAAAGATGGATAACACAAACCTGGATGTAAATTAAAGAGTAAATAAAGATGTTTCATGGATAACACAAACCTGGATGTAAATTAAAGAGTAAATAAAGATGTTTTTATCTGTATAATAAGGCTGTTCAGTAATCTTTACATCAAACAACGAGTCAAAATCAGGACAAGAGAAGAAATGTGTATGTATTTATTCACACTGCAATGGGTATATACCCGGTGGCAGTGGTAACTAATTACACTCAATAAAGACAATAATACACACAATTAATAAAAAATTCAATAATAATACTAATAATACTAACAATAATTAATAATAATAATAATAATAATAATAATAATAATAATAATAATAATAACAGGGAACATCCTAAATTAAATGAAGCACGATCAGTTAAAATAACATTTAAAGTAAATCTAATTTGTACCTTAAACCTATGTTCGAACTAAAACCCACGAGTATGATATGTTCATATCTGCACAAGTACCTTTCACCACTACACTCATTTCGCTGTCAACTCACTCACTGCACTGGAACTACGACACATTTCACTGATTCTATCCTGATTTCACTAACACTTCAAAAACATTTCACTGTTCAAATACTTTGCACTGCCACTATAAACTATAAAGCTTCACTGACAGGAACACGTTTTACTTACTCAACACACTTCACTGACACAACACATTTCTCTGACAGAACATAATTCTTCACTGATAGAACACTTCAATAACAAAATATCAATTACACCTTTTAAATACTGTGTATAATTATCGTCTATTAGTAAAGTCCTTAAGCCTATTTTTAAATACATTTTTGGTTGTTGTGAGAAGGAAGTGAAATATGGAGAGGAGTACAAGCATGTCCTATATCACCTACCCTGTTTAACATTTATTTATTTTATTTTAGTAGGTTATTTTACGACGCTTTATCAACAGCTTAGGTTATTTAGCGTCTGAATGAGATGAAGGTGATAATGTCGGTGAAATGAGTCCGGGGTCCACCACCGAAAGTTACCCAGCATTTGCTCATCTTGGGTTGAGGGAAAACCTCGGAAAAAACCTCAACCAGGTAACTTGCCCCGACCGGGAATCGAACCCGGGCCACCTGGTTTCGCGGCCAGACGCGCTGACCGCTACTTCACAGGTGTGGACCCTGTTTAACATCTACTTCGAGGATTTAGTGAAGAACTATTTTCAGAACATGGGAGGAATGATAGTAGGAGGAAGAAAAATGAAGTCCATAAAATTTGCTGATGTTATGGCGTTACTAGCAGAAGAGAACATGATACTAAGGGATATGCTACTGGAGCTAAATGACAGCTGTGAGCAGTATGGAATGAAGATAAATGCAAATAAGAAAAGACTATGGTACAGGAAGAAAAAGATTACTTCATATCTTCTTCTGCCCCGAACTTTTCTCCCGTTCATTATTCCTATCAGTAGGTCTTTCAGTAGACAGTTTCTTTTTAGCAATGACACAGCCAATTCCTTTTTCTCTTCCTGATATGTTTCAACATTACTCTTTCTTCACCCACTCTTTCCAACACAGCTTCGTTTCTTATTCTGTCTGTCCACTTCACACGTTCCATTCTTCTCCATATCCACATTTCAAATGTTTCTATTCGCTTCTCTTCACTTCGTCTTAATGTCCATGTTTTTGCCCCATACAATTCCACACTCCACACAAAGCACTTCACTAGTCTCTTCCTTAGTTCTTTTTCCAGAGGTCTGCAGAAGAAGCTTCTTTTTCTATTAAAAGCTTCCTTTGCCATTGCTGTTCTCCTTTTGACTTTCTGGCAGCAGCTCGTGTTACTTATAGTACACCCCAAGTATTTGAAGCTGTCCATTTGCTCTACTGCCTCATTTAGAATTCGCAAGTTTACCTTATTTATTTTTTTCCTATGACCATGGTTTTATAGGCATTGAATCTATGGTGCGTTCCAGGAATCTGTGGAGTAGAAAGACGAAACCTCTGCACAAGTGGTATGTGGGAGGGCTAGGACCAATGACTCCTCTGGGGGGAGGCATTGCTTGATCGAAGCTAGCAATCATTTGCAGAAGGGGATAATTTCTATGTGAACTCTACTCTACTTTCTACCACGAGCATCTTACCCCTTAGCATACTCAAGCTAATGCTGCCAGTAATACACTCCGGCACACATAGGCTCCGCCCCCATATACGTGAAGTTACTCCACAGATCCCTGGGATAGACCGTAAGTGGTCTTGCCTAGGTATTAGGTACTGTTTTTTTCCCCTAAAGTTTGCAGCACTTCCTCATAGAGAGATCAGCTGTTGATGTATTTTTTTCAAGGAGGTATTATTGAAATATTTTGAGAGCCTGTACTGTTAATTCAAGAGTTACAAAATCAAGGACTGTCTTTCTGCCACTTATTTTAAGTAGTAGTAATAATAATAGTAATAATAATAATAATAATAATAATAATAATAATAATCCGTGGCGCTACAGCCCGTGAAGGGCCTAGACCGACCAGCCGCCTGCTGACCTCACGCCCACATGCCGAAGCAGAGGTGGACGATCATCCAACCAGGATGGAGGTATCGTGTGGTTAGCACGATGATCCCTCCAGCCGTTATAGCCGGTATTCGCAACCGGATTTCGCTACATATCGTAGCTCCCCAAGTGCATCACGATGGTGGGTGGGCACCGGTCCCATACACTGGCCGAAACTTCACGAGAAAATTTCTTCCCCCATGAGGACTCAAACCAGCGCGCATTCCGTAACGCGAGTCCTAGGTGGGATGCCTTAGACCACGACGCCACGGCGCGGGACCTTATTTTAAGTACGCTGGGTTAATAATAATTTGCAATCTTACAGGTCAAGTGAATATTTTGACTTAGAAGTGTCACACTTGTTTTGAAACTGGAAAATGAAGGACATTAACTCAGCTGTAACATCCGTGACAAAATGTCTGTAACATCCGTCACATGGAAGAAACAGCTATGAAATATTTACCGATTATGTTTTTGTGAACTAATTGGATGCCATGAGATTTGCATAGCTTTCACATGGGCACTATCAGAATGAATCTATTTTTGTTTGAGGAAGAGACCTGTGTTTTACATGTTTGTTAATAAGTTTTGAAGTGAGTTCACAAATCTTGTAACATCCGTGACGGAATCTTTTCTTTATTTTCTGCAATAGTAATACATTTTATTCAACAACTTTTTTACTATAAAATGATACTGATCTTCTAAATTAATTCTAATAATAAGAGTTGCAAAACTAATTTCATTTTCAATGTATTGAGTTTGAAAAGAGTAAAAATATAACATCCGTGACAATTGGAGTGAGTGATAATGTAGTTCCGTCGTGTTATTCCTATATGGCAGCGTTTCTCAAACTATGGTCCACGGACCACCTGTGGTCCTCGAGTTCTGTCCGTGTCGTTCTTCAAAAAAGACAGAAGAAAAAATAAAATTCAAACGAATTGCATATCACACTATAGCTGAAAATCTCAGAGTTTGGAAATGACACGTGGCAATCGCCTTTCACTTTTTCTCACGGTAATATTTTATGAAATTTCTACTCATTTCCCACTCTACTCTCAACAACAAAAAAAGGATTTAAAGCACTATGAACGTGGCGTTTCTCGCCATCTTTTCCCTGCATATCTGGCGCCGAGCCTGTAACCCCGCCAGGGACCATCCGAATTCATAATAGAGGACCAAAGTACTGAATCTTTTCATGTATTGATGACTTTCTTCATAGTTTTGCCGACACCCAGTCTGCACATTAAAATGGGCACGTATTGTACGTCGTACACCAATAATATAATGTGCCAAATTGCATCTTTACTTGTTGAAAAGAGGACATGTTTCTGCATTAACTTTTTTCTTTGTTTTTCCAGATGACGATATAAGAAATTTTAGACTCCGCCTATTTTAAAATCCGACAGGTTTACTTTCTAAACTTGCGTGTTTCGTCTCTAAGTGCCGTTTCAATTTCGCGGGTTTCATACACTCGTTTGAAAGCACTTTGTAACAAACAACGCACCAAGGTTTTGGTTCACTCTCATTGCCACACCAAGTAAATCCAAGTTCCAAATAACTCTTGTCATATTTACGAAAGTATTTTTTCTTTGAAGAGCTACCACTAGGACTAGATATTTCTTTAATTACACTATAATTAATACAGGGACATCACTTTATTTTTACCAACATTTTTAACATTAACCTCGGGAACACTGTTGCCCCCTTCCATTACAGGAGTTTGATGTTACTAGTGCAATATGTAAACAAATCATTTTATAGGTATAGGAGGAGAGAAAAGTAGTGTATCCATTTATGTTGTAGGTAAATACGATATTACGATTTTCAGTTTGATCATCACTTTTATGGAATTTATCAAAATACAGTAGAGTAGTAACATTTTTTTTGAAAAACTCAACTTTTCAGGCGGCTGTGTTCGTTATGTAATGTCTACTTTATTTAACATATTAATTATTGATGTTAACATGCAATATAGAGAGTGCATTTAAATTGAGGGGGTCATAAGTAAAAGGCTTTAAGTGCACTTAAGTTACTTTTGAGAAAATGGGGTTTAAATAATTTAAGCTTTCGTAAAATCGGTGATATTTTTATTTAAATTTTAATGTATGATGAGATTAAAATATCCCTTTGCCACTAAAATTTTAGATACTTTAGCTTACGCTGGATGCACTTAACTCATGTTATTACAAATGTCACTAGCGTTCCTTTGCTTCTAGCCACCTCAATTCAAAATAAGCTAATCTGATTTTTTAAACAAGTTGCTGAAAATGGTTGCCGTTCATTACAATGCAGGCTTCAATTCTTTACGCATATTATTAAAAACATTTTGAAGCATATTCTCTGAAATTATTGAATTTATCGTTTCTTGAAAATATTTTTTAGTACGATATTATAAATATCGGTTCTTTCTTCTATAGAAAACGCAACCATATTTCTGTAACACACTATACACTGCAGTGTTTACTTCACTGCTTGAAGACTTCGAATGCAACAGCGGCCGTAAGTTTGTGTGTCTGACGGGAGCAAGGACATTAGTGAAGGGGTGAGAGTGAAGTACATTCAGAAATGCAGGTACAATAAAAATGCAAGTAAAAATAAAATTATGTCCCTGTATATTTCTTCACACACAGCTTCTGAACTATTAGCACTGCCTAAATGAAGCGTATCATCATGTTCTTTCCTTTTCAAAGATCCGGATTAAAGCCAATTTTTTCATTATTTATAATGGACACTATTTAACAGAGACATGGACAACTACTAGCGTGTACCGCATAAGAAGGATTTCAAACGATTAACTTTTAACAGGCAAGCGATGAATCAACAATGCACAGAATTTGTTATAAGCAGGGAAAGGATTTATATGTAAATACATATTTACTTATAAAGCTAATATAATTTATATTTTGCATTATCTTTATGTTTCACAATGTGTAGGGTTGAAAAATCCTACTTTTATTTTCCATATTTTTCCATATTTTAGAGTTTAGTACATATTTTCGTTAATTTCCGTATATTTTCCATATTTCATATAAAACAGTCCATATTATATTAGGTTTAACAATAAAACAAAACAAAATTCCATTAACTTTTAAAAATACATTTCAACAATAGAGATTTAAACACATGTTCAGTAATCCCTTTAACATCAGAGTTATTTGAAAATTAGCAGTCCTATCAACAATGGGAAAGTAAGTTACAAAACTGTATTAATTTAATTTAAAATTTTTAACAGACTTCAGTTGTGCAGCTCAACAGTTAAATGCCAGTCAGAGTACACATAGGTTCAGTTTTGTAAATCATACTATAAAGACGGTAAATATGCCAAAAGTACGTCATTCAGTCAATTTAAAATCAAAACTAACAAGTTACATTTCAGAATTTAAAGAAGATGGTTTATCAACTGACAATAAAATATTATTTTGTAATTTGTGTCAGTGTGCAGTATCATCTACACAAAAGTTCCTGGTGCAACAACACATTACAACTAGTAAACATCAGGCCAACAAACAACTAAATTCCAAGCAGAGACAATTGTTTTTAACACAACCAACAACATCGAATGTAAGATCTGAGTTTAACATCGACCTGTGCCGTTCTCTCATCTCTGCTGATATTCCTCTCTACAAACTAAAGAATAAGGTCTTCAGGGAATTCCTTGAAAAATATACTCAACATACAATCCCGGATGAGTCAACACTTAGGAAGACGTATGCTCCATCCATCTACGATGAGACAATACAGAAGATAAGAGATGAAATTAAAGATAGTTCAATTTGGGTTTCCATTGATGAGACTCCCGACAAAGAAGGTAGACTTGTTGGTAATGTAGTTATCGGTTTGTTAAGTGAACAATATTCTGAACGAATTCTTTTACATTGTGATGTTCTAGAAAAGTGCAATAACAAAACTATAGTTAAACTGTTCAACGAAGCTATGGGTATCCTGTGGCCAAAGGGTATTATGTACGATAATGTGTTATTCTTTATTAGCGATGCTGCCCTTATATGGTCAAAGCTGGACAAGCATTATCTGTTGTATATCCTAAATTGACTCATTTTACTTGTGTGGCGCATGCATTTCATCGTGTGGCAGAAGTGGTCAGAGACAATTTCCTAAAGTAGATTTGTTGATTTCATCAGTGAAAAAGTATTTCTCAAAGCTCCCAGTAGAGTTAACGTGTTGAAAGAAATGTACCCTGAAATTCCATTGCCACCAAAGCCAATTTTAACTAGATGGGGTACATGGCTAGAAGCAGTTGAATATTATGCCGAACATATAGACTCTATTAACAATGTTCTCCTTGCATTGGACTCTGAAGATGCAGTCTCAATTGATACTGCGAAAACAGTTACCTGTGACATAAGTGTGAAGAATGACTTAGCTCACATTCAGCATACATTTTCATGCATCATAAAAACGCTCAAAAGTCTCCAAAATAGGCACCTTTCACTATCTGAAAGTTTTGAAATTATAAATAGTACTGTGGAACAACTGAATCGTGGTAGAGGTAAATTTGCAGATGCAGTAAGAGCTAAGGTGGACACTGTACTTTCAAAAAACCCTGGATATGAAGAACTACAAAAGGTTGTTGCTGTGATGAGTGGTGAATCAACAGTGAAGATTAACTTGGACTTATCCCCAGCAGACATTGTGAAATTGAATTATGTACCAGTTACTTCTTGTGACGTCGAACGCTCTTTTAGTCAGTATAAATCTATCCTCAGAGACAATAGAAGAAGATTCACTTTTCAGCACTTGAAAGAAATGTTTGTAACCTATTGTTATGGTAACAGACAATAAAAATTGTGTTTTGTTGAAACTACATTGGAAGATAAGGTACGTCCATTATATTTTTTGTTTAGTTTGATTAAAATGTACCAATATTTAACGTACATAGTCATTTTTTTATAATTTTAAGTCCATATTTAATTCCATATTTTGGTAAAAATCCATATTTAATTCCATATTTTGGTAAAAATAACTACATATATATTTACATATTTCATATATTTTTAGTCCATATAAATCCGTTCCCTGGTTATAAGTTACTTGTGATTGTTTACAAAATATAATTACAAAAGTATTGTAATGAATTATAGTTTAAATTAATTATACTGGTATTAAAATATGCTACAAAAATTATTATAAATTTGCTTTCGAAGGGAACAAGAGTAAGGTGGTCCGCGGAACTGTTCTGTCTTAAAAAAGTGGTCCCCACTTCAAAAAAGTTTGAGAAACGCTGCTATATGGGAACGCTTTGGTTAATGGCGTGTTAAAGCAACGACCACTGTAACTGGGCGGAGGAACTTTTCGGAAGGAAAGTTTTGATATATTAAGGTCGTGGGATCTGTAACTGGATGGGTTAAGCTCGATTGACGAGGTTTTGGTTTTGTGAGAACGGTAGTGATTCTTCCGGTTGTTCACAAACAGGAAATTCTTTACGATCACATCAGACAGAATAAGAATTTCAATTGACTAGCCTGTCTTTTAGCCCTTGAAATAATCGACAGTCTTTCGTCTTCATTATTTATTCACTCAATTAGCGTCAACAGTAAATGTAATTCGGTTGTGAAGCCCGCATATTTAAGCGAAATATTTAATTAATCAAATCCAACAAGCTTCTGAGTGAAGCGGGAAGAGTGGAACGTGGAAATAGAGGAAAAATGTTTCATTGCTGGCAATATAATGCACTGAATGGCGTAGAATTCTGCTACATCTCACAAACGCTTTTATACCTTGAGGGCCGGATGTAAATTGTGGGCCTATTCTTGAATACCCGCAGGGGATTTAACTAACTTATAATTAAATTAGCAAGGGATGCCCAGACTCGTTGATTCAAGGTGTTAGAGCTACTGTTTTCTCTCGGGAGCTCTGTCAATTATGTAATTAGTTAACGCGTAAATGCTCTTCTAGGAGGTAGACCACTTTTTCATGATTATGAAATACTTGAAGTGGTGTTGCGTTGCTTATTGGCACAACTCGTTCATTGTCAATCCAGGATTCAACACGCTTTAGCTGCTTCCAGCCTGAATCTTATGAGTAGGTCTAGGATTTTCATGATTTAGCAAAGGATTCAATAATTGTACCTATCTTTAAGAAGGGGGAAAAGACTTACTGCAGTAACTTTAGAGGAATATCACTTTTTGTTCTCTCCTGTTATTTATACTAGTTTTAACATCTTTGGTCATATCGCGAGTTAATCTTTGGTTGGAATCCGAAGGCCTATGTACTATTGTTGAGACTGGTTCTATTGTTGTGAACTAGATGGCGACTGTATATGTATTACTGATTTGTTATGAATATGATATCGGTGATGAATGAGGCCAGTGATATTAAGGGGAGAGGATGGTATTTTTGATGAAAAATGACTAAATTTTCAAAAAAAAAAAAAAAGGTTCTTTAAAAAACCCTGTGATATGTGTGGATCGCCATTTTTAAACTTCCTGCATTATGGATTTTTAAACCACTCGCCCACTTTTATTGTTGTTTCCGGTAAATTAAATTTTCAAAAGAAAATTTTTCTTTAAAATAACCTTTTATATGTGTGGAATGCATTGCATAATATTTTGTGGGTATTTGTGCCCTTATCGGATGTTGAGACGTCATTTTTAAACTTCCTGCTCTATGGATTTTTAAATCACACGACCTCTTTTATCGCTTTCCAGTAACTTCATTATTTTTTGCTACATTGCCAGACAAAATGGGTATAATTCCCGAACTATTAAAGATACATGCAAGAAATTTAGAACGAACATTCTTTACACTATTAGGAAATTTTCTCTGTAAAATAATTATGTTAATTGATTTCATTTCAAAACTGCGTCAGTTTGTTTGCAAGAAATGAAATTAGAAAATGTTTACTAAACTTCAATTGTTTATTTTACAAACGTAGGGACTAATATCAAAATTCTGTTACAGACAGTTTGTAGAACATACTTTTGTTAATACATTACAAAAACTGTTTGAATCTATCTTTAAAAACGGTTTAGATATATCGGTTTTAGTACAATCGTGCATTGGGTATATTTTTTTCAAATTTGGGCCCCCAAATAATTTTTTTTTTCAAAATATTTTTATTTGGTTGAGTTGCCATAGTTATGAGCTCTCTATACAAAAATTAATAATTTACACCAAATAGGAAAAAAGTTTTAAAAAATACCATCCTCTCTCCTTAAGGGATATTGTGGCCCAAATTTCCTGGCATTTGCCTTACGATTGAGGAAAAATCCTGAAAAACCTCAACTAGGAAATTCAACCCGACCGGGTATCGAACCCGGGCCCTCTGCGTAAGAGACCAGCATGCTGACCCCTACACCATACTGGTGGTCATTATATATCACTTTTATTGACGTCGTACAAAATTTTGTCCAATATTCTTTTGAGAAAATTAACTCCATATGTACATGAAATTATTGGGGCTTATCAGTGCTGTTTTAGGCGTAATAGATCTGACTAACAGTATATAAACTGGCGTTATCCCATTTACTTTGAAGGATTGCTTCGAATTTTTTACGACTATATCTATCTATCTATCTATCTATCTATCTATCTATCTATCTATCTATCTGTCTGTCTGTCTGTCTGTCTGTCTGTCTGTCTGTCTGTCTGTCTGTCTGTCTGTCTGTCTGTCTGTCCGTCCGTCCGTCCGTCCGTCCGTCCGTCCGTCCGTCCGTCCATCCATCCATCCATCCATCCATCCATCCATCCATCCATCTAATCTATCTATCTATCTATCTATCTATCTATCTATCTATCTATCTATCTATCTATCTATCTATCTATCTATCTATCTATCTATCTATCTATCTATCTATCTATTCTATCTATTCTATCTATCTATCTATCTATCTATCTATCTATCTATCTATCTATCTATCTATCTATCTATCTATCTATCTATCTATCTATCTATCTATCTAATCTAATCTATCTAATCTATCTAATCTATCTAATCTATCTATCTAATCTATCTAATCTATCTATCTATCTATCTATCTATCTATCTATCTATCTATCTATCTATCTATCTATCTATCTATCTATCTATCTATCTATCTATCTATCTATCTATCTATCTATCTATCTATCTATCTATCTATCTATCTATCTATCTATCTATCTATCTATCTATCTATCTATCTATCTATCTATCTATCTATCTATCTATCTATCTATCTATCTATCTATCTATCTATCTATCTATCTATCTATCTATCTATCTATCTATCTATCTATCTATCTATCTATCTATCTATCTATCTATCTATCTATCTATCTATCTATCTATCTATCTATCTATCTATCTATCTATCTATCTATCTATCTATCTATCTATCTATCTATCTATCTATCTATCTATCTATCTATCTATCTATCTATCTATCTATCTATCTATCTATCTATCTATCTATCTATCTATCTATCTATCTATCTATCTATCTATCTATCTATCTATCTATCTATCTATCTATCTATCTATCTATCTATCTATCTATCTATCTATCTATCTATCTATCTATCTATCTATCTATCTATCTATCTATCTATCTATCTATCTATCTATCTATCTATCTATCTATCTATCTATCTATCTATCTATCTATCTATCTATCTATCTATCTATCTATCTATCTATCTATCTATCTATCTATCTATCTATCTATCTATCTATCTATCTATCTATCTATCTATCTATCTATCTATCTATCTATCTATCTATCTATCTATCTGTCTATCTATCTACCTATCTACCTATCTATCTACCTATTTATTTATTTATTTTGCTGATAATTGTAACATAAAATATAAATAAACAGAAAAACTTTAGCTCGCCCCTGAAAGAGCAGAACACGTCCTCGGGGCGGATTTCTGAATTGAAATTAAGAAGTAGGTATATAATACAATTTGTCTTATGTCTACTACATAATAAGAACATATAATATTTAAATTTACAATTTTTCAATTTCTATAAAATCCATAGGCCTACTTACTTACTGGCTTTTAAGGAACCCGGAGGTTCATTGCCGCCCTCACATAAGCCCGCCTTTGTTCCCTGTCCTGAGCAATATTAATCCATTCTCTGTCATCAGATCCCACCTCCCTCAAATCCATTTTAACTTCCCTTTCCCCCCTTTTTAGTCCATATTCCCCTTTTCCTCTTTTTTAAACACATCTGTTATTTTGGTCCTTTTTTGACAGAATGTCGCAAATATTTAGGCCTAGATAATTTTCCTATATTTTTTCCGATAAGCCTATAACTTCCTGAGCAAACGAAAATAAATATTCTTCTTCTGATTCCAGGCATTGAAAAACTAATAAAGCGTGCTAATTTAGAGTTCAGGATAGAAAGAAAATTTTCATCTCTGGTTTCAGTTGATGTTGAGCGATCATTTTCTATTTAAGAAGACATCATATTGAAATATTCAAATGTTGAATATGTGAAGCGACATATAAGCTTGTGTGTGCTACATGTATCCATGTATGTACTGAAATGTGTTTTTTTGATTAAAATAGCACCCTTTTGAGGGAGTAATATAGTTTTTTAAGTCCTTTTTTGACTATATCAAATACAACACTTTCCTTACTTTGTGAAGAGAGAAATGTAAGATTGTGTGTGCCATGTATATCCATGAATGTGCTGAAGTATGTTTTGGGGAGTAATATAGTCCTTTTTTTAGTTATAATTTCCCCTCTTTTTGTCCTTTTTGATGAAAATTTTCCCCTTTGAAACCCGATCTCTACCTATCATTATCCTCGATGAAAAAGGAACGTACCAAAGTAACCAAACATTACAAGTACAGGGACATCATTTTATTTTTACTAACATTTCTAATATTAACTTGCCTATACCCCTGGATCAACGCCGTTTGCTGCCCCCTTCCACGACTGGAGTTCGATGATACTGGCGTAATATACAAACAAATCACTTTACTAGGTATAGGAGGGAAGAAAAGTAGTTCATCCATTTACGTAAACTAGGAAATATCGCGCTTTTGAGTTTGATCATTTTCATTAGGTTTTTGTTTAATCAAAATACAGTACAGTATTAATAATGAGTGTTTTTACTCACGAACTGAGCTGTCCATGTAGACGTATTAATTATGCAGTGTATATTATACTGTCTACAGCACATTAGCGTACACTATAGAGAATGAAGTCAAATTGAAAAATAATCATAATATGGATATTTAAACACAGTTTTTTTTAAATGGTGGCCGTTCATTTCGATACAGGCTTCAGTTCTAATGTGCATATTATCGCACAATAGACTATTGTACCTAATCCCAATTACCAGTTTCGCTCTTCGTACTAGTAAATCATGTTGAGACAATTCTGTACCTACTCTATAAAACAGTACCTTACGTACTGTAAATTCAGTCTTCACTTCTGCTCGATCCGAAAAGATAAAATTACTCAGACATACTGTCTACTGTCCGTCCAAGTGGTTATGTCGTAGGTTCGTAGAAAGGGAGGAAATAACGTGACCGTTAATTACTTAACGAGGCCCCTTTATTTAAGTTATTTTAAACGGTTGTATAATATTACGTAAACGTCCAATTCCTAACAGAAATTAATGTTCTCAGAAAATAGCTAAGACAGCCCAGCCACTAGCTGGCGAATAGAAGCTGGTGGGGGAAACCGGGATACGACGTAGACAAATGGACGACTGTACCCGTGCGAAAATGATTCAATATTGAAAGCTCTTTCGTCACTGAAAAACGCGAAGATATTTTTGGAACGTACTGTTTATTATGACCGTAAGGCTACTGTGACTGTGTATGCGGTCTTGGATCTGTGTGGAGGACGGTTGAACTTCTTTAGTAGAAGGGGTGGGAGTGAAGTAGATTCAAAAACTCAAGTACAATAAAAATTGAAGTAAAAATAAAATGATGTCCCTGTATATCATGATTAATTCTCCAAACTATGGTGAACTTGACTGTAACAGAATAATGAAGCTATTTGGCCACGAATGCGGACAATTGGAAAAGAGGGCGTTGTAACAAATGATGTGCAGTTGTGGCAGGTGAAATGTAGGGGCCGCGGGATCCCAGTGGGCGAAGAACCGGGCAGCATCGCCCTTGTAGTGGCGTGATTCAGCAAGCTGCTCTGCGAAGCGGTCGGGATGACTCGTGCTTGTGCCGTGGATTGTATGCAAAACAAAGCTACACTTGTACGACAAGCAAAACATCCGATTGTCTGGACCTGCCTCATAACCGCGGAATCGAGGTCGTCGTTTTCAAAAAGGTTTATGTCACGTTTTCATGTCGTCACTTCCTGTTTTACGAAGCTTCATTCACATTCTCATGGATGAACTAAGCATGAAAATAATAATATTAACAATGATAATAACAATATGAGTTTTCTTAGACTATTACACTTTTACTACGTTATAGGGGAGGATGTTGTACCTTTAAACACTTTTCACATTTTATTTTTTTTTAATTTTGGGAAATGAAATTTTTAAATGAAAAAATGCTTGAAATAATTATTGAAGATTCCTTTACAACTTCCTGTATGCATTTTCCTGTTTTACAGCTCTATTAAGGATGGAAAAAATAAAATGAAGGTTTATGTAATGTGTTCAAAGGTACAACAGTATCACGTACCTTGGAACATACACTCTTGTAAGTTGGAACACATGAAATATAGGAGGGAATATAGCTGTAAAAACTGACAATCATATTTAAAACTAGCCGTACCCATGCGCTCCGCTGCACCCGTTAGAAATAAATATAAAGTAATTACTTAATTAAAATAGGACGTTTGATCCAGGGAACATTCGTGTTTGATAGAAGGATAAATCGTTTAATATGTTACTTAATTTAAATTGCATCCAAATAATTAAAATGCGATCATTTTGGTCCAGAGATACTCATTTGGTGCAATGACAATTCCTTTAACACGTTTCTTTATTTTTATTACATGCAACCATAGTTTAATGAAGATTGACATCATTTAGGTTTAATTTTACTTGTTATAGGTTTCCATTGAATTATGGTAATAACTCAATTTTAACCCTTGTTTTCTACGTATTCAGTAAATGGCGCTTAGCCCACTATGGTTCTGAACCCTTCAAATAAGTTAATTTATATTATATAATATTACATATTATATTATATTATATTATATTATATTATATTATATTATATTATATTATATTATATTATAAGGTACTGTAATAACATTATAGCATTATATCCATCTAGAGAAACTACAATTTCCAATAGTCAAATAATAATTAATTATACAAATCGGTTAATTTAGCTTCCGATATTACTTCATACAAACACAGAAACATTCTCTGTAGGCTATCTTTCATAGCTTTCGATTGTTGCTGTCCAAGGCCCCTTATAGACGAAGTCATTTGTTTTTTAATTCATTACACGGCCTCAGATGGCAGTTATTTTAATTTTAAAACTCATTTATCTCATTAAATATCAGTCCTATCAAAATTTTGTAAAGAATAAAACTTATCGGAAATCATTTTTAAAGAAACTTTTGTTATGTAACATTTTTCACAAAAATCAATAATAAGCGGGATATTTCGATTTATTTAATTCAGACCCCCTTATAACCCCCCTTTTAAATAATGTATTTTGAATGCCATATAGCCTAAAATCTAAGTTACAACGAACTTAATTTATATTCCAATTTTCAGCCATTATCGCGTGAAAAGGTAACAAACATACAGACAGACAGACAGACAGACATACAAACAAAAATTTCAAAAAAGCGATTTTCGGTTTCAGGGTGATTAATTATATATGTTAGGACCAATTATTTTTGGAAAATCGAAAATTACCAGAAAAATTTCGTCTACAGATTTATTATTAGTATAGATGTATTTGCCATCATAAACCAGAGCAGGCTTCTCTGATTGAGATTTTATTTCCTGGAGAAGCAATAGCTGCTTCAACTGCTTTCTTCAAGACATCCGAATCAATTGGGGACCTCTTTAATTCCAGACTTACTTCGTGATATGACCTTAAAATAAAAGAAAAACAAAACCGATAGTATCGTGTAATTTGGAACATGTTCCATGGTACAAGATGTTTTGTGTTCAAAGGTACAAGAGGGTGCACGTTTAAACAAATATCGCTCCGAAAACTAAGAGAGTCAAATAAATCATGGAATTAAAATATGGTATTACTCACCAGATGATAGGGAACACGCCGTACTTGAAAGATATTAACAAATGCAATCTGGTTTTGTGTTAGAAAACATACATCAATGAACGAAATGTTTACTTTTGGTACTAAAAAACTTCTTTTGTCCACGGGACTCACACTATGCAATAAATCAAACTGAAACTACGACCAGAGCTACTTAGCAGCTTTCTCTACAGTCTAATTCATTTTGAGTCCTCTAGGTAGCAGCAAAAATTAAAAACAAAAAATGTTCAAAGGTACACTATGCTAAAGGCACAACAGTCTCCCCTACTACTTTTGCCCAATAAAACGGTACGAAAGGACGTCTTTCAACCAATCATGGCTGCTTATCGCACAATTTTATCGCGTCCCTAGCATTTGTTTAATTTTATTGCGTCCCTAGCATTTGTTTATGTTTATCACTACCCTAGCATTTGTTTCTTTGTTTGCCAACATTTCAAACTGCACTGGTCTGGACGTCAAAAAACAGAAAATTACAAACCACTCCAGTCGATGCACAGCAGTTTCAAATATGACTCGCATTGGCATTCAAGAACAAGAATTAATAAAGATCACTGGTCATATATGAAGAGCACCATTCGGAAATCCTGAATAAGTTGAGGGATACACCATGTACATCAACGCGTTCACTTCTTTTACGCACACGTCCAATATAACATCAACTGAACCACCAAAACATTCAAATTTGAAAATTGTACTTTCAATAATTGTTTCTTTTAAAATTATTCATGTTTATTTTTTATTTTATCATCGTTAATTAAAACGTTTCTTGTTTATTTCATCATCCCTAATTAAAACTTTTCTAACACTCGTTTATACTATTTAGATTATGTTTGTTGTAGCTTCTGCTATATGATATTATGAATAGTCACGTATCAGAGATTGTTTAATACTAAAATTTATTGAAAATCATCTGTCAAGTGACGTTGATTACTGGGATCGGGATAATTGAAGTGGAATGCAAATGTTTTAATAAAAATGAAACTGAATTAACAAAGCCTTCTTGACCAGTAACCGTCCATAGAGTTCAATGAGGATTCCATAGTTGGCACAACTGATAACAAGAAAACAGCTAATCATAATACATTACTGCCATCTAGCGTAATGTTGAGATGGTACAATAATACATTTGAAGACAATTGTATTTTCGTAAGTCAATTAATATTTTATTGTATTGGAGTATTTTGTTACTTCTAATCTTTATATACTTTCTTCTAATCGTGTAATAGTCATTTAAATCCCACTCGAATTTTGATTTTCTCTAGATAAATCAAAACCTCTAGTGAGATTACTGTTGATAAATTAGGTATTGAATTTTGGTCTGCACTCTGTAAAAATTATCCGCGAAATACTTTACTTCAAACGCACCTATCACAGTAACAAACTAGATTTTGTACTTTATTCCTAGAGTGATCTAATAAATGTGTTTAATATGTATTTCGTTCCCTCCTCCTAGAAAATATGATTATTCCTTAAGATATTGCTGTTTTGTGATTCACTTGACATTGTACCATGATTCCCCGAGGGGTCGCGTCCTCTGTTTGAGGAACAGTGAACTAGAATATATTACTTAGGAAACGTAGGAATATTATAAAAAATAGAGAAACGTTCTGAATAATTTCGAGAGAAAAATTGTTCTGGGGCCGGGCATCGAACCCGGGACCTTTGGTTAAACGTATCAACGCTCTACCAACTGAGCAACCCGGGAACTCTACCAGACACCGATCCAATTTTCCCCTCTATGTCCACAGACCTCAAAGTGGGTTGACAACCGTCAAGCAACCAACATTGAGTGCACACTAGCTCTGTGTGACTTAAATTGTGGTTTTCTGTTAACGAACAGTGACGTATATTATGCAATTCAAGCTTTCAGGTATAACTCCCTGTAAAGTTGATTTGAATAATTTCGAGGGAAAAATTGTTCCGTGGCCGGGCATCGAACCCGGGACCTTTGGTTAAACATACCAACGCTCTACCAACTGAGCTACCCGGGAACTCTACCAGACACCGATCCAATTTTTCCCTTCATATCCACAGACCTCAAAGTGGGCTGACAACCGTCAAGCAACCAACATTCAGTGTACACTAACTCTGTGTGACTTAAATTGTAATATTAGTAGTAGTAGTATTTATTTTCTCTACCCTCTACCAGGAGATTCCAACTATAATATGAAGAATAAAATTACAATTAGTATTAAATTTACAATTACAATTACAATAAAAATCAAAGTACGAAAAGATTACCTGACTAATTAAAGCTAATTTATCATAGAAAAACAAAGAATCGTTTATATTTACTGAATTACAAATTAAATCTAGTATAACAAAATTGTGTAGTGATGAAATTACTGGATATTGAAATATTTTGTGATAGATTAAGGAAACAATTTACAAGAAATCAATTACTGACTAAGTGCCTAGTAAGTTTGCGTTTGAATTCAATTTTATTTCGACAGTCCCTGATGCTAGCAGGTAGCGAATTCCAGAGTCTTGGCAGGGCTATTGTGAATTGTGGTTGTCTGTTAACGAAAAGTGACGTATATTATGCAAGCTTGGATCTGTGTCTGGTAGAGTTCCGGGGTAGCTCAGTTGGTAGAGCGATGGTACGTTTGACCAAAGGT
Source organism: Periplaneta americana (assembly GCA_025594305.2). Taxonomy (NCBI): domain Eukaryota; kingdom Metazoa; phylum Arthropoda; class Insecta; order Blattodea; family Blattidae; genus Periplaneta; species Periplaneta americana. Next base: position 13,068,335 of record JAJSOF020000036.1, on the reverse strand, counting down.
CCCGGGTTCGATGCCCGGCCCCGGAACAATTTTTCCCTCGAAATTATTCAAATCAACTTGACAGGGAGTTATACCTGAAAGCTTGATTTGCAGAGAAACGTTCTGTCTTGAATGTGTTGCGTAATAAGCAGTAACAATGAAGATAGTTGGTGTGCGGTACATGTACCACTCTTCTACGCTGAAAAAAGTGGAGACACAGCTGTGATTATATTTCTCTAGAATGACCACTTCATCGAAATGCTTTGAATTAGTGAATGAAATATATGTATTTTTTCGATACATAATTTATGTTCACCCTGTATTTATAGAAAGGCTGAGGCAGGCGTTAAATAAAAAAGTAGCCAAGGAGGTGTGTAGCTAGTGTATGGTAGCTTTTATAATTATGGTCATATAACTGGCTTTTTTTTTTCGCCGTCTCGTTTCCTCCCCCTTCTCCTTTACTTTATTATTTTTATTTATTAATGCCATGGTGTGCCTCTACCTGCCGTCGCTAGGAACGGTAGCCAGCTCTAGTCAAGGCCCCCTATTGCTACTCTCCTACGTGGTGTGGACCCAACTCCAAGCATTCCACAATGCAGCAATTATTTAGTTTCTAGTTTTTTTTTTTAATTTGAGGAGCTTTCCCCTCCTCTGATCCTAGATACTCCCCCTTTTTTATTTTTATTTCTCGCAGGCCGCTCAACTCCGTCTTCTGTTGGAAGAGCATGTTAATCAGACGGTCTTTGCATGACGCTGGACAATTGAGGAAACGCACCTCTTGACCGTAAGGAAGTGACGTGTAGCCCCCCACCATTTAGACGAGAAATCTGACGGAATCACTGGCTTTGCGAGTTGATATATGATTATTGCCCAGCCACTGTTGGACGCAGTCAACCGGTGTTCGGGAAACAATTTTCTTGTGAATTTAATCAATGTATTCTTGATGGGCATTGAAAATTATGGGATCAGGATAGACCCAAAGAAAGAAGAGGTACGTCGTAATTATTTAGGAATTCAAAGGTTATAATTATCTAAATTTTGGATTATGTCTTTCAGGTAAGCTGACACAAGGAGGTTTTTATAGTCTCGTAGTTTTAAATTGTGAATTTACTTGACAGTTCAAAATTAATTATAAAACAAGTTATTCAACGACGCTTTTATAGCCACAGAAGCTGTTCATTGTCAGGAAATTGATACAGGTGAAGTGAGGCCAAAAACGAATCGCAATTATTAGATATAATTTGCCTTTTGAAGCCTCTTGCTTTACCAAAATATTTCGAACTGTTTCTGATAATCCTCTCGGTTGGAGTCATTTAGTTAATTCATATTTTTAAATATAAAGATAAATTTAATGTTGATAATACCAGTATTATCCGACCATCCGATCTGTACCCCCGTAAGATATGCGAACTGAACCCTAATTCCTTCTCAGCCCCGGTAATTCATTTCTCTCTCTGCATTCCTATCTCTCTCTTTTCTATCTCTCTCCCTTTCTCTCCCCCACTATTCACAATTTTGAGCCTTCTTGCAGGACAGTTTATTTGCACTTGCAGTCCAGTGTTGCCAACTCAATATGAATACTGTAGCACGGAGTTGCGAAATAAATATTAAGCAAGTACGTAATAGCATTTTGCGATGAAGAGAAACAAACAAAACAGGTCAATATCTGTCTCCTATAAATCAGGCAACGAAAAGAGCAACTGCTATCACAGATGAGGCTTATTTTATTTCAATTGATTATGTATTAAAATTACTTACTTAACTAATACTGATAATACAACATTTTATGTAATTATATAGGCAGGTCAGAGTGCCTAATCAAGAAAATCAGGAGAGAGAGAGTCTGTGCAGGAGATGAAAAGGTAGAATTACCAGGGAAGAACAGACCAAGGGAATCTTTAATTCTTGTAGATGATATGAACCGATGTATATTGTAAGAATAAAGATAGGCCTACAAGAATTTTGTACCGTCCAGAAAGAAGTTCCGACATTGAAGAAATTACTGAAGGCTGCGAGAGAAGTAATAATTTCCAAGGTTGGAGAGAAACGTTACGGAAAGTGATTCGAGACATGGGATTTAGGTTTAAAAATGTAGAAATACAAGATGTATTTTGATTGAAAGAAATTATATTGTAACATGGAGGATCAGTTATTTATGACACCGTTTGACGGAAGTTTGGCAACATCCCTAGTCGGCAAGGTTCGTGGCCTGCTGTTTGACGTGGTGGGAGGAAAGCTGGTGGAATGGAGTGAGTACAGGCGTTAACTTTTCCAAGAACGACGACAGCGCTGAAGGGGCACAGATCCGATGGTCCAACAATAGTTTATTTATCTACTTTTAATATTAATGTAGTATCCAACGGTCTGGCCGCGAAACCAGCTGGCCCGGGTTCGAATCCCAGTCGGGGCAAGTTACCTGGTTGATGTTTTTTCTGGGGTTTTCCCTCAACTCAATATGAGCAAATTCTGGGTAACTTTAGGTCCTGGACCCCGGACTCATTTCATCGGCATTATCACCTTCATTTCATTCAGATGCTAAATAACCTAGATGTTGATACAGCGTCGTAAAATAACACAATAAAACAAAAAAAATGTAGTATCAAACAACGATTAATCAATGACAGATTAGAACAAAAATGACCATAATAATTAAACAATAGGCTTGCTAGTGATAATGTTCTTATTTAGTCAACTGTCTGAAGGTAGGTTTGAAGTTCATAAGCGACACCAATAAGGCATCGCTCATGAGGCAACTGAGCCAGGAGATATTAAGGTAGGATGGTCAGTTCCTTTCACCCTCCATTGCATACATCGCTGACTAGTAATTTATTACACTAACAAGAAGATTTCAGATGGATACAAACAATTGAAAGGTTTTTTGAAAAAAAAAAACAACCATAGTCTTAAAACAAAAGAAGCAAATTTGAGATATTAACTCTGCATGTCAGTTGATAACTCGCTCAGTCCGTAGACCGATGGATAAAAAAAAACTAGTCCAGTCCTTTTTTTAAAAATGGACTGAAGGCGTTTTGGGATCACACTATTCAATTCTTTACTATGCTGTAAATCTAGTTCACGTGAACTACAGCCTTATTCTTCTACAGAAGGAAAACATGTTTAGAATTTTATTATCGTTAAATCAAACGCCCTCGGATGGCTTTGAACAATGAACTTGGGATCCAACATAGGGTAGAGTAGTATAAATCGCACCGCGTCCTAAATGGCACCACTGCTAGTTTAAAACAAATTACTGTAGTATAGCATCTAGTGGTATTGTTACAACCTACCATATGAACTTCCACCATGTCACTTGATTTCTGCCACTTCTTTGTGTCTGCAGCGTGGTGATAGTATATCTAATATAATCACTCAGGTGGATGTATATTTAGCTAACATTTTGTAACTAAATAACGGATTTGTATGCAAAGGAATTCATAATCTTAAGATGTTACTGGTTAAAAGAAATATTAAAGAACATTTAACTTAGTACGATTTTCGAACATGTGGTGATTATAGGCTAGAATGAAGGAAATAATAACTTATGACGTAGTTTCTCAATTCGCACCACTTTGTAGGTGCCTAATTCGCACCGGTGCGATATGAGCAACTGTAGCAATTCTAGCCGTACAAAAGAAGGCCCAAAAATTTTAACTGAACGAGGAATGCATCAGGTGAGTGCAATATCAAGTGGTGAAAAGGGCGTTAATACAACAAGTGTGTGTTGTACAAGCGCACCAGATATTTTGTGTCACCTGTGATCATTTTTAAACGTCAAACAGTGCATCCTGCATTATCAGCTGGTGTTCTTCCAGGATCGTTATTTGTTTGCTCTGAGTCAGGTTACATCAACAGTGAACTATTTGTCGAATAGCTCATACATTTTATTTGCCACTCAAACCTGCCATAGAAAAAAGTGCTGCTTCTGTATGTCCACCTATACGAACCATTCCAAAAAATTAGAAGGTAGATTATCTCGGGAAAATGATGTGCTCCTATTTCAGCTTCCTCGTCATAATACTCAGAGGCCCAGCCTTTAGATATTTCTATCTTCAAATCATTTCAGGCAGCTGAATCATGAAGCAGTTCTTAGGCGGCTTCGAGATAATCGTGGAGAAAAGGTGCCGCAGTTTACAGTTTGAACTGCCTGGTGAAGCACATGGCAAATGTGTAACAATAAAAAACGCTTTCAGGAAGTTTAAATGTTAGGTAATTTATGCTCTATTTTTCAATTTCATTTAAAGATGCGTTACTCTCTTTCATTAATTTCAATAAAGTTGTAATTTGCATTTATTACATTATTCATATTAAATACTGTTCAATATGTTCAATATTAAAAGCTTTCCTTCACCCTGTTCCCTGCAGTTAAAGAGATGCGATTTAAGAAACCGCAGGTGCTATTCAAGAAACGAGTTGCCTAAATGGCACCACTGACATGTGTTTCGAAAATGTCATTCTACTTCAAAAATATTAAATCAAATTCAAGGATTCTTTTTTACATCAAAGGTAAATGTTCTGGCAATGTGTTTCTATAAAGGAATGCAGAAAGTAAAAATTGTATTGTTCAATAAAAATTATAAATGCTAAAGTGGTTTGATATACGCAACCTTACCCTGTAGCACGTAACCACTATTATCCTTAATTACTTTGTGAAATGTAGTTGTTATTGTAAAGCATATGCCATTCATGTCTTTTTTCTTCTTCTCGGATGGCTGTCATCCCCTTGGGAGCATATTCTGAGTCCATATTTCTTTAGGTCTATACCCCAAGTCGATTTCGAGCCACGACTCTGTGTTAAAATAGCACATTAACATTTTCGTACACCCTACATAGCATTATAGTTTCTTGGCATTATTTATCCAATCGATCTAAAATTCAATTCATTGAGTATACCGCTAAAATATTAATCAGGATTAATTTATGGTACCCGTGTTATAGATTCTGTATTTAGCTTCAGTTTGTAGTTCGTTGTTGATCTATCAGCGTCTTCATTAAGGCGGGGAATTTAGAAGGGTCGTTTGAGGATGTGCTTGTTGGAGCATGCGCTGTAGGGGTTCATAATGTTGTTGGCTTTAATATCAGTTTCCTGTGAAACTCGAACGTATGACGCCATTTATCTCCCGCTGGCCATGGATCTCTGTTGTCCAGGATTTGTGGCGTGGACTATGGCAATTCTTCATCGTTATTAAATTTTTTTAATGATCCGTGTACTTAATTACACACCTGAACACCGTTGGATACCCAAAAGCACGGTCATAGCACGTTAATGGAATGTGTGATTAGGTTATGTAAACAGTAGAACGTCTTGGAAATGAGACACATTTGTAAGACTTTCTCCTGGTTTTCTAATCAAACAATGCACACTGTAAGCATCCTGTATTAGGATAAAATGTGAGTTTACCTGAGATTTAACTATTTATAAAGACATACAATTTGTTGCAAAATTAGAGAGAAAAACACGATTCTATTCGCAATAGTTACCGAATAAGAGATTGATAAACATTTGAGAAAAAAAATTTTTTTTCCCTGAAAAAGCACGAACTTTCCACCAATCTTATATTATAGATTTTGTTACACATAACATGAGTCATTCGCTCTGAAAATCTGCAAGGCTATTTCTCTTCTACGGTTCCTGTTTATCTATACCAACATTGTTAAATACTGTATTCTCAGCTTTAGAAATTGTAAATTCCGTCATTTTGAAATGAGTGCAGACAAGGGATTTATAGTGTTGACGTATACCAGTCTTGTCAATTGATGCACACAGGAGCAAGCGCTCGCTTTAGAGCTCAGGAGAGCCTGAGCGCTTTACAGCGGAAAGGAAAGAGACAGACGAAAGAGGTGGTGTATGCCGCTTGGTCGAGCTATATTCAGGAATGGCCAGCACTGATTCAATAGATAAAGGGAAGAGAACTTATTAAAACTGTATCCATGTTAATTTTTAGATTTGCCTGAGAAGTATAAGTGCATTATAAGAATGTAAGTTTTAATTTTAATGCTCTTTTTTCACAAGTTTGATTTTTTTATCCAAAAGAAATACCTATTTTCTCAACTTTTCGTATGTAAAAGTGAAATTTTCAGGTATAGGCTTATTTATTTAGTAGCCTCACAGAATGTTTTCGTAAATCTAATATACCATATATACGTATTACTGAAGAAAGTGTATTGAAAATTTTGAAAATATTCGCATGGAAATTGTTTGTAAGGAAATGAGCAACTACTGTTACATCATAAGCAAAAGATACGTGCCCATGTGTTGTAAAAATGTCAGCTCTATAGCTTCAGCAGATTTCGAGAAAATAATTTAATATTCTGATGATATGAAGTTGCTAACCAATATCACCTTAAAAGCATAATGCGATAAGAGTTTTGTTATGTAATATTAGTTACACTTAAAACAGATAGAGTACCTAGATAACTTTGCTTTGTTGTGTAATATTGTTTTGATTAGTTTATTGATTACTATTGTAATGCTAAAGATACCATCAATATAAATTCCAACTTATCAAGTCTTACTCAATCTCTTTCTTTGGAATATCACTTTCTTTATGAATGATGTGTTTCATCCACTTAATACAGTATAATATTATACTACTATGGAATTTAAGTGAATATTCGTTCTTAACGCTCTATTATGTTATTAAGATTTAAAACACAAGTGCAATATTAAGAAATCAGTGTTAGTACTTTTGTTTTACAGACAATATAGATAATATTAAACAGAAAGAAGCCATATAAAAATAACGACATAAAATTTCACGTTCCGTTTGAAGTTTGTACAGCACTGTTTTCTTAATCCTACAGGTTGCTTATTCATATACACAACTCTTCCTCTTTCCATACTTAGCGCTTGCTGCCCGCGCACGACGTCAAGGTCAGAAAAATGCACTTGCTTTGACATCACTGACATATTCCAAACGTCACAAAACTGCGAAGTAATAGATATGCAACCCGCACACCACTATAGCAGAGAGAGGGGTGGAGTGGGTATATAATACTAATAATAGTAATAATAATAATAATAATAATAGTTTTATTTTCCCTGGCAGAGTTAAGGCCATCAGGCCTTCTTTTCCACTAAATCAGGATCAAATCACATACCGAAAAATACATACCAGTATACAAATATGAACTTAAAAATAATAATAAACATAATTAAGTAAAAAAAGGAGATTGAATACAATTACACAATCAGTATTAACTTTAAAATAACAATAATAAAAAAATATATGCAATAAAAAAAGAGACTGAATACATAATCACAAACAGCAAAATACATTCTAGTATACAAGTATGAGCTAAAAAAAAAAAGAATTAATACATATGAATATAATCTCACAACTATATATATCTCCATGTAATGCAGTGAACGACAGTACAGAGACGGAATTTGACCGGAAAACAAAAACAATATAATATTCTTCTGCTTATTAGGTACATACACTTTATCCGTGTTAACTTTTCCCCCCTCCTATTAATTAGTATTTTATTGTTGATAAAATAAAATATATTTCTTATTCTCCATGAAAGAAGGTACGTCATTTACATCAGCGGACTGTTGAAAGTAGAATAACTTACCGGACTAATTGATCAATGAAGTTAGAAGTTACAGTATACCAGTCGCAAAAAGCGCCGAAGCATTTTACCCTGACTAAGATATAGAAGCCAATACATTTCATTGTTTGTTTATTAGAAATGTTCAACTTACATCGCACCTCCTCATACTCATCCTCTTTCACAATAGGCCTAGCAAAACTCCGGAATTCGCTACCTGATAGCATCAGGAACTGTCGAAATAAAATTGAATTCATACGCAAACTTACTAGGCACTTGGTCAGTAACCGAGACTCATTCAAACATGGCTTCTTGTAAATAGGTTATCTTATTCTAGCATAAAATATTTAAATACCCTCTAATTTAATTACTATATAATTTTATTATCCCTGGTTTAATTTGTACTTCAGTAGAAAAAATCTTTCTTTGTTCTTAACTTCTGTAAGAAATTGTCTGGCTTTTATTAATCAGGTAATCTTTCAGTACTTTATTTTAATGTAATTGTAAATTAATATTAATTGTAATTATATTCTTAATATTGTAGTTGCAATCCCCTGGTAGAGGGGAAGAGAAGGCCTCATCGCCTTATCTCTACGAGGTTAAATAAATACATATATACTATAGCGTTTCTCAAACTATTTTGAAGTGCGGACCACTTTTTTATGTCAGAACAGTTCCGCGGACCACCTTACTCTTGTTCCCTTCGAAAGCAAATTTATCATTTTTGTACCATACTTTAATATCAATATATTTATATTTTAAAATGGAATTAATTAATTAAAATTAATTAAATCAAATTAATTTTATATTAGTAATTAACTAATTAAGTTAATATTAATAGAAGAAAATTCATTTTCGTTTTTTTAAATAATTCAAGATATTAGAGTTTGAATAATCTTTAACTAATTAACTAAAAAAATTAAATAAATAAATGTTGGTGCTCGCATTATGAGATGGATGAGCCTGCCGATTCTTGCACAGTTGTTCTATATTTGGACGTATCCTGGCAAGCTTAAGTCGGAGATCGTCACATACATCCAGTAGATTTCGGTAGCCTACTTTGTTTTTGTTAGAGTTAGTGATGAAAACCCTTTTTCACACAGATACGTAGAAACAAACTGAATTATAATCTCTAAAGCACCGTTGTACAGTTCACTATATTCTCTTTTCACTTGTGATGAGGTCCAGAAATTATCCATACCTTCTGCTTCGAATTTCATTTCAAGTCCGGTCTCATTCTAGAGTTCAATTAACTGTTCTCTTTCACTCAATGAAAGTTTATTATTTTCAATATTGCAATGAAAGGGATCACGAACCCATGAAAATTCGTCATATTTACTTGGAAAATAAGTTTCAAATTGTGACCTCAGAGTTGTATTATTGGTTTATGACATACGTGACCAATTCAATGTGCAAACTGGGTGTGGGCAAAACTATTAAGAAAGTCATAAATACATGAAAATGTTCGGTACTTTGGTCTTCTGTTATGAATTCGGGTGGTCCCTGGCTGGGTTGCAGGCGCAGCGCCAGATGTGCAGGAAAACGCCACGTTCATAGTGCTTTAAATCCCTCTTTTGTTGCTGAGAGTAGAGTGGGATATCGGTAGACAGATAGAGTAATACATTTCATTAAATGTCATTACTGGAAGAAAACGTGAAAGGCGATTGTCATGTGTCATTTCCAAACTCTGAGATTTTCAGCTATAGAGTGATACGCAATTCGTTTGAATTTTATTTTTTCTTCTGCCTTTTTTGAAGGACCACAAGGGCAGACATCGAGGACCACAGGTGATCCGCGGACCATAGTTTGGGAAATACTGGCCTATGCTATACTAAAAAAAAAAAAAAAGAAGTTCGGTAAACTTTATGACAAATAATACATCGTACATTGTTGTTTTATACTCCATTTAATATTTTACAACACATTAAGAACGTCATATTTTCGCCATCAACACGAAAGAAAAACCGCTCATCTCGTGCTTTTTAAAGTTTACATTTTTATGTATTTATTTGATGTTTTGAAAGAGACATTTTCAAACATAGTTTCATATAATTACATCTCGGATTTTTAGGCTCGAACAGGATAGGTTACAACAATATTTTATGTAACAATCCCTAAATCTATGCAACTCGAGAAACTCTCCAGCGATGATATTGCCTAAACTAGTTATATTAAAGAACGTGTGTTTCATCTTACGCTAAACGAACTTAAAAATCCGAGATCTACTTATAACACACGCTTACAGGTTTTATAAATTTACGGCCGCTGCTGATATCTGTCTGCTTACTTGTGACGAAATGAAGGGGATAGGAAGAGGGTGGGGGTATGATGTCATCGTTAGGCTTGAGTAGAGATAGGGGCACGAGTCGCATCACAGCTTTTGACGATCTATGTACAGATCATCACATACATTGATTTCATTATGCTATATGAATATGTAAACGGGCTCAAAATATACCTTGATCTTTTTCATACGTCGTCCTATATTTCGGTCTCATTTCACAATTTACATTAGAGGGATAGAGCTTGGAATTCCTGTGACGTAACGCCTGCGCAATACTAGTCTTTCAATGAACATAATCATCTACCCTTAATTTTAAATTTTTCTTCAAAAATATTTTTATGTCATCTGAAAACTTGAACTTTCTAGTTTTCAAAAAATATATCAATTTTGTCTCTAAGATGTTTGGTTAATTAATTAGCCGAGTTTTTATTGACCGGAAACACCCTTTCTTCATACAGGAAGAGCGGTTTTGCAAGTGTCAATCCGTCATATTCTGTCAATTTTCTATATTTTTATCGTGTAATAATTCGAATTTGTATTATTTTTCATAAAGTCAAGAAGCTGTGCTTGGTTTTACAATTTTTCATACCTTCAGGATGTATGTAGATGTTTTTTCTCCATATTCAGTTTTACAGTATTTTACAACACTAATGTTAACACAAAGTGCATTTAGAATTTAGATATTTTCGTCATTCTAGCACCAAAATGAAGCTGATTAACGTAGCTAAGTGTCAAACTACAAACAGTGTCCTACTGCTTAAGGAAGTTAATTAAGAACTTCAAGATATTACATTTTTATTTTTATGTTTAAAATTAAACTTATAAAACAGTTATATTACCGGTTCTTCTGTATGGTTGTGAAACTTGGACTCTCACTCTGAGAGAGGAACATAGGTTAAGGGTGTTTGAGAATAAGGTGCTTAGGAAAATATTTGGGGCTAAGCGGGATGAAGTTACAGGAGGATGGAGAAAGTTACACAACACAGAACTGCACGCATTGTATTCTTCACCTGACATAATTAGGAACATTAAATCCAAACGTTTGAGATGGGCAGGGCATGTAGCACGTATGGGCGAATCCAGAAATGCATATCGAGTGTTAGTTGGGAGACCGGAGGGAAAAAGACCTTTAGGGAGGCCGAGACGTAGATGGAAGGATAATATGAAAACGGATTTGAGGGAGGTGGGATGTGATGATAGAGACTGGATTAATCTTGCACAGGATAGGGACCGATGGCGGGCTTATGTGAGGGCGGCAATGAACCTTCGGGTTCCTTAAAAGCCATTTGTAAGTATGTAAGTAAGCTTAAAATTAAATGAAAAAAATAAAATTACATTTTTCTCATGGGATAAGATAGGGAAACCCGTTTTCACAACTTATTCTGTGTTTTCTTAGTAGTAAAACAGAGAAATAATTTTTTACGTAGAAACTGTAGGACAAGGACTAAAAGAAATCAATTTTAGTTTTCGCTGCCGCGCCAAAAATATTTCAGGGGTATATTTGTGTGAAAATTCTTAATTTTGCTTTAAGTAATCAGGGGGGAAAAAAGTTTTAAAAAATTTGATAAAACTCGCAAATTTTTCTGATAACGCATGACATTTACAATGAACAAGCTTCCATGTTTTAGGAGGGATTCGACATCACTATCAAGGCTAACCTTAAAAGCTAAATGAAATCACCATTTGAGTTTGTAAGTATTGATTTAGTTTGGAAAGGACAGAAACTTGTAAGAAAAGTTGCTATGGCAAACAGTATGTTGTCATTTTTAATTAACACTATAGCAGACGAACATGTAAGCGCTAAAAATGTTTGCTTAGATCAATAAAATCATAGAAACAAAATTTTTAGTGATGTCATCACTGGGTTGTGCGGAAGTTCTCTAACACGTTTCCCGTTATCCCCCCAGGAGCAGAAAAGTGACTGCCTTCTTGTCGGCGATCTTTGCATGCTGGAAGATTACATGGTGATGTGGTAAAGGTTAAACATTAGTCGATGTAATCCCCCCTCTCATCCGATTTTATTGGGGGTTTCCGCTCCATTTTTGGGGGCCGCGTATAATGAATGTATTCAGACGAGAGTCCAGTAAGAGTCTGACGCAAGTCGTTTTATTACAGTAAAAATTAATAGTGTTACATACACACAACCTACACTAGAAAAATAACTTGTTGTGCGATGTAAAAAAGAGGTATAGGATAATTTTTCGTAGCTCGTTAGCAAAAGAAAGACCAGCAACCGGGCGGCCGAGTTGATGCCCCACCCTCCAACCTTGCTTTCGTATCTCTTGGACTGGCCCAGGCTTTGTCTTGCTTTCTATGTGTATAATTTTGAGTCGGAGCATGTGTCAGTTTTGGCTTTCTAGAGCAGCAGAAGCCACTGAACACGCGAAGTCCCTTATAATTATCGCATTCCATTTTTTCGAACGTGTTTTCAAACACTGGTAGCTCGCTCCTTGCTACGTAGAACGTCAAACCCTGCTTGGTGCAAAAGTGTTGTAATGCTCACGATCTATCACCGAAACAGGAGTGTACAGACATTGCGTTGCAATGAAGTCTAATCAGCCTTAGCTATGATGAAGTGTACGGTACATAGATATTGCAATACATTATAATGATGTCGACAATGATCCATGATAACTATGGCGATGGTGACGACGACCATAACAATAATGATGAATTTGGAGATGATGATAATTTGATAACTACGAGGATGGTGACGATTTTGGCTACGATAACGACGATGACACTGACAATGGTGAAAACTTTGTCGGTGATATCAACTGTGAGGATAGTAACGACTTTGACAATGGTAACGACTACGATGATGGGTGACGACTTTGACAATGATAACGACTACGATGATGGGTGACGACTTTGACAATGGTAACGACTGCGATGATGGGTGACGACTTTGACAATGGTAACGACTGCGATGATGGGTGACGACTTTGACAATGGTAACGACTGCGATGATGGGTGACGACTTTGACAATGGTAACGACTGCGATGACTGCGATGATGGGTGACGACTTTGACAATGGTAATGACTGCGATGATGGGTGACGACTTTGACAATGGTAACGACTGCGATGATGGGTGACGACTTTGACAATGGTAACGACTGCGATGATGGGTGACGACTTTGACAATGGTAACGACTGCGATGATGGGTGACGACTTTGACAATGGTAACGACTACGATGATGGGTGACGACTTTGACAATGGTAACGACTGCGACGAAGTTGACGACTTTGACAATGGTAACGACTGCGATGATGGGTGACGACTTTGACAATGGTAACGACTGCGATGATGGGTGACGACTTTGACAATGGTAACGACTGCGATGATGGGTGACGACTTTGACAATGGTAACGACTGATGATGGGTGACGACTTTGACAATGGTAACGACTGCGATGATGGGTGACGACTTTGACAATGGTAACGACTGCGATGATGGGTGACGACTTTGACAATGGTAACGACTGCGATGATGGGTGACGACTTTGACAATGGTAACGACTGCGATGATGGGTGACGACTTTGACAATGGTAACGACTGCGATGATGGGTGACGACTTTGACAATGGTAACGACTGCGATGATGGGTGACGACTTTGACAATGATAACGACTACGATGATGGGTGACGACTTTGACAATGGTAACGACTGCGATGATGGGTGACGACTTTGACAATGGTAACGACTGATGATGGGTGACTTTGACAATGGTAACGACTGCGATGATGGGTGACGACTTTGACAATGGTAACGAATGATGGGTGACGACTTTGACTGCGATGATGGGTGACGACTTTGACAATGGTAACGACTGCGATGATGGGTGACGACTTTGACAATGGTAACGACTGCGATGATGGGTGACGATGATGGTAACGACTGATGATGGGTGACGACTTTGAACAATGGGGTAACGACAATGCGATGATGGGTGACGACTTTGACAATGATAACGACTACGATGATGGGTGACGACTTTGACAATGGTAACGACTGCGACGAAGTTGACGACTTTGACAGTGGTAACGACTGCGATGATGGGTGACGACTTTGACAATGGTAATGACTGCGATGATGGGACGACTGACGACGACTTTGACAATGGTAACGACTGCGATGATGGGTGACGACTTTGACAATGGTAACGACTGGTAACGATGATGATGGTGACGACTTTGACAATGGTAACGACTACGATGATGGGTGACGACTTTGACAATGATAACGACTACGATGATGGGTGACGACTTTGACAATGGTAACGACTGCGATGATGGGTGACGACTTTGACAATGGTAACGACTGCGATGATGGATGACGACTTTGACAATGGTAACAACTGCGACGAAGTTGACGACTTTGACAATGGTAACGACTGCGATGATGGGTGACGACTTTGACAATGGTAACGACTGCGATGATGGGTGACGACTTTGACAATGGTAACGACTGCGATGATGGGTGACGACTTTGACAATGGTAATGACTGCGATGATGGGTGACGACTTTGACAATGGTAACGACTGCGATGATGGATGACGACTTTGACAATGGTAACGACTGCGACGAAGTTGACGACTTTGACAATGGAGACGATAACTGATGACTGATAATGACTATAACGATGGTAAAAATTTGTTGGTGTTTATGTCTTTGCTGGTAAGACTATAGTGCTGCTGACGATAATGAGGATGGTAGCGACTTCAACACTGGCGACAATGATTAATAGGGCCCGGATTCTTATGTAATTACATATTATTACATTCTTTTACTTGTAGACTACTGAAAATGACAAATGTCGGCGTTTTGTGGTTCTGATATGGTTATAGATGAGTCTCATTTTACATATTTTTACATATTTTTAATTTAAAAATTAAATTCGTTTTATTTTTCACAGTAAAGTATTGAATTTAGTTTCATATATACTTGACGATAAATTTTAACGTCCCTGTCCCATAACACCACCTGGAGGGCCGTCTTTTATTCTGCCTATAGTACACGATGCTGCTAAAGAGGAAGGAGTCGGAACTGACGTCATTTTGTTCTGTTCACAACTATAGAAATTACTGCAATTTCTGAAGTTGCCTTAAGAAAATAATTCTGTTAAAAATAAAAGAAACATAAAACTGGGGACTCCAACCGTTTGTCTATAAAACACAGTAGTTCGGAATGTCCCAACTCAATAGCCTACATTTCCACTCAGGCTTTCTCACAATGTGGGATGGTCAGGTGCGCCGGTCATTTAACTTTGTCACAAATTGAAAGTAGGCTATTAGCGAAGGGTTTGGGTCGCGTGTCAGGTAAATCAAATTACCATTATGTGTGCGACACAAAAATATTTTGCTAGGAAATCTTAAGGCGCAAGAAAAAAGCATAGATTGTGACAGAGACAAGTTGTATTTGCAATCTATACAATGAGTGGATTTGGTAAATCTACTTTCCAGGCTACATCCTCCCACTTCAACTGACCAGTTAAATTGTGACGACATTTTTATGAATTTAATGCATTAATAAATAGTGATTTTAAATTACATATTTTATTAATGTTACATATTTTCCTGATATTTAGTACATTTTTCGCATTGTGATATTACGTAAAAAGCTAGGTCTAATGATTAATTATAGTGATGAACTGATGGGTATGGTAGTAGTGACGACTTGACAATGATGACGACTTTGACTATAGTGACGGTTATTGGCGATGGTGACGAGTTTGACAATGGTGACGCCTATGACAATGATGACGACTTTTTGACAATGGTGACGACTATAACAATGATGACGACTTCTACGATAGTGACGACTATGATAATGATGACTTTGACGATGGTGACGACAGTAACTGAACAATGATGACTTCTTTGACGATAGTGATTACTTTGACGATGATGAGTGTGTAAATAATAATTAAGATTATGACGTTATAATGACGGCGTCTGGAAGATAGTGGGACGATAATGCCTATGAAGATTACAGAGATGGCTGTGACGATATTAACAATTATGACACTGATAATGACAACTACAGCTATGACAATGATAAATTATGCAAAACTGAAACATTCTACCCTACTCCCTTCTATTCTAAGAGACAGTTATGTATTTGATATGCTGGAATAGCATTGTCAATTACATCAATGAAATGAACGTTTTCGATGTAAGTTACCGTAGTGCAAAAGTTCCTGAATGCATTCTCCGTGTTCTTTAAAGCAAATGTTATAATTAGGGAGCGGATTCATATGCACTAAAAACGGGAAAATGTGCATGGGCGTATGCATTTAAAAACTAGGATGTATTCAACAGTAATCTCACTAGAGGTTTTGATTTATCTAGAGAAAATCAAAACTCGAGTGGGATTTAATTGACTATTACACGATTATAAGAAAGTATATAAAGATTAGAAGTAACAAAGTACTCCAATACAATAAAATATTAATTGACTTACGAAAATACAACTGTCTTCAAATGTATCAGCTATTGAACCTGACGATGTCATATCCAGGCCTTGTACACTGGTTTCTGACAAATAAGTATTATTATTATTATTATTATTATTATTATTATTATTATTATTATTATTATTATTATTGTACCATCTCAACATTACGCTAGATGGCAGTAGTGTTTTATGATTATGTTTTCTTGTTACCGGTATCAGTTGTGCCAACTATCAACTATAGAATCATCATTGAACTCTGTGGACTGTTACTAGTCAAGAAGGCATTGTTGATTCAGTTTCATTTTTATTAAAATGCAACATTCCACTTCAATTATCCGAATCCCAGTAATCAACGTCACTTGACAGATGATTTTCAATAAATCTTAATATTAAACAATCTCTGATACGTGACTATCCATAATATCATATAGCAGAAGCTATAACATAACCTAACTAATATACTGTACACAAGTGTTAGAAAAGTTTTAATTAACGACGATGACATAAAAAATAAACATGAATAATTTTAAAAGGAATAATTATTGAATGTACAATTTTGAAATTTGAATGTGGTTGGTGGTTCAATTGATGTTATATTGGACGTGTGCGTAATAGAAGTGAACTCGTTGATTTAGGCCTACATGGTGTATTCAACTTATTCAGGATTTCCGAATGGTGCTCTTCATTTATTTGTAAATCGGATTTCAGAAGATGCATAGGTATGATCAGTGATTTTTATTAATTCTTGATCTTGAATGCCAATGCGAGTCATATTTGAAACTGCTGTGCATCGACTGGAGTAATTTGTAATTTTATATATATATTTTTTTGACGTCCAGACTAGCGCAGTTTCAAATGTTGGCAAACAAAGAAACAAATGCTAGGGACGCGATAAAATTAAACAAATGCTAGGGACGCGATAAAATTGTGCGATAAGCAGCCATGATTGGTTGAAATACGTCCTTTCGTACCGTTTTATTGGTCAAAAGTAGTATGACGTAGTAAGAGTGTAATAGTCACTATAAAAATAACAAAGTAAATAGGCACTATTAAAAAAATATATATTATTGACAGTTTTCTGTTATACATAGTTGCTAAACTTGCTTGTCCTTCAACCCACTGTTTAAGCAGTTCACTTGTAGCGCATTTTTCGTTAAGCATCGTTCATAAAACTAATTCAAAATTAATAATTTTCTTGCAGCTAACGCAAACATTCTGGTGGGGGCAGATAAAAAAGTTATTTTTTTTTTCTTCCACAATGTGAATAATGTCAAGTTGGCCTGGTTGGCGCAGTTAGTATAGCGCTGGCCTTCTATGCCCGAGATTGCTGGTTCGATCACGGTCCAGGTAGATGGCATTTAAGTGTGCTTAAATGCGACAGGCTCACGCCAGTAGATTTACTGGCATATAAAAGAACTGCGGGACAAAATTTCGGCATACAGGCGACGCCGTTGCGAGCAGTTGCGAACGTCGTTAAATAAAACATAATAAAACAATGACAGAGTACGGCAGGCAGTTTCTGACTTTGGTAATGGTTTCCTATCCTACTTAGGATAAGGATGTTTGTCCATTTGCAAAGTTAATGTCGTGTGTTGTTTTAGGTGGGGGATTGAAGTGGTCTGATATATAATCATAGAAGTGCCATAACGTATATAATTAGTAGGCCTATATAAATTTAAAACTTCCTACATAGTCCAAAGCCAAACCGTAACAAAATCCAGAGTGCGTGTTCCGTAGGAATTCTATTTACAACTCCATATAAGGTCCTAGCTTTAATCTAAGGTGAAAACAGGTGCGTATTGCATTTACTATCATCACTTTACGTTCACTGTTTTTGGGCCAGATGAGTAGCTATCCCTGGTAAAAGCGTTGGAATGTGTGAGTACATACGTGACTATCGAAAAAAAAGTAATGATGTGCGCCGTTCTACTCTGTAGTTACTGAAAAATGTGATATTAAATATAACTGATGTCAGAAGAAAGGGAAATACGGAGAGAAGTACGTCAAGGATGGCCTTTATCACCTACCTTCTTCAACGTCTACTTGGAGATTTAGTGAAATACTGTTTTCAAAATATGGGAGGAGTGATAGTACGAGAAAGAAGAATAAAGTGCGTAAGATTTGCTGATGATATGGCGATATTAGCAGAAGAGGAGATGATACTAAGGGATATGCTACTGGAGCTAAATTACAGCTGTGAACACTATGGGATGAAGATAAATGCAAACAAGACGAATACCATGATCATATAAAGAAGGTAAATTTGCGAATTCCAAATCAGGTAGTAGAGCAAGTGGACAGCTTCAAATACTTGGGGTGTGCTATAAGCAGTAACATGAGCTGCTGCCAGAAAGTCAAAAGGAGGATAGCAATGGCCAAGGAAGCTTTTAATAGGAAAAGGAGCATCTTCTGCGAACCAATGGAGAAATAACTAAGGAAAAGACCAGTGAAGTGCTTTGTGTGGTTTGTAGCATTGTATGGGGGCAGAAACATGGACATTACGACGAAGTGAAAAGAAGCAACTAGAATAGCACTTGAAATGTGGATATGGAGGAAAATGGAACGTGTGAAGTGGACAGACAGAATAAGAAATGAAGCTGTATTGGAAAGAGTGGCTGAAGAAAGAATGATGCTCAAACTGATAAGGGTGAGGAAAAGGAATTGGTTGGGTCTCCGGTTGAGAAGAAACTGCCTACTGAAGGATGCATTGGAAGGAATGGTGAACGGGAGAAGAGTTCGGGGCAGAAAAAGATATCAGATGATAGACGACATTAAGATATATGAATCATATGCGGAGACTAAGAGGAAGGCAGAAAATAGGAAATACTTGAGAATGCTGGGTTTGCAGTGAAAGACCTGGCCTTGAACAGAACACTATGAATGAATGAATGAATGAAAAGATAACTGTTTATACCTACATCTATTACATTTCAAATTTCATAATTTTTTTCTCAATTTCGTACGGATTTTAACGAGTGACAGAATTTATAATTTCTTATTTACGTGAAAAATCTTTTATCATCATTTATTCGAATTGTCCTATAATTCAAATTATCTAGTGTCGAATTAATCAATCTTTACTCTAAGTGTAATAATTAACATTGTACACTTTTAACTTTCTTACAAATTTATTTATTTATTTATTATTTATTTTTTTATTGCTAGTAAGTTTGAAATGAATACAAATTAATAAATACAATGAAAGATAAACTAGCCCACTCCTGAATGAGTAAGACTCGTGCTCAGGAGGGGATTCCAATACAGACAAAAATAAAGTTAAAATTGAGAGTGAATACAGATTAAATAGTGTTTAATATGTTTAAACCCAAACTATAAATCCAATACGATTTTTTTTTATTTTCTTTTTTTATTAATTTGGAGAGGATTCGTGGTTGAAATATTATTGGAATAAAATTTGTTTAATAATCTGGAACCTTGACTCATGCTATGATAAAAAGCTGCATTGGTTTTACATTTTGGTTTAGACAAACGCAGAGAATTCATATTTTTAGTTGTATATTTAAGTATATACCTTTCAAAGTTATTAAAATTTATATGAAAATATTTTAATAAAATCAAATAATACATTTGTTTAATGTTGAAGACTTTGAAATGTTTAAACAAAAATTCAGTTGGGTAATCTTTCTGCTTTTTTAAACAAATTTTTAATACTTTTTTCTGTAGTAAAATTAACGGATAAAGGTTGGATTTATAAGTTATAATGGCTTTTAGAGAACCCGGAGGTTCGTTGCCGCCCTCACATAAGCCTGCCATCGGTCCCTATTCATGAGCAAGATTAATCCATTCTTTATCACCATATCCCACCACTCTCAAATCCATTTTAATATTATCCTCCCATCTACGTCTCGGACTTCCAAAGGTATTTTTCCCTCAGGTCTTTCAACTTACACTCTATATGCATTTCTGGATTCGCCCATACGTGCTACATACCCTGCCCATCTCAAACGTCTGGATTTAATGTTCTTAATTATGCTAAGTGTAGAATACAGTATACATTTTTAACTTTTTATGTAAAAGAAACCTTGCTGATGTGAAATTTCAGTAAAAATAATAGTAACAGTAATAAAGTTTATTGTTTAACCCTCAAACGTAGAGATGCGATCTTTGAGACCGCTCCAAAATTTTAAATGTAGAAATGAACCAATTCCCGCCACTTTATGAAGTGGTCTCGTACACGTCTTTGTAATTGGACTGTTTTTCTCCGTTCTCGCGATAGTTTCTACATAAGGTCCTTTCGCAAACAGTTTTATTGATGATACAGTGCTTGAGTAGGAGGGTGATGTTGACTCTACAGGTGAACAAGATTTCGTCCTAGAGAATGATTAACAATGTTTACCTGTTGGTCATGTAGGCCTACTGTAGCTACATTTAAGTAGGTAGTATTTTGAATATTACTTTTATTTGCTTTAAACATATATTATTTCAGTTTTTATTTCATTTAATAATTTGATATATTTTATTATGCTAATTTCATTGAAAACTGAACATTAACACACATTGAGTTTTGATAGACGCGTTTATATTCTTGCTCTTGTGTTGTATTTATTGGTTTGAATTAAATTATTTACTGTATTTAGTAAACTGTTCTTGTAAATTTTAAGTTATATTATTGACTAAGACCACACCGTACACGAGCCTGGCTCTTACAGTAGTGGCTAGAAACATTTTTGTTTTATAAATTTAATTTATACTCACTAGCTAGCTAGTTAAATAAATAAATAAATAAATAAATATAAAAAAATACAACAGCGGTATCAGAGACCGCACATGAGTTCACAGCTCGTATTACGTACGTCTCTTGTAGAGGGTTAAAAAAATCTCAAGTATTTGTAGTAATTCAGACTATAAAAGTATCAGCAAGGTGCTTGGGTTATCCTAAGAATGTTAAAAAGAAAACTTGAAAATAGTTAGAACAAGTTAGCGTTTCTCTCTAAATTAAATAAAATGTACATTTTCGTCCTAAGTAATGGTCACATCGTTAATGTTTTCCCGATATTTAATCAAGTCGCTCAGAATGAGTTGTCATGGGAACAAGAAACAAAAGCCTGTTTCTATGCAGGAGTAGAAACTGGACGCCGCGAATGTTAAATATCCCACTCATGCTCCTTTCTGTAGGAAGATTGAGCAGCGACTGATGTTTAAATGTAGGCTGTGTATAAAATTCGAACCTGTTCGATTTATCATACTCGTTGCTGGTCCGTAGTTAGCATATCACATTCCCTGCTCGCTGATGTGTCTGGGGGTTTCCTCCGAACGCTCTGTCCCGTGTAATGAGATAGGGACCTCGGCCAATTATCCCTCCGATGAATTAGTATGCATTTACGTGTGCATAAGATCAGGTAGCAGGCGAACCGATCCCGTTCCTAGGCACATAAAATGGTAGCGCTGTTAGTGGATCACTTACCACATTACAGTAGGTAATTATTTTAATAAAATGCGCTACAGGCATTACAATTTTCTTCTAAATTTATTATTAAATTAATTATATTCGTCAGCTAAATGTGACTTCTGCAAGCTAATTTTAAAGTATAAATAATGTGTGCGATTTGTTATTTTCCCAGAAGAGGGGATTTCTGTCTTTCTCCCCCTTTATCTTTATATTCCAATCTCTCTGCCCCCTCCTTCTTCCTCTCTCTCTCTCTCTCTACTTCTATCTATATCTCTCAATCTTTATATTTCTATATCTTCCTTTATCCCCCCCCTATCTCTCTTTATCAATGTCTATTTATATCTACCTTCATCTCCCTATATCTCTATCTGTCTCTACATCTCTTTATCTCTCTATATCTCCCATTGTCTCCCTATGTCTATCTCTCTCTATATCTCCCTATATCTCTCTATCTCTATATCTCCCTTATCTCTCTGTCCCTCTATCTCAATCTCTATCTCTCTATATCTCCCATTATCTCCCAATCTCTATCTCTCTATACCTCCCTTTATCTCCCTATATCTCTCCAGTTCTATCTCTAATTATCTCTATATCTTCCTTTATCTCTCGGTCTCTCTACCTCTATCTCTCTTTATCTCCCTTTATCTCCCTATATCTCTCCAGTTCTGTCTCTAATTATCTCTATATCTCCCTTTATCTTCCTATATCTCTCTATCTCTACATCTCCCTTTATCTACTTATATCTGTCTATCTCTATATCTCCATTTATCTCTCGGTCTCTCTACCTCTATATCTCTATATCTCCCTTTATCTCCCTATATCTCTCCAGTTCTGTCTCTAATTATCTCTATATCTCCCTTTATCTTCCTATATCTCTCTATCTCTACATCTCCCTTTATCTACTTATATCTGTCTATCTCTATATCTCCATTTATCTCTCGGTCTCTCTACCTCTATATCTCTATATCTCCCTTTATCTCCCTATATCTCTCCAGTTCTATCTCTAATTATCTCTATATCTCCCTATATCTCTCTATCTCTATATCTCCCTACATCTCTCTATCTCTATATCTCCCTTTACCTCTCAGTCTCTCTATCTCTATCTCTATATATCTCCCTTTATCTCTCTATCTCTATATCTCCCTTTATCTCTCAGTCTCTCTATCTCTCTATATCTCCCTTTATCTCTCTATCTCTATATCTCCCTTTATCTCCCTATATCTCTCTATCTCTATATCTCCCTTTATCTCCCTATATCTCTCCAGTTCTATCTCTAATTATCTCTATATCTCCCTATATCTCTCTATCTCTATATCTCCCTACATCTCTCTATCTCTATATCTCCCTTTACCTCTCAGTCTCTCTATCTCTATCTCTATATATCTCCCTTTATCTCTCTATCTCTATATCTCCCTTTATCTCTCAGTCTCTCTATCTCTCTATATCTCCCTTTATCTCTCTATCTCTATATCTCCCTTTATCTCCCTATATCTCTCTATATATCTCCCTTTATCTCTCAGTCTCTCTATCTCTATCTCTCTATATCTCCCTTTATCTCTCTATCTCTATATCTCCCTTTATCTCCCTATATCTCTCTATCTCTATATCTCCCTTTATCTCTCAGTCTATCTCTATCTCTCTATATCTCCCTTTATCTCTCTATCTCTATATCTCCCTTTATCTCCCTATATCTCTCCAGTTCTATCTCTAATTATCTCTATATCTCCCTATATCTCTCTATCTCTATATCTCCCTTTATCTCCCTACATCTCTCTATCTCTATATCTCCCTTCATCTCTCAGTCTCTCTATCTCTATCTCTCTATATCTCCCTTTATCTCTCTATCTCTATATCTCCCTTTATCTCCCTATATCTCTCTATCTCTATATCTCCCTTTATCTCCCTATATCTCTCTATCTCTATATCTCCCTTTATCTCCCTATGTCTCTCTATCTTTATATCTCCCTTTATCTCTCAGTCTCTCTATCTCTATCTCTCTATATCTCCCTTTATCTCTCTATCTCTATATCTCCCTTTATCTCCCTATATCTCTATATCTCCCTTTATCTCCCTATATCTCTCTATCTTTATATCTCCCTTTATCTCTCAGTCTCTCTATCTCTATCTCTCTATATCTCCCTTTATCTCTCTATCTCTATATCTCCCTTTATCTCCTTGT
The DNA here is from genome assembly GCA_025594305.2 of Periplaneta americana. Lineage (NCBI taxonomy): Eukaryota > Metazoa > Arthropoda > Insecta > Blattodea > Blattidae > Periplaneta > Periplaneta americana. The sequence goes on along the minus strand of JAJSOF020000036.1, from coordinate 13,044,472 downwards.
ATCTCTATATCTCCCTTTATCTCCCTATATCTCTCTATCTTTATATCTCCCTTTATCTCTCGGTCTCTCTACCTCTATCTCTCTATCTCCCCATCTCTATCTCTCTCTGTATCTTCTTTTATCCCCCTGTATCCCTCTATCTCTATATCTGACTTTATCTCGCTATATCTTTATCTCTCTATATCTCTCATTATCTTCCCATTTTTATCTCTCTATATCTTCCTTTATCTTCCTATATATCTCTATCTCTGTCTCTCTTTGTCTCCCTTTACCTCACTATGTCTCTCTATCTCTATATATTTCCCTTTATCTCCCTATATCTCTCTATCTCTATCTCTGTCTGCTTGATGCCCGCGCACGACGTCAAGGTCAGAAAAACGCGCTTGCTTTGACATCACTGCTTTAAATTAAGAAATGGTATCTTATATTAAAAGATCTCTTCTCGTGAATTGAGAGGCATCCAGAGAAAATTTACTAGTCATTTCTTTCTCGTTTCAAAATGCAACTCTAGATTATAGCCTAATAGCCCGCTATGACTGTGTGTGGATTTATTTCATACTATACGCATGTAGCACGTATGGGCGAATCCAGAAATGCATATAGAGTGTTATTTGGGAGGCCGGAGGGAGGGAGGCCGAGACGTAGATGGTAAGATAATATTAAAATGGATTTGAGGGAGGTGGGATATCATGATAGAGAGTGGTTTAATCTTGCTCAGGATAGGGACCAATGGCGGGCTTATGTGAGGGCGGCAATGAACCTCCGGGTTCCTTAAAAGCCAGTAAGTAAGTAAGTATATATCTGTCTCTTTATCTATTAGGTTATATCTTTTTATCTATATATCTGTATATATATCAAGGAAATAAGAGCTGTATTAAATATAGGAAAGGAAAAATAATAATGACTTTTTTACTAAAACCCGCTCATTAGTACATGCATTAAATTCTTTAAATGAAGATTAATATGCATTTTAAAAAGTCGGTAGAAATTCAGGTCCTCTTATAACATATATTCTCTATATTGCCTAAACGCGAAACAAATTACGAGTTTTCAATCCTAATTTGTATCTAGTTATTGTTTTGAAAATCGTGTTCTAGTTTTTATTAATTGATTTGGAATACCATCATGTGTTAGAATTCCTAATAATTTATTTCTGTTTATTCTATCGAAGGCTTTCTTTAAATCAAGAAATGGCATCTTATATTAAAAGATCTCTTCTCGTGAATTGAGAGGCATTCAGAGAAAATTTACTGGTCATTTCTTTCTCGTTTCAAAATGACTCTAGATATAGCTTAATGGTCCGCTATGACTGTGTGTGTGGATTTATTTTATCCTATATAGAAAATGAAATTACATGGGGGAAACCTATATCTGAATTATTTCGTTCTCCAGGATGACGTAAATGTCCGTGCTTTGATCTGTTGGTCTTGTATTTCGTTTTATTTGTCTTGAATGTCAACAGTTGGTTTACAAAGTGGCTGCCCCGCGTTCCGGGGGACTCCGGCACGCCGCATCTGCTCACGTAGGAAAACTGAAAGCAGAGTTGTAATAATAATTGACCAGTTTAATCTAGAAATGGCTGAAGCGCATACTGCAGATAGCATGTAGCTGCGGAATGATCCCGCTGTACATGTCTCCAGTTGGGCTCCACTCTTAATTTACCACCATCTGCGCAGGACGCCTGGAACGTGCAATTGGCCTTTTATTACCTTCCTACCATATGCGAGTTCCTTTCATAAAAATCCTGGCATTAAACTTGTTTTTGAGTAGCAGAAACACAGCAAAACGTTGTACAGTCGTTTCTCTAGTGAATCATGGGAAAATAAACATTTTATAACGAGGCCAAGTAAAAAAATAGCTTTTTTTTTTCATTATGGATTTTCCATATCTTCAACCTGGCTACTCCAAGTCTGAACTTTTACTTTGTTTAAGCTGCATAAACCCAGACAACACGAAACTCCCGTGAAGTGATGTCGATACTCCACGTGAGGCAAAAACATAACACCATATTGGCAGTGGAAAAACATCCGTGACTCTGGCGGGATTCTAACCCATGTAAACTATGCATAAACTATGACAGACGTCGTTTTATCGTGATGTTATATCTTTGTCACCATTATTTATAATATCAGAAGAAAACAAAAATTGTGGTCTTCAAAATAGCCATTTCGGCTTCACCACATTCTTCATCATCTCCAGTGTCGTAATAGTCAACAAAATATTTATAGTAGTTGTGATAATGGTGATAATGATGGTGAAGCAAACTTAACAAAAAGCGAGATTCGCTGCTCTTCTTTGAGCACACATTTTCTGTAGAGGGAGATTTTTTTTCCATTTTTATTTCTATTATTGCATTTGTATTTCTGGTGATGTGGAAGAGAAGGCCTGATGACCTTAACTACACCAGAATAAATAAATAATATCATCATCATCGCTGGCATCGCGAATGTGTCATTGTCCATCTCTTGTCTTTGAAATTTGTGTTGGATAGAGCAGACAACGATAGGTTTCCTACAAAAGTTACGACTTTTTCTTTCATTCTTATTTTGTCGCTCTTATATTATTACCGTATGACACAATAATATTGCTCCTGCAACTGATAGCAGCAGTAAAGAAGACGACTATCTTATCTTACAGTAAGAAATATCTCATACACACACTTGATACTAAGTTCACGACTGCACATCCCTTCTATGTTCACATAGAAATTAAATTAAATAAATCTTAAAACTTAAATTTATTATTCAGATTTCTTAAATTCTCTTTTATATATAGGTTAATTTGCTTTTTCAGCCACAGATTGACTTGATTTCTCAGCTGTAAATTAATTTGTTCTTGTAGGTATAGATTAATATAGATTAATTTGCTTTTGTAGGTATAGACTAATTTGCTCTTGCTGGTATAGATTAAATTACTCTTGCAGGTATAGATTAATTTGCTCCTTCCTAATATAGATTAATTTGCTCTTATAGGTGTACATTAATTTGCTCTTTCAGGTATAGATTAATTTGCTCTTGCAGATATACATTAATTTGCTCTTGCAGATATACATTAATTTGCTCTTGCAATTTTGGATTCATTTGCTCTTGTAGGTGTAGATTAATTTGCTCTTGCGGGTATAGATTAATTTACTCTTTCAGGTATAGTTTTATATGCTCTTGCTGGTATAGATTAATTTGTTCTTCCACGTATAGATTAATTTGTTCTTGCAGGTGTAGATTAATTCGCTCTTGCAGGTATAGATTAATTTAGTCTTTCAGGTATAGATTAATTTGCTCTTGCTGGTATAGATTAATTTACTCTTTCAGATATAGATTTATTTGCTCTTGCTGGTATAGATTAATTTGCTCTTGCTGGTATAGATTAATTTGCTCTTGCTGGTATAGATTAATTTGCTCTTGCTGGTATAGATTAATTTGCTCTTGCAGATATAGATGAATTTGCTCTTGCTGATATAAATTAATTTGTTCTTGCAGATATAAATTAATTTGCTCTTGCTGATATAGATTAATTTGTTCTTGCAGGTATAGATTAATTTACTCTTTCAGGTATATATTTATTTGCTCTTGCTAGTATAGGTTAATTTGCTCTTGCTGGTATAGATTAATTTGCTCTTGCAGATATAGATTAATTTGCTCCTGCAGACATAGATTAATTTGTTCTTGCAGACATAGATTAATTTGTTCTTGCAGGTATGTATTAATTAACTGTTTCAGGTAAAGATTTATTTGCTCTTGCTGGTATAGATTAATTTTTTCTTGCTGGTATAGATTAATTTGCTCTTGCAGATATATATTAATTTAGTCTTTCAGGTATAGATTTATTTGCTCTTGCAGGTATAGATTGATTTGCTCCTCCACGTATAGATTAATTTATTCTTGCTGGTATAGATTAATTTGCTCTTGCAGGTATAGATTAATTTGCTCTTGCAAGTATAGATTAATTTGCTCTTTCAGATACAGATTAAAAGTCACAAGTAACTGATAGGACAAGTCATGCAGAGGATTCTAATTTATATAATATGGATAAATAGTTTTATTAATTTAATTTCTTGTTTCTGTAGTTAGGCTTACTATCTTGGTCAAATTTCAGCCTTCCCTGGCCAGACATTTTAAACTTTACACATTGGACATACATTGATGGGCTCCAGTAACGCTGGACCTTCTTATAAAGAACGCCACATTGAGAGCGAACAGACATGTATGCCGTAGGTATCATGACCGTAACTTTGACGCGATATACTGTACAGAAGCATCGTGGCTTGCATGTTTCGTATAACATATCATAATTTTGTTACAGATTAATTACCTATATGTGAAGTCTTTGGAACTCTGTAGAAGCAAAGGATGTCTTGGTAAATAAGACAATTCTTACGCTTCTTTCGGAAGTGAGGAGTACAGCGTTGGAAATTTGTATGGTATGAGAAGATTTCGGAAAATATTCATCAGCCGTTTCTTGTCAATGTCGAAATTTACAGACGCTCAATATCGTCTGTACTTGGAAGGGTGGTAGAATAGAAAATGAATAAGAAACATTTCAATAACATGAAGAACATTGGGTAGTAAGAATAAAGCTTAAGTACTTTCTCAAGGTTTATACTTTTGAGTATGAGCACTTCCTGTGAGTATATACTCGTAACCACTAGAACTTACTCATATTCGTAAGAATAAAGACATTCTACCTAACGCGAATATATACTCATCTCTACAGCCTTCTTGATCGTTTAAAAGTTAGTATGCACTCGTGTTTCCTATCTTCTTTTACCACATTGCACCGTGATGCTCAGCTTTTTTTTTATAGCCTTTCACATGCTATCCGCATGCTGTAGTGGTTTGTGTTTTGCTTTTTATAAATAAATAAATAAGTAAATAAATAAACAAATAAATAAATTAATTAAATAATAAAATAAATAAGTAAATAAATAAATGAATAAATAAATAGACATGAAAGAGAGAGTGAATCAGAAAAGTGACGTTAATAAACAGGAAACAAGAAAATACTACTGGGAAATCGTCATTACAGGATGTTGGATAGAGATTACAATCCATTTCTAGAATTCCAGTTATGCTAATTCTGTTTTTTTTTTATTATAGAGAGTTGTATATAAAATTTAAAGTTAGAAGTAATTTCATTTTGCAATTCAAATTTTACAAAATAAACTGTAATTGTTAATTATATTTAACAATACAATCTAACCTTGTAATTTGATAGCCATTCATATTTTTATAGGTTATGTTTTTTATGAATAACAAATATGTGTTTAACCTTTTTCACATTCACTTTTGTGAAGCGTTAAAGGCTTCTGAAGTTCACGTCATTTTCTATATTTTTCCATGAGGTACTACATCGTTCATAAATTATGCCATTTTTTTTTTATTTAACTTTAAACTGAACACAAATCAACATACTGTATATTCAGAATTGAGCCTGCTACAAACCATACTCAGAATAACATGAGAACGAACTTATAAATATGAGAATATACTAGCTTTTATTCTTATCAAGCATGAGTATATATTCTGTACAAGATGGACGCTTGAGTAAATTCTACTATGCTTCCATGTTATGAGTATGTAATCAAAACTGAGTAGGTACTCAAATGTTTTTATTCTTACTAACAAGAGTATATACTAAAAAAAGTCCAGTATATACTACATACTCATGTTTAATCTTACCACGGATTGTACCATTTGTTTTCAGTGTTAATGTTACTGCTACTTTTTGAGGTTCATCTAAACACACCTAATATTCCATACTCAGTTCCCAACTTAATTGTGCTTGACTGTACCTGCATAGAAGCAGATTTCCTGAGCTTTCAACTTGTAAGAGAGAGAAGGAGATTGCCACCGCTCCATTTATTGGCCGGGGCAATTAACAACACAGGTAGCGGCCTGTCAGCCCGACTCACTGGATACATCAGACAGGGGGTAATTTGCGTGGCCATGGGGTGCGGCCGACCCACGACTACATATATCTCAGGATTCCGCATCTTGACTGCACTGATACTATCTTAATTCTTATGATTTGTTTCTTATATATATATTCAGCGTTGCAAGGTGCTTTGTGCCAAGTACATTTGTCAAGACCACCGCAGACACCACCTATTTGCGCAAGCTCTGTTGTGCTGGATTTCCCTAATTATTAGTCTGCTATCGAAGTTTCTTACTTACAAATGGCTTCCAGAAAACTCGGAGGTTCATTGTCGCCCTCACATAAGCCCGCCATTGGTCCCTATCCTGAGATAGATTAATCCAGTCTCTATCATCATATCCCACCTCCCTCAAATCCATTTTAATATTATCTTCCCATCTACCTCTCGGCCTCCCTAAAGGTCTTTTCCCTCCGGCCTCCCAACTAACACTCTATATGCATTTCTGGATCCGCCCATCTCAAACGCCTGGATTTAATGTTCCTAATTATGTCAGGTGAAGAATACAATGCGTGCATTTCTGTGTTGTGCAACTTTCTCCATTCTCCTGTAACCTCATCCCTCTTAGCCCCAAATATTTTCCTAAGCACCTTATTCTCAAACATCCTTAACCTATGTTCCTCTCTCAAAGTGAGAGTCCAAATTCACAACCATAAAGAACAACCGGTAATATAACTGTTTTATAAATTCTAACTTTCAGATTTTTTTGACAGCAGACTGGACGATAAAAGCTTCTCAACCGAATAATAACAGGCATTTCCCATAGTTATTCTGTGTTTAATTTCCTCCCGAGTATAATTTATATTTGTTACTGTTGCTCCAAGATATTTGAACTTCTCCACCTCTTCAAAAGATAAATTTCAAATTTTTATATTTCCATTTCGTATAATATTCTGGTCACGAGACATAATCATATACTTTGTCTTTTCGGGATTTACTTCCAAACCTATCTCTTTACTTGCTTCAAGTAAAATTCTCGTGTTTTCCCTAATCGTTTGTGAGTTTTCTCTTAACATATTCACGTCATCCGCATAGACAAGCAGCTGATCTAACCCGTTCAATTCCAAACCATCTCTGTTATCCTGGACTTTCCTAATGGCATACTCTAGAGCAAAGTTAAAAAGTAAAGGTGATAGTGCATCTCCTTGCTTTAGCCCGCAGTGATTTGGAAAAGCATCTGACAGAGGCTGACCTATGCGGACTCTGCTGTACGTTTCACTGAGACACATTTTAATTAATCGAACTAGGTTATTATTATTGTTATTATTATTATTATTATTATTATTATTATTATTATTATTATTTGTAATAGGAAGTAGAAGGTAGTTGGGAAGGGGACCATCAGGGCGAATTGTAAGATAAAGATGGAAAGAAAAGTACTGGGAAGAGTAGAAGAAAAAGAGTGAGGAAGAGGAGTCAAAGGTGGAGGAAGTGACGATGGCAAATTCTGTAGTGGATGTGGTGATGTTCATGATAGGGATTAAACAGAAAAAGAACAAGATGAATAAACATTAAGTTATCAAATAATCGGTATAAGTACACCAATCAGGAAGTTCTGAATTTAGCTTTCGAATGTATTTTTTTCCTTTTCCTCTTATTGTTTTTGAAGTCGTGAAGAGCTAACTGATTGCATCATAAATGGTAACGATGCCTCGGTGCAGTTCGTATAACTAGTGACCACCTAGAAAGCTCGAGCGCGTGTAAATAAATTAAGTCGTTAAGGTGTCAGCTGATTACCCAAATTACGGAACACTCGAGCAAGCAGGGTGTAGTTAATGCGGCACGACTCTAGTCTTGGCTCACTCTTGCACGGAGCGCCGAGTATTGTTTTAAAGGGAAGCATGTCACGAGCTGCGAAGACCTTTGGCTCTTGCTAAGTGGCTTATAACTAGTGCAAATAGTATTGCTGCCTGTTCCGGCACTGGAGTAATTGTTAAATGATTACATTGCCAACAGCCACACTTTGGCTTGATTTCCATCCACCCCCACCTCACCAATTCTTGTTACGGGTCAGATACTTTTTTGTGTTGAGATTTTCATAGAAGATTCAGTTGGCAGAACAAGGATATAAAATAATATCACAGAATCGTGGAAAATATAGACTAATATAGGAGTTAAGTACTCTCATTAGATGCTTCAGTCGTGACAAGTTTTACTCTTTTAGACACGCGGTATTGTAATGGAAAACCATTAGATCAGATCGGTGATTAAACTTTCTCCTCCCACAGCATTTAAAACGTACGTATATACTTGCAAAAGCTTGGCTTTGCCTTTGCCGACTTTCAAAAGCTGCCATCCTCGCTTCCGAGTGATATAAAGGGTTGTTGGACAATAGCTTCATTTAGGTCAAAATTACATAAATTCTTACTTAACAGATGAATTGCTGATTAATATTTGTTACTTATAATGAAACTAACATCTGTCCATTCTTATTATTATTATCTTTAATTTCTCTAAATAGATTTACAAAACCTCTAATGGCAATTACATTAATATTCTCATTATAGAAATAGAAATATATATATATATATTCTCCCTGTAACATAGTCCTAGTAAGCTTATATTAAATTAATTTTCATCATTTTACTAGCTATCTCAACTATTAAATTAATTATAATTCATTGAATTAAATTAGCTCATAAATTAAGTTACTACTTTACCTTATAGATTTATCTAAATTTAAATAAATGTGTAGTGAAGATTATTGCTGGAGAACCTTTTAAGTGTAGTGAAAATATTTGTAATTTAAATTTATGTATTGTATTGATTAAGGCTGGTTGAGTGGAAGAGAAGGCCTTATGGCCTTAACTCTGCCAGCGAAAATAAAACATTATTATTATTATTATTATTATTACTATTATTATTATTATTATTATTATTATCCTATCCACTGCAACTAAAATCACAACTTACCGCTGCAACATTGACCACAAGTGACCATCCCTATCCTAAATCACTTGGGGTGCTATGCATACATATTTCGCTAGCGTGCTAAACTAGCCTCGGCTATCGATTACTTGTACAGGATTCATATCATATCATATCGCTAACACTGGTTTATGAATACGAAAAACGTTAGTTCGCTGATCATCCACCGGAAGCCCGCGCTAAGAATGTCTATGAATATGGCACTTGATTTTCAACTGTCACGTTTTTTCTATAGCTTATGTAAAAATAATATGGGGTGACCAGAAGTCCCATTTTTAAAGGGACTGTACATTTTTTCAGCCTCTTGTCCCCTGTCCCGAGAAAAGTATACTCGGGACACCAAATGTCTCTTTTTCTTAAATGGCGTGCAGTTTGTATAATTAGTGACCACCTAAACAAATACTATTTTTAATTGAGAATATTCCTCATTACCTAAACCGGAAGTTTAGACATTATGAATCATTAAATAGGCAGGCAAAAGGCATCATAAATAGCTAAAATAGGCAGGCAAAAAGACATTATAAATAGCTAAAATACGCAATAAATGGAAATTACAAAAACCTTGCACTAGACCCACAACCTTGCACTTTCCACAAAGGGATTTCGGCAGCAAGAAAAGCTTTACATAGGCCTAAGTCGAATGGAAATTGAGATTTTCGACTCGATGTTGCAATTACTGTTGGAAACAAAGAAATCTTCTTCCCAGTAACCTTGGAAAGTGCATTTTTGTGTTTGGTTGTACTGATATGTTGCGATATGAAATATTTAGCTAGCTACAACAACGTCGCAATGAAAACTGAAAGAAAAATAACCGTTAAAAATAACGTTAGACCCGCACTCATTGTTGCCTTGTCAAATAAACACAAGCGATAATTAAAACGCTTACTGTTATACATTTTTGCACGGCAGCACTCATATATAAGAGAATATGAACTGACTGAAAGACAATAATATACATTCTGTGGAGTCACTTTCATTGTAGCGGTTATACAAATAAATTAAAATATACCTGTAGGCAATTTTTAATAATAAAGTAATAAATAATGGATAAATAATCAAATAAAGGCAAAAAAAAAAGAGATTTATTTTGTAAATTAGGCATTTCTTTAAAAAAAGTCAGAAAAGGGCAACATAAATTTATAAGTATACGCTGTTAAAATTTTATCATAAAAATCGTAATAAGTTTGTATTACAGACACACAATTATGACACAAGACGAAATATTAATTCAACATTAGTAGAACCTAAATATCTCACATCTGCTGGTCTAAAGCATAGCATTAATTTTGGCCCTGGTTTGTACAATGCTTTAACTAAATTACACCCAGAACTTCTAACATGTAACCCACTAACATATAACAAGAAAATTAGAAACGTGTTAATATCTTCAATTTGATTAAATAAATTTATATCCTATGTGTATGAATTAATCTACCTATATTATATTTGTATTCTATAATTTTGAAATATATATTAGTCCTACTTTTCACGTGCGATATTATTCTTCTCTAGTGTTAATATTATATTATATAATTCCATTGCCGCTGTAATTATATTTTAGTTCCTATTTTATTTTACTTATTTATTATTATTATTATTATTATTATTATTATTATTATTATTATTATTATTATTATTATTTTAATATTATATCTGAACTGCGACCGAGCACGAGCGCTGCTCATTCGGTCTCAAATTTTGTTAATACTACTGTATCTTCTTTTTATATTGCTTGTATTATTTTATTTGTATTTCTCTTTGTTTGTTTTGTAATTATATTTCTTTATTCTGTATATTTGAATTTAAATAAATAAAACTGTGACGTTTCATTCACAGAGGTTATAATTCGTACAGATCTACTTTCAAAATGAAGATGGATTTAACACATTTAAAAAGGCATTCTGCCGAATTTCCGGTCTCTGATCATTACAGAGGTTCTTCTCTCGCCAGAACTCTCTGTCTTGAGCATCATCTTTTGTAACCAATGTTGCCAAGTCAGCGATTTTGTAGCTAAATCTGGTGTTTTCAGGACTATGGTCAGCTACAGAATTTTACCGTCAGCGGCTAGCTATTTATTTGGCGGTTTTTTATGATTCCGGCAAAGGCAGACGATATTTTTTAGTTTTTTTTCTATAAAGATGTTATATTGTTTTTATATGCACTTGCGGACAATAACATTAATTAATCATAAACCAGAGATTAATATGGTATTATCACAATTTTTCATTGTGCGAGTATAAAAGATCAATGTCTTATGATAACTCGATTTCGTACAACCATGTCCATTTCCTGCCTCATCCATTATTGTACAAATAAGGTATGCCACTTTCGTTAAACTCTCACGGTCTTACTAATAAAAACTCTATATACAGACGTTCAACTGTCTTATACTTATACAATGAGTAGCTCGTTTATAAGTCGTGTGTAAATTCCTTACTAATAATCACTACATACATCGCGTATAACAAACAGTATAACTGTTACACAGCTATGTCATAGTTTCGTCATTACTTCGTTACGAAAGGTAATAGAATATCTGAGGTTCTCTACTGCATCCGGTAGAGCGCTCTAGTGTGGCGTGTTAAATATCGATAGTACAACTGGCTCTAATCGATTACCACACTACATTTGGTCAAAGAGTACAAGCCACAGCAATATTATTCTAATAATTCTATGATCTTTGGTTTGTTCTTCTCTGGTTACAAGGTAACCATCATCATAAAATGACAGTCGATACGAACAGCTGTTAGAGGAGCGGCCATTTTTTTCTCTATATGGAACGCTTAAACAAGGGGTTTCGTGTATATAACTACTGCAAAGCAGTTCCCATTGTATAGTTACAGCCTGTTTATACGTCCATCGCTTATGCAAGGTTTATTAGTAACGTTTTCTGTCTCAACTCTGCATAAGTCTCGTATAAAAACTATACACGGTTTATTAGTAAGACTGTCAGTCTAATCATATAGGCATTGTTTTTGTAAATGAATTGATATGTTTAATCAGAAAGAGTAGATAATGAACTGAATTATCATTTTCATTTATGAGAACTTATATTATGATTCATTCATTCATTCATAGTGTTCTGCCCATTGGCAGGTCTTTCACTACAAACCCAGTATTCTCCAGCCTTTCCTACTTTCTGCCTTCCTCTTTGTCTCCTTATATGATCCATATATCTTAATGTTGTCTTACACTATATATTATTTAATTTATCATTCCGCATTGTAGTTTATGTAACACAGACATACTTAAAACTTAAAACCAAACTCACTGTTGGCAGTCACTTCTCCAACTCAGTATGAAATCAGATTTCGAACAGACTGGTGTGATTCTGAATGTGATCATTTCCGAAGTGTCCAGTATATTATACTCGATCTACTTCATTCAATTTTGAAGAAATATGCCGCCTAAAACTTCATACGTAAAGAAAAGAAAAACATAATGTGTTGAAAGATTGGGTGGAAGAAGTTGCCGGTGATAGTTCGAAAGCTCGATGTAAATGATGTAAGGTGATATTGAATGCAAAATATTCAGATTTAATTGTCCATACGATTTTGCATAGAATATAGAGCCTACGAAGTGATACATACTTTCCATAATTCAGTCTACATTTTTATATAATTCTCCAGTTCGTGAAACTGTATAGTTTGTATTTCAAATTTGGAAGTGATGTGTTAAGAAAAATCTGGAGTTTTCCAAGTACAGTTTAGCGGTTTTTTTAAGCTTGTGCAGCGGTAAATGGAATTCTGAGTTGGCAACACTCTAGTTTGTGACTACAATATTCCTCATACTGTAGACTGCTGTATATTCTGTTTCAGGAAGTCTGTGGTCTTCTTCTTCTTCCCTCCAACTTCCATTCATACACTATCTTAGTTATACGTGTCTCATCCATTCTGCATAAACGGCCATACCACTTCACTCTTCTGCTTCCAATTTCCTCAATTATGCCGTCTTCAACTTCCATAATCCTCCTGATCTCAGCGTTCCTAATCTTTTCTGCCTGTGATTTCGTAGCTGATCTTCTTCAGAAGTCAACAAATATAATAGCTGTTTTATTAAAGACACGCGTGCACTGGTGGCCATAATTCTGGAAACTTTTTGTTTTTGTACTGAATTATTATAACATCTGCATTGATTCACAGATTTATACATTGAAATGTTACTCGTGACTGATTCGTTAATTATGGGGTTATAATAAAGGTATTATATTAAATCCTGAATACTTTAACAATAAATAATTATTACTATGTGGGAAATTTATGTTCTTGTCGTTTAAGATCTAAGTATTAATTTCAGATTTCATTATATTTCCCATTATTTACTGCAATAGAAACTAGTCCATTGTTGATTTTAAGATTATTGTTGATCGGTAGAAGCATTGTTGAGCACTGTTAGCATAAAATGTGGACATTATTAGTGTGTTTCTATCATTTTTTCTGACTTAAGATTTCGATAGGTTAACACCTGATTGCTTTACAACAAACTTTATTGATCATTTTATCACGATGGCTCCACGAAAGGACTGGACACCTTCTAGGGCAGTCACACTTCGAGGGGAAGGCTACACAATCAAGGAAATTGCAAGAAAACTTGGTAATGGTGCTACATTGTCTGGCGTCCAGAAGGTATTGGCAGAAGTACAAATCTACAAAATCTTGTAAAACAACACATAGGACTGGTAGAAAAGCTAAAGTAAGTCCAAGAGATGTGAGGCAGATTTGTCGATTAGCATTGAAAGATAGAAGGAAATCTTCTAAAGAGATATAGAAAGTTCTACGTAGCAGTGGACTTCGTATTTCTGCGAGGACTATTCGATGAGGCACTCAGGATTCAAAGCTTCTCCATTTCGGCGACGAACGTATTTGACTCCATCACTTTCAAATATAGAAATCCTTGTTTCTTCGCTACATATCACTTTCGCCCAGTCATCATTGGTCCAAGATTGATAATTTTTGCACCAATTTACATGATTTGTTCGTTGCCCTTGTTGAGAAATAGCTTTTTTCTGGGTGCTAAATAACTTCCTTCGAACATTCCTTGCAGAAATACTAAGTCAATTGCTGTGTAGAACTTTCTGTATCTCTTTAGAAGATTTCCTTCTATCTTTCAATGCTAATCGACAAATCTGCCTCACATCTCTTGGATTTACTTTAGCTTTTCTACCAGTCCTAAGTGTTGTTTTACAAGATTTTGTGGATTTGTACTTCTGCCATACCTTCTGGACGCCAGACACTGTAGCATCATTACCAAGTTTTCTTGCAATTTCCTTGATTGTGTAGACTTCTTCTCGAAGAGTGACTGCCCTAGAAGGTGTCCAGTCCTTTCGTGGAGCCATTGTGATAAAATGATCAATAAAGTTTATTGTAAAGCAATCAGGTGTTAACCTAACGAAATCTTAAGTCAGAAAAATGATAGAAACACACTAATAATGTCACATTTTGTGCTTAACGTGCTCAACAATGCGTCTACCGATCAACAATAATCTTAAAATCAACAATGGACTAGTTTCTATAGCAGTAAATAATGGTAAATCATAATGAAATCTGAAATTAATATTTAGATCTTAAACGACAAGAACATAATTTCCCACATAGTAATGGTTATTTATTGTTAAAATATTCAGGATTTAATATAATATCTTTATTATAACCCCATAATTAACGAATCAGTCACGAGTAACATTTTCAATTGTATAAATCTGTGAATCAATGCAGATGTTATAATAATTCAGTACAAAAGCAAAAAGTTTCCAGAATTATGGCCACCAGTGTAAGTGCACCTCAAACGTTTTCTAACCAGCATTTTTCGAAGGTTATATTGACTGAGCTGCCTCCACGCTGTTCAGCCTTCCACTCAACTTCACGCTTCAGTAGGAAGGCAATTTCTTTAAAAGAACAAACTATTAATTTATACAGCTATAATTACACTTTATTATACTAAAAAATTAAAATTATCACCATTTGTAATCTATTACTTGTACCTTCCGATTGAAGTGTACCTAAATAAGATACTGTACTAGTTAAAAAGTGCAATTTGAACACAACTTGCTATTACAGGCCTACATCATTCTCTGTAAGTTTTTAGGTACCTTGCTCGCGTCATTTTTATGGTGTATCATGAAATACACAGCTGTAGAGAATGAAGCTTTCAAGTTACTTTAACACAAGTTTAATAGTGTAGTAACAATTTTATGAAGGATTCTTTGGTGTTTCTAATTTTAAGTTGTGTCAAAATGAAGGTTAATTTAGCCACGAGAGCAAATTAAATATGTATGTATGTATTAGCACTGCAGTGATATATAGCCTACAATAACATTAAAATAAATACAGTAATCAAATTACATGATTACATCAGTAAAATAACTTAATCATTGGACTTCATTTATTTACTTGCAAATGACTTTCAGTGAAGCCGAAGGTTCATTACCGCCCTCACATAAGCTCGCCATCGGTCCCTATTCTGAGCAACATTAATCCAGTCCCTACCATTATATCCCACATCCCTCAAATCCATTTTAATATTATCCTCCCATTTTCGTCTCAGCCTCCCAAAAGTGTTTTCCCCTCAGGTCTTCCAACTAACACATTATAGCATTTCTGGAGTCACCCATATGTGCTACATAGGCTTACCCTACTCATCTCAAACATTAGGTGTAGAATACAATGCGTGCAGTTCTGCATTGGTTAACTTTCTCCATTCTTCTCTAACTTTATCCCTCTTAGCCACAAGTGTTTTCCTAAGCACCTTATTCTCGAATACTCTTAACCTTTGTTCCTCTCTCAAAATGAGAGTCCAAGTTTCACAACCTTACAGAACAACCGGTAATATAACTCTTTTATAAATTAAAGACCTCAGAACAATAAGTGGATTATCGGCCAAATGTGGCATTTTCGGATTTTCAAACTTTCTTACTATTCCCGCCTCATAGAATGAGAATCTGTCATTGGTTCTCTCATAAACCCATTTGTAGTATTAGAAATGTTAAATGTTATGTTTTATTTAACGACGCTCGCAACTGCAGAGGTTATATCAGCGTCGCCGGATGTGCCGGAATTTTGTCCCGCAGGAGTTCTTTTACATGCCAGTAAATCTACTGACATGAGCCTGTCGCATTTAAGCACACTTAAATGCCATCGACCTGGCCCGGGATCGAACCCGCAACCTTGGGCATAGAAGGCCAGCGCTATACCAACTTGCCAACCAGGTCGACTGGAGTATTAGAAACTGAAGTTCATGTAATACGCTGTTCCAAAAAATAAAGAGAATAGATATTTTATTTTTGCTCTCCTGAAAAGTTGCCTTTTGGTTCTTAACCCACTTATTGTACTGAGATCTTCAATTCTAACTTTAAGTTTTTTTTTTAAAGCAGACTAGATGACAAAAGCTTCTCAACCGAGTAAAAGCAGGCATTTCACATATTTATTCTGCATTTAATTTCCTCTCGAGTGTTATTTATATCAGTTAGTGTTTCTCCAAGACATTTGAATTTTTTCACCTTTTCAAAGGATAAATTTCTAATTTCTATAGGCCTATTTCTGTTTCGTAGTAGGTTCTGGTCACGGGATATAATCGTATAGGCTACTTTGTTTTTTGGGGGATTTACTTTCAAAACAGTGGACCGTGTTTAGAAATTAGCAGGCTTTGTAAATTAATTTTTAGTGGTGTGGAAGATGCGTAACATTGTGAATGCATTTCTTTCTTGTACTTACTAACCTAGTATATTGATTTTATTTATTTATTTAGTTATTTATTTACTTATTTATTTATTTATTTATTTATTTAGTTACTTATTTATTTATTTACTTATTTGTTTATTTAGTTATTTATTTATTTAGTTATTTATTTATTTACTTATTTATTTACGTATTTATTTATTTATTTATTTAGTTATTTATTTACTTAGCTATTTATTCATTTAGTTATTTAGTTACTTAGTTATTTATTTATTTAGTTATTTAGTTATTTATTTATTTACTTAGTTACTTATTTATTTAGTTATTTATTTAGTTATTTAATTATGTAGTTATTTATTTAGTTATTTATTTATTTACTTAGTTACTTTTTATTTCCTTAGTTATTTATTTTTTATTTACTTATTCATTTAGTTATTTATTTACTTTTTATAGTTATTTACTTATTTATTTATTTATTTATTTAGTTATTTAGATATTTATGTATTTATTTAGTTATTTATTTATTTACTTATTTATAGTTATTTATTTATTTACCTATTTATTTATTTATTTATTTATTTATTTATTTATTTATTTAGTTATTTAGATATTTATATGTTTTTATTTATTTAGTTATTTATTTATTTACTTATTTATTTATTTACGTATTTATTTATTTATTTAGTTATTTATTTACTTAGTTATTTATTTATTTAGTTATTTATTTACTTAGTTATTTATTTACTTATTTATTTATTTAGTTATTTAGATATTTTTTATTTAGTTATTTATTTATGTAGTTATTTATTTATTTAGTTATATATTTAGTTATTTATTTATTTACTTAGTTATTTATTTATTTCTTTAGTTATTTATTTTTTATTTACTTATTTATTTAGTTATTTATTTATTTACTTATTTATAGATATTTATTTATTTACTTATTTATTTATTTAGTTATTTATTTATTTACTTATTTATTTAATTACTTAGTTACTTATTTATTTACTTATTTATTTATTTATTTATCTATTTATTTATTTATCTATTTATTTAGCGGTACGCCTACTTGTTTACTTATACCTTCAGTGACGCCATAACCGACTTCAACTATAGTTTTCCCCTGTCTGTAAGTTTCCATGCTTATTGATCTTCTTTCGCTGCTTTGAAATCAATGTAGGAACAAGGTCGTGGAGCCTTTGTTCGTTTAAAAGATCACCACCAATACATGGTAACGTGTATGGATAAGAATTTGGCCTTATATATATAAAATAATATTTCTCTATGCGTTCAATCAGTTGGAAATTTCGCTGGCAAGCGGCACCGTCTAGATGGTAGCCGTTTCGAAAAGAACGATGGAAGAGCGGGGATTGAGGAATGTGTGAGGGTCAGATCTCGACTCCCCGGGTCGGTAGGGAGGGTTAGCAAGGGTGGGAGGACTAATACGAGAGAAGGGGTCTAGGGTGTAAGGAGGACATGGGAAAGATTGGAAAGAGAGGGGTTTTCTCTTCAAGTTTTCGATTATTATTAGATCGAGGAAAGTATTTCGCTGTAGTTTTGCAGCTCGCTGTTATAAAATTTATTATATAAGAATTCTTGGCGCATAAATGGCATATGGATGTAAAGGAAAGATCAGTTCTATGTTAGACGTATTCTGAAAGTTTCCTCACTCTTTCACTCTTTCTGCCTCTTTCCTAAACCACAGTTGACCGGAGAATATGTCGAACAGTTATCACGAGATGCGTTCACTACGTTGCCAGTACTGCGTATGTAAAGGCTGGTTCACAATAAACCGGAAACGAGAATCGGAACGAAAACGAAAACGGTAAAATTGTTAAAATGTGTACATTTAAATGTGAGCATTCACAATTAACGAAAAGCTTGCCGTAGCCCGGGATCAGGAACGGAGAGTTGGCCAAGTTTCAACTTTGGTGTTCACGTTTCCGATCACAGCCCACTAGATTCATTCTGTTGCCATATAAAAGCTATTTTGTCGTCGTATATTTTGTAGCAAGAAGACCGTGACATAACCTATGCACTATTTTGTTCTGTGCTGTGCATCATGGAGCAAGTTTTATTTGATGAGATTCTAATATTGAGTGTTGAGGAAAATCCTCACGTTTACGATAAGCGGCGCTCCTCGTATAAAGATGAGAAAATGAAGGAGAATACATGGCTTTCAATAGCTGCATCTTTGAACACCGATCGTAAGTGAATCATATTTTATTACTGTATTGGTTGTATTACACACTACATATTCATGCTTCAATTCAATAACTACTGTTTTGTTCATTTTTGTTCTATTACAAATGTTTCTTCCCTAATTACTTTACGTTATGGTAGACTTAAAATAGGTTGTGATAATAAAGATGCATGGGCATATTTATAGTACCGTTGAAATTTTGAAGTTGGTTAACCTGTGTTTATGTTGGCTGCCTTGTACTCATGAGAGAACGCCATTGGTCAATTATACACAAATAACATATTACATGCGTAATATCGACTTTACATATCGTTATCGATATGCATAGTCATCTACGTTCTCGGTTTATTGTGAATAAAAAATTTTCATATTCACGTTCTCTGCTTCTCGTTTTCACTCTGGTTCTCGTTCCCGGTTTATTGTGAACCAGCCTTAACAGTAGTTGCAATTGGGCAATATGATGGGTTACCATGGAAACCTGAATCAATTAATTTCAGGGAATCCTGTACAAGACTCATTTACTCATTTAGTATTCAGCTCAAGGGCAAGTTTTTCACTGCAAACCCAGGTTTCTCCAGTCTTTCCTATTTTCTGCCTTCCTCTTTGTTTCCTCATATGATCCATATATCTTAATGTCGTCTATCATCTGATATCTTCTTCTACCCCGAACTCTTCTCCCGTTCACCATTTCTTCTAGTACATTCTTCAATAGGCAGTTTCTTCTCAGCCAGTGACCCGACCAATTCCTTTTCCTCTTCCTGATCAGTTTCAGCATCATTCTTTCTTCAACCACTCTTTCCAACACAGCTTCATTTCTTATTCTGTCTGTTCACTTCACACGTTCCGTTCTTCTCCATATCCACATTTCAAATGCTTCTATTCGCTTCTCTTCACTTAGTCGTAATGCCCATGTTTCTGCCCCATACAATGCCACACACCATACAAAGCACTTCACTAGTCTCTTCCTTAGTTCTTTTTCCAGACGTCCTTTTTCTATTAAAAGTTTCCTTGACCATTGTTATACTTCCTCTGACTTCCTGGCAGCAGCTCATGTTACTGCTTATAGTACATCCCAAGTATTTGAAGCTGTCCACTTGCTCTACTGCCTCATTTAGAATTCGCAAGTTTATCTTCTGTATTTTTCTTCCAATGACCATGCTCTTCGTTTTGTTTGCATTTATCTTCACCCCATACTGCTCACAGCTGTCATTTAGCTCCAGTAGCATATCCTTTAGTATCATTTCCTCTTCTGCTAACAACGCCATATCATCAGCAAATCTTAAGCACTTTATTATTCTTCCTCCTACTATCACTCCTCGCATGTTCTGAAAACAGTTCTTTATTAAATCCTCCAAATAGATGTTGAACTGGGTAGGTGATGAAGGACATCCTTGACGTACTCCTCTCCCAATTTCACTTTCTTCTGACATTTCTTCTCCTATCCTGACTTTGGATCTTTGTTTCATATAAAGATTACTGAACAGCGTCCTATCTTTCCAATCCACACCAATTTTCCTTAGGATCCCCATCAGTTTATTCCATTTCATTCTGTCAAAAATCTTTCCTAAGTCCACAAATACTACATACACTTCTTTATTCTTCTCTAGGTATCTTTTGCCGATTGTTCGTAGCATTTCAATTGCATTTCTCATAGCTTTTCTCTTCCTGAAGCCAAACTGCTCTTCTTCCATCTGTTCTTCCATCTCAGAATATAAACGTCGATTCAGTATTCTCAAGAGAATCTTCGCCGAGTGCAATATTAGACTGATAGTCCTGAACTCCATTACATTTCTTGGCATTATTTTTCTTCGGTACTGGAATCAACACTGTCTCCGTAAAATCTTCAAACTCTCAATCTAATGTACCCAATGACCATTATTCCCAACACAAATCTTCCTGTTCCAAACACAGATTTCCCAAGGCTAAATTTCCTAATGATTAAATCATGAATTTTTCTCAAAGATGTTTGCTGCCAATAAAAAGAATTCAGCAATGAATGATTAAATTTACAAACGAAAGTTTTTACCAGAGGATCTCAGATAATCCAGAGTATACGTTTTCAGTATGTTTATTATATATACGCCTAGGCCTACATATTTTACTGCCAAGTGACTCCTGTAATTTCATTGTCATAACTCTAAATATGCTACAGTAAAATTAACGTACCTTTAGACTTATGACACTCGCTAGCCGCGTGGCTTACGGCCGCTAATCACGTGGCTTAGGGGATGTTGTCATAGCAACTAAGGTTGGCCTTGGAAGTAGCCAGTTATTGACGCCCCCCTACTCTCTTCGCTCAAGATTGTGGACAATGCTGTCACATTGTAGAACATATCGTACTTGACTGACTGACTGGCTCATAATAGTAATTTGACAACGTTGCCAAGACAGCAGACTCTTAAGCCACGACGCTAGCCAGCTATCAGAAGTCGAAAGAAACGTTAATTCTGATCTGTAGTAAAGTATATCCGTTTTCATGGTTAACTTTCCGCTACAAAGTGAGTGGTTTCTTATCTTGGGTCAGATGTCAACTTCATTGGTTCCATTGGGAGAAGAGGTAAAGCGTCACTTTTAGCCAATTAAAACAAGTGTTCAACAATCAGTAATATTGTTCTCTTTCTCAATAAGCTCGTGTCATTTTCACGTGGAGTCTTTGTCATAGGCTATGTTGCAGTTTTTCCTATATTAGTTTTCTTTCGTCAGGGAATAAATGTGGCGACACTGCACAGTAGGGCTGTAGCATAGAGACAACTTTGTATCTCAGAACGGGTCGCTTGGTAACCATGAAAACGGGCAAACTTTACTTGGACTTTTTGTGATTAGCTTTTCTTAAAAGGAACTAACCGTTAATGAACTTACGTCGAAATTGATATTACCAGACTAGCAACACTAAAATCTATCCACGTAACAACCAAATTCTACATAATTCCACACATAACTTTGGAATATATTTTTATGCACTATACCATGCAAAATATACATATAGATGTGTTAATTAATTATGTAGCTTTTCGCATTCTACGCTAGATTGTCCTCCTCCGATATTCACACTTGTATTATCGGGACAGTACTTTTAGAAATAGGTATATTTTCCATTGTATAAAAGTTGTTTATTAGTATTTAAACTTATGTATTATGCATATATATTATTTATCTATTTATTGATATTCAGTATTATTTTTAAATGCGGTGTACGTTAAGCAATTTAATCTTAGGTAAACGGCGAATGACAATATTTCAAGTGCCTGAATATTAAAATAATAATTTTAGGTAATAGAAAATACATTTGATCACGGGTCGTACCTGGAGCAGATTAGAGGAACAAGGAAAACCAGACAAATGACTGAGCTTGTTACTTTCTCACTCACCTTTCAACATGACCCATAGCGGTAAAAAATTTGTTCTCCGACACCATCCCCCTCAAGTTCATTGTCAGGTAGCTGTCCAAGTCCTTCGTGGTGTCCAGTATTTCCTTGTCACTTAGAACTTTGAAAGCCCGGGAAGAAAGTCTGTAAAGATAGAGTCAAAAACATTCAAACAGAATGACAAAATTCAAGCTACTCCTACAGATTTAGAGCGGTGTAGATAATTCACTCACTGTTACTCTAGAGTCAACGGTATCGTATTTTTATATGCACATTTTTTTAAATTAATTCGAATATTTAATTGCCAAACTGTGAGAATTCCACACAAAATCCACGCAGTCATCATTCCACAAAACAATTAAAATTTCACACATTTTGTGGAATTCCATATAGTTTGGCAACACTGGTCAAAATTACCTGTCAAACTGCGCACATATCTCCATAAGAGATATTTAAATGCAAAAAAAAAAAAAAAAAAAAAAAAAAAGCTGCACATACTGAGTGTAAGGGTTACTTGGATTACTTGGAATGTTGCAGTAAGGAACAATGGCGCGTACTTGGAGAGAGTAGTTGAGTTGTCATCCTGCGTGAATCCCTACGCTATCAGGCCCAGCATTCAACGCGCTTCCCCAGGTGAGTGAGAACTATCTACTCAAAGCCTGGGAGGGGGGAAGGCTACTCAATTTTTCGATAACCTTTTATTCAGACTTCAATTACGTAACTTTACAGTTAGTATGGGCAGCTAATTTTTTTAAACTATGTATTTGCTGTGAGGCATGCATTTGTGATGGAGAATTTGGAGATGACCTTTGTTGTTCACTGCAATTCTCGGCCAACTACTAGCACTCAAGTGTGGTTGGTGAGTACCTAGTAACATTTTTTTTCCAAGCTAAGTAAGGTATTTTTGTCATATTTAAAAAAAAATATTTCTTTATTTTTAGCAAATATTTTCGTACTTTTTAGCACATAAAAATAAATATATTTAAATTTTTAGCACATAAAAATCCGCTCCCTAATCATCAGCAAATCTTATGCACTTTATTCTTCTTCCTCCTACTATCACTGCTCCCATGTTCTGAAAACTAAATCTTGGAAGTAGGTACTGAATAGCGTAGGTGATAAAAGGCATCTTCGACGTACTCCTCTCCCTATGTCACTTCCTCCTGACATTTCTTCTTCTATCCTGACTTTGACTCTTGTTTTATTTAAGAAATATTACTGAACAGCTTTCTCTCTTTTTAGTCCACACCAATTTTCTTTAGGACCCCTTCAGTCAGAAGCCTTGTCTAAATCCACAAATACTACATACACTTCAATGATGCTTAAATTTATATCGAAAAGGTTGTATTTTTGTGTCAGTACTCATATATAAATGAGCGGCCGGGTAGCTCAGTTGGTAGAGCAGCTGGCTACGGACTGAAAGGTCCGGGGTTCGATTCCAGGTGGTGACAGGATTTTTTCTCGTTGCCAAACTTTCAGAACGGCCCCGAGGTTCACTCAGCCCTATAAAATTGAGTACCGGGTCTTTCCCGGGGGTAAAAGGCGGTCAGAGCGTGGTGCCGACCACACCACCTCATTCTAGTGCCGAGGTCATGAAAAGCATGGGGCTCTACCTCCATGCCCCCCAAGCGCCTTCATGGCATGTTACGGGGATACCTTTTTTACTCATATTTAAATACACTGCAGAAACAAACAGGATACCTGATGCCTTTATCTGGACATTGTAGGCCTTACTTTGAACCTTGGTGAAAAGCCATCGGATAACTGGAGGTACGGCTGGGCTGGAGTAATTGTTAGGCCCCAGATTATTGTAACAACCATCGTGCAGCATACAAGCTACTCAAGTTATGCCCCTTGTGACAATGTAACGACACTGATCTTGTAATTTCCAGCCGACTAGCTGGTCTTCTTTTTTATCTAACAGTAAACGAGAGTGCGGGTAACATGTTTTGAAATTACAGAGCTGTGAGCCCTCACATTATCAGATACCAATATCTACTCCTCAGAGGAAACAAGTCGAAACCGGTCCCGAGAGAAGGTTTTTGTACTGTGTGTTTTAATCTCCCGCTGCAGCTACAGTTGTTGAGTTTTATTATTTTTTAATTAGACCAAGGGGTGCATGTGGTACGGCCTCCTTTGCCTTGTCCATTTCTTATTACCTTGTGATCCCTCTTGTATAGTATTTCGAAGCAATTAAACACCTGGCATAATGTGTTATCTTCTGCAGTCTAGACCCAAAGTTCATTTACCAGTTGTAAAGTTCAAATATTGAATGGTGAACTATCATGCTTTGGTTT